>JAPPVO010000014.1:86883515-87318124 GCA_030407325.1 Camellia japonica | reverse complement strand
TGAGAATTGAACACTTAGGTGATTTAGAAACATGAAATGAGTTGCTTAAGTTAAACTAATATCATTAAGCTACAATTGCTCAGTAAAATCTCTTCTTGGTGGCCAAGCAAGATTAGTTTGAGTTAAACTTGGCCACTAAAGCTAATGAAACTATCGGTTCCAAAACCCTAAGGTTTCTCCCAAAATTACCAAACTACCCCCACATACCAAAATACCAACACTTAGGATTAAAGCGTATAAATGGAGTAGGAAATCCCTACCTCGAAGCAAGAAACCAAAAAGAAGAAGACGGAGATGATAGCCCAAACTCCAAAGTGCTCCAAATCAACAACCGTTCAGATTAAATGGAAGCCCTCGACCCACTCTACCTTTTTAATGAAGGAAATAGGTTAGATACTCACTCTAAATAGATGAAACCTAGGAGAGAAGATGAGTTGGGGAGAGAGAACTCGTAACCTAGGGTTTTTAAACTGAAAGGGGCTGAAAAACTGTTTTTAAAACACGCAAAACACGATTTTATACTCGGCCCTCACCGCTCGAGCGGACAAACTCCCGCTCGAGCGGACAATCACGCTCGAGCGGCGGATGCACCACTCCAGCACTCGACAAACCAGGTCCCCGCTCGAGCGTCCAAACTCCCCGCTCGAGCGGCACTCACACACTCCCGCTCGAGCGGCCCAACTCCCGCTCGAGCGTCCAACCCTGCACAAGAAATACTGGATGGGTGTTTTTCCCGCTCGAGCGCCAAAACCCCCGCTCGAGCGGACAAGCCAAAATCTGGGCAACTAGTTTGGTTCCTAAGCTCAACCAACCTGTTCCAAACCCGCCCAACACATCCTATAACTCCAAATAAGAAAATATAGGACGACAACAACCATTACACAAGATAGAATCTACGGAACATAAGTCCGGATACAATAATCAAAGGAAAAAGACCGGGGTCGCTATAACCTCCCCCCTTAAAAGAATTTCGTCCCCGAAATTAAGCATGAGTTTGTAAAAAACAAGTTTTCTCAATTCCCAATGATATATAAAACAATAATCAACAACTTGACCAATACGGTCACTTCATCTCTTATCAAGAGGCATCTCACAATATGTATAAATCAACATATATTCAACTTGCATCAATATTATGCATTATTCCTTTCAATGTTAACAATTTCCATATCATATTCAATCTCATGATATAAACAACACATTCAATATATAAATGTTATATTCCACTTCCATAAAAAGGCAAGTTCAAAATGCTAACATTAAATCCAAAACATTCTCAATGTTTTCCAACTTAAGACATATATAAAATTCTCAAGTTCAACAATATTACAAAAATCTATATATAAGATTCTAATCACTAAACATGTCCGGATATTTCTCACGGACTTCCAACTCACGTTCCCAAGTGGCTTCCTCCACTCCGTGATGCTTCCACAAAACTTTCACCAAAGGGATGGTTTTGCCTCGCAAAACTTGATCCCGCCTATCCAAGACCCGAACCGGTCTCTCCTCATACGAGACATCCTCATCAACAACTAAGTCAGTCCAATCCAGTACATGCGATGGATCCGGCTCATACTTCCGAAGCATACTCACATGAAACACGTCATGAACTCCGGATAACTGCGGTGGCAAAGCTAAACGATAGGCAGCCTCGCCAATCCTCTCAAGGATCTCAAAAGGCCCAATAAACCGAGGGGACAACTTCCCGCTCTTCCCAAACCTCATCAAACCCCGCCTAGGTGATATCTTCAAAAAGACATGATCACCCACCTCAAATACCAAAGGTCTCCTCTACGGTCGGCATAAGATTTCTGACGACTCTGTGCTGTAACAAGCCTCTTACGGATAAGCTCAACTTTCTCCGTTGTTTCCCTCACCAACTCCGGACCCAACAGAGGTGCATCACCCACCTCGCCCAACAAACTGGAGATCTACACGGTCGGCCATACAAGGCCTCAAACGGTGCCATACCAATACTAGACTGAAACTGTTGTTGTAGGCAAACTCCACTAATGGCAAGTGCCTCTCCCACGACCCACTAAAGTCGAGAACACAACCCCGAAGCATATCCTCAAGGATCTGAATAGTACGCTCGGACTGCCCGTCAGTCTGAGGATGATAAGCCGTGCTAAAGGTCAACTTAGTGCCTAAAGCACTCTGCAAACTCTGCCACAACCTGGCAGTAAAACGAGGATCTCTATCTGAGACGATCGTCACTGGGACCCCGTGCAACCTCACTATGTCCCGGATATATAAGTCGGCAAGATGATCTACCGAATCTCTAACACGCATAGGAATGAAGTGCGCGACTTCGTCAACCGGTCTACAACCACCCAAATAGCATCACTACCCCGCTGAGTCCTCGGAAGACCCACAACGAAGTCCATAGTGACATGCTCCCACTTCCACTCGGCAATAGGCAAGGGTTGCAACAAACCCGCTGGCCTCTGATGCTCGGCCTTCACTTGCTGACAAGTAAGGCACCTAGATACGAAAGCTGCCACATCTCTCTTCATACCCCGCCACCAAAACTGGCGACCCAAATCCTGATACATCTTAGTACCTCCCGGATGCACCGCAAGGCGCGAATGATGAAACTCTCGGAGTACCTCCTCTCGGCAAGACTCCGGCACAAACAGACGGTCTCGGTATCTCACACTCAGGTCGGGATACACCGTCAAACCCTTCTCAACCTTCCCAATGGAAATCTTTTCTCGGAGAGATTCTACCTCAAGATCACCCCTCTGAGCCTCTAACACTCGAGTCACAAGTGTAGGCTGTGCAACAACAGAAAACAAGGCCGCAGCCTCTACGGATTCGCCCAGATGCAAATCAAACTCCCCAACTGCACCCAACATCTCCCACTCCCGGATGGCTATACTAGCTAAGTCACCAACAGATTTCCTACTAAGGGCATCGGCCACAACATTGGCCTTCCCCGGATGATAGTGCAACTCGAAGTCATAATCCTCAATGAACTCCATCCACCTCCTCTGCCTCAAATTCAAGTCTTTCTGTGTAAACAGATATTTCAGACTCTTATGATCCGAGAATACCTCGAACCTCTCACCATAAAGATAATGCCTCCAAATCTTCAAGGCAAATATCACAGCTGCTAACTCTAAATCATGCGTAGGGTAATTCTTCTCATGAATTTTCAACTGACGTGAGCCATAGGCAACCACTTTCCCCTCTTGCATCAACACACAACCCAGACCCTCTCGTGAGGCATCACAATAGACTGCATAACCCAACCCTCTCTCCGGAATAATCAAGACTGGAGCGGTGGTCAGTCTAACCTTCAACTCCTGAAACGACTTTTCACAAGTCTCACTCCATACAAATTTGACTCCCTTCCGAGTCAATCTAGTCAACGGTGAAGCTAACCTGGAGAAATCTTTCACAAACCGACGGTAATACCCAGCTAATCCCAGAAAACTGCGGATCTCAAACACACTCTTAGGCTGTGCCCAATCTTGCACTGCCTCAGTCTTGGATGTATCAACAGACACCCCTTTCCCAGAAACTACATGGCCTAAGAACTTCACCTCTTCTAGCCAGAACTCACACTTCCCGAACTTAGCATACAGCTTATAGGCTCTAAGTAACTCAAGCACCACTCTCAAGTGTTCCTCGTGCTCCTCCTCTCGAAGGTGAATAAATCAGAATGTCGTCCACGAAGACGACCACAAAACGATCCAAGAATTCCCGGAAGATCCGGTTCATCAAATCCATAAACACTGCCGGTGCATTGGTGAGCCCAAACGGCATCACCAGAAACTCATAATGACCATACCGCGTACGGAATGCCGTCTTAGGAATATCCTCCTCCCTGACTCTCAACTGATGATAACCCGATCTCAAATCTATCTTAGAGAAACAACGGGAACCCTTCAACTGGTCAAACAAATCATCAATACGGGGCATAGGATACTTATTCTTAACCGTAGCCCGATTCAATTTCCTGTAATCAATACACAATCTCAAAGCACCACCTTTCTTCTTAGCAAAGAGGGCCGGTGCTCCCCACGGCGAAACACTAGGACGGATATAGCCCTTATCTAACAACTCCTGGAGTTGAACCTTCAACTCAACTAACTCGGCTGGGGCAAAACGGTAAGGTGCCATAGAAATCGGCGCCGTGCCGGGCACTAAATCAATAGAGAACTCAATCTCTCGCTGAGGTGGCAAACTAACAAGATCCTCGGGAAAAACGTCCGAATACTCACAAACCACCCTCGGCAACACAATCTGGGTCTCATCACCCTCACTAATCGAAAGACTAGCAAGTAGACCACTAAGCTCACTCCGCCCTCGCGGATCATAACCCGGTGGCAAAACACTACCAACCGGTCCCCCAGAAAACGAAAACACTCCCCGTTCACGGTACAACAAGTGACCCTCTGACGGTAGCAATCAATAACTGCCCGGTATGACGACAACCAGTCCATACCCAAAATAACATCAAAGCCCTTCATGGGCATAACTACAAAAGAGAAAGGGATTCTATGATCATCGACCTCTATATCACAACCCCTAACACCTTGTTTCAAAATCAATTCACCCCCAAGAGGTGACACTACACAAATAGGAGACGCTAACTGAGCTAACTCCAACTCCAAAACAGATGCAAATGCAGCAGACACAAAGGAATGAGATGCACCCGTATCAATCAAAACACTAGCAACCGAATTGCAAAACAAGAAGGTACCTCTCACCACAGATGGAGCCGGTACTAGGTCCTGCGCGGTAACAGCATACACGCGCCCAGATGACCTCTGATCAACCTGCTCACCCCTCGGAGCATAAGACTGCTGCACAGACTGGGACGAAGAAGCCCCCTGATTGGCCCTCGAGGCCTGACTGACTGAGCTGGCAGCTGACTCTGAGTCTGCCTCAACCAGATGCACCAGGTGTGCCACCCAACTGCGGGCAAAACCTCTTCATGTGCCCTGGCTGACCACACTGAAAACAAGAGAGTGGCTGGCCTCTACCCTGACTCTGGCTCTGAGATCGAGCCGAAGAAGATGCTGCTCTCTGAACTCCTCCCCTCTGAGGACAAACTGGAGACTTGTGACCCAGCTGGCCACACTTGAAACAGGTAATGTCTCCCTGACTGCCTTTCCCAGAACTAGCACTCGGCACTGGAAAAGTGGATCTAGAAAAACTACTCTGAGGCTGCTGAGGAGTGAAACCTCTCTGCCTCCTGCCATCACTCTGGCCATCCTGACTCCTCTTGGAGCCTTTCTGCCTTTCCCCCTCTTCCTGCATCATAGTCTCGGTATGGGCTGCTGCATCAACCAATCGCCCAAAATCCCTAATCATAGATCCGACAACTCTCAGCATGAGGCCACGCCTCAACTTCTTCTCAAACTCAATGCAACGGCGTTCCTCAGTCGCCACCAACTCAGGTGCAAACCTGGACAAACTAGTGAATGCAGCCTCAAACTCGGCCACTGATAAACTGTTCTGCTCAAGATGGCGGAACTGATCTCTCAACTTCTCCTGAACAGCTGGAGACAGGTACTTCTCCTGAAAAGCATCAACAAAAGCCTTCCAAGTACCTCCAATACGACCTTGGTGAACTTCCACCACTGACCCGCATCCCCCTTCAGCTGGAAAGATGCCAAGGTCACCTTCAACCCTCGTCTTCGATGCCTAGCATCTCAAACGTTTTCGTTGTCTGTTCGAGCCATTCATCTGCCTTAAGCGGCTCGCTAGGATCACCTAAAAATTCGTCCGGGTGAGACCGGAAGAATTCCCTCTTCAGAAAAGAAGGTCCTGTATCTGCAGCAACAACAGCCTGGGCTGGATTCGCAGCCCTCAGAATGTCAACTGACGCCTGAAATGCCCCTGCTATCCCTTGGGCCAAAGCACCCATAAACTGCTGTCCTACTGGCTCGGCCACATTGGCCTGGCCAACACCCTCCTGAACTGCCGGAATTTCCTCCGGTATAGGCACTTCCTGCCTGGCCTGCCTACCACGCCTACCACGACCTCGTCCTCGTCCTGACATCCTATTAAAGGAAACAAAGACGTTAGCACATTAATAAATGTGCCGAAGCTAAACACTCACGTCCTAATACATTGGACAACAATAAATCACACCACGTAAGCACATAATCACATAAGCACCTACGAATTTCATTCCTGGATAATGATAGTCCCGAGGCGCCACTAAAGTTCCGGTTGGAAACAACATTGATCAAGTGCCTTTCCAACAAGACTTTCAGAGACTCAAGGATCCAATCAACATCCTAGGAACTACATTCCATACCCACATAATCACATAAACATGTTATCATATAAGCATGTAATCATTACACTAAGTCTCTATCAAACGAGACGAACCCATTGTGATACTAATCACTTCCCACGTACCCAAAGTATTCAAACCCGGTACGCTCTGATACCAAGTTGTGACGCCCTCAAAAATAAACCCATAATACATAATATTAACATGCGGAATTATAAGGAAACAAAGTATCTTATTCCATTCATCAGAGTACCATGAAATAAAAACATCATAATAAATGCCCTATGGGCTTACATCTTGCCAAGTCACCACTTGGACACAATTCCATGAGTTCTAACTCAAAACAGATAAAGCCCTAGGCTTGAAAGTTTACAAGTTGTTCAAATAAAACCAATAAAAATAAAGCAAGTCTTCGAGTCCAAATCCTCACAAGCTAAGTCCTTGGAGGTAGTGAACCACCTGAACCTGAAAATGAAGTTCCCATATAGGGTGAGCCACAGCCCAGTAGAAAAATACTAAACCAAGCATAAGAATTAACTAAAGCATTAGCATTCGATACATGGTTAACACAAGATAATCAATTTCCAATTTCATGACACGAATGTCTACATTGTCTATGACATATTGTCTATGACACTTTCACTTTCCATATTTTTCAACTTTCCAATATTATCATTATGGCTCAGAACCTGGCCAACTATAATAGTGATCCAGATGTCACAAAAATAAATGAGACTAAAGCTCAAACCACAACACTTCCATACTTCCAACTGATACACATTATAATGATGTATCATATCAACAACAAATAGAAATATTTCTATTATAATAAGCACACACATAAGTGATGCTACTGGAGTCCATCCCTATCTCCTCCCAAACAATAAAATACTTCAATATAAATAAGCACACATAAAAGTGATGCTAATGGAGTCCATCCCCTATCTCCTCCCAACAAATCCGGTTTAGAGGTACATCCCCTATCTTCCCCTAAACCGTGGAGTTCATCCCCTATCTTCTCCAAACAACATGCATATGCAATAAAACACACAATTGCCATATACAACACATAATCAATACAAGTAATGTTCTGTATTAATTCAACAGTCAACATAAGTGACTTAATTCCAGTTATACCTAAGCCACATGCAAGGTCTACAACAATCACGACTATCCTCCACCGATAGCCCAAAACAGTTATTTCTAAACAAGAAATAAATACAACAATGAATGTAAAATCAACATTCTCATAGGTAAGTATTTAAACTACCCAACTATATCATTAATCTCATAATTTCCCCAACTTCATGAATTAAACCCAATTCCACATTTTTCCCTTAAATTAATTATACAAATTAATCTAAGCCAAAACCCTAAGGTTTCTCCCAAAATTACCAAACTACCCCCACATACCAAAATACCAACACTTAGGATTAAAGCGTATAAATGGAGTAGGAAATCCCTACCTCGAAGCAAGAAACCAAAAAGAAGAAGACGGAGATGATAGCCAAACTCCAAAGTGCTCCAAATCAACAACCGTTCAGATTAAATGGAAGCCCTCACCCACTCTACCTTTTTAATGAAGGAACTAGGTTAGATACTCACTCTAAATAGATCAAACCTAGGAGAGAAGATGAGTTGGGAGAGAGAGAACTCGTAACCTAGGGTTTTATAAACTGAAAGGGGCTGAAAAACTGGTTTAAAACACGAAATCACGATTTTATACTCAGTCACCCCGCTCGAGCGAACAAACTCCCGCTCGAGCGGACACTCACAGACTCCCGCTCGAGCGGACAATCCCACGCTCGAGTGGCGGATGCACACTCCCAGCATCTCGACAAACCAGGTCCCCGCTCGAGCGTCCAAATCCCCGCTCGAGCGGCACTCACACACTCCCGCTCGAGCGGCCCAACTCCCGCTCGAGCGTCCAACCCTGCACAAGAAATACTGGATGGGTGTTTTTCCCGCTCGAGCGCCAAAACCCCCGCTCGAGCGGACAAGCCAAAATCTGGGCAACTAGTTTTGGTTCCTAAGCTCAACCAACCTGTTCCAAACCCGCCCAACACATCCTATAACTCCAAATAAGAAAATATAGGACGACAACAACCATTACACAAAGATAGAATCTACGGAACCTAAGTCCGGATACAATAATCAAAAGGGAAAAGACCGGGGTCGTTATAATAAATAAATAAAAGTTAAATGGATAATAAATAAGCATCTCAAATAAATAAACATCTTATCTTTTACTAACGTTTTTATTTCATTATACTTAAATGGATAATTTTGACATTACAAAAGTTAATAATCACTATTATTTTTTCACCTAATCTCTCCAAAAAGTAAATTTTAAGAAAAACGAGTTTCATTTTATTTCTTTCAATTTCCTCTCATTTTCTGCCCTTTAATAATACAAACAAATAACTGAGACGAAGAAAAGTCCACTTGTTTTTTTTTTTTTTTTTTTTTCCCGCTAAATCACTCAATCGAAAAGGGTTGTGTTCTAAAAAAAAAAAAAAAAAATCGTAAAGGGCTGTGAGTTATGCAAAACTGATTGTGCATATTGTCTTAGTATTTAAAAGTTTACTAACATGGACAGTAAATAGTAATCTCGCCTCTCCATTATAACTTATGTTTATTTTCTCCTATTTTTCACATGTTCTTTTTCTTTTCTTTTTTTTTTCTTAGTTACATTTTTGTGCTGCACTAGCACAATATTTTACCTTCTTTTCTTTTTTTTTTTTTGTCAATAAATATGACAATAATTATACATATAAAAATATTTACATCATTAAATATATTACTAGCCTATAATAATTAAAAAGTCAACAAATCTAACGCAGTAAAAAAAAAAAAAAAAAAAAAAAAAAAAAAAACTACTAACTACATATAACTGCCATTATAGGATAAAAATAAATTATCATCACAAAAGGATATCAAACTCTTTTATATAGAAATTGAATCCAATATTTCACACTATAATTATGTTACACAACAATAAAACTAAATACCGTGATTCACAATTTTTAGCCAATGAGGGCTCAATCTTTTGATAGGTGTAGATTACCATTCAAATTTGGCGACTTTTAATCAATAAGTCCAGCAACTTCAGATACCTTGCTTTGATCTTTCTACTATAGTTTGCTTTGATTTTTCCACATCATCTTTAACATTGTATTTAAATTATAAATTTTGATAAAGAAAAGAAAATAAAAAAATATAACATACATTTTTTTTTCACATTGCTCTCATCTTTTTCATTTCTATTTTAAGAAAAACGAGTTTCAATTTATTTCTTTCAATTTCCTCTCATTTTTTTTCCCTTTAATAATACAAACAAATAACGGAGACCAAGAAAAGTCCACTTCTTTTTTCATTTTTTTTTTTTGCTAAATCACACAATTAAAAAGGTCTGTGTTCTAAAAAAAAAAAGGAAAAAAAAAAGGAAAAATCGAAAAGGGTTGTAAGTTACACAAAATTGATTGTGCATATTGAAGTTGTTCTTACTAACATGGGCAGTAAATGTTAATCTCGTCCCTCCATTGTAACTTATGTTTATTTTCTCCTATTTTTCACATGTTCAGTTTTTTCTTTATTTTTTTATAATTTTTCTTATTGTAAAATTTATAAATCATGAGATATTTATTGTTGACCCCAAGTCAAAGTCTCCTCAAATTACAAAAAAAACAATTCCAAGCCTTCCTTGAAAGTTTTGAGATATAGACCTTACTAAATGATATGATGTCATGAAAGAGAGTATGCACTATAGTTTATAGTTACATTTTTGTGTTGCATTATCACAATATTTTGCCTTCTTTTTTTTTCCTTCTTTTTTTTGTCAATAAATATGACAGTAATTATGAATAACAAAAATATTTACATCATTAAATATATTACTAGCCTATAATAATTAAAAAGTCAACAAATCTAATGCAATCCATAAAAAAACTACTAACTACATACCACTCCCATTATAGGATAAAAATAAATTATCATCACAAAAGGATATCAAACTATTTTACATATAAATTGAATCCGATATTTCACACCATAATTATGTTATACAACCAAAAAACCAAATACCGTGATTCACAATTTTTAGCCAATGAGGGCTCAATCTTTTGATAGGTGTAGATTACCATTCAAATTTGGTGAGTTTTAATCAATAAGTCCAACACTACCTTGCTTTGATCTCTGTACTATAGTTTGCTTTGATTTTTCCACATCATCATTAACACTGTATTTAAATTATAAATTTTGATAAAGAAAAGAAAAAAAAAAATTAACATAATTTTTTTTTTCACAATGCCCTCATATTTTTGGTTTCTATTTTAAGAAAAAAATGAGTTTCATTTTATTTCTTTCAATTTCCTCTCATTTTTCTGCCCTTTAATAATACAAACAAATAACTGAGACCAAGAAAAGTCCACCTCTTTTTTCTTTTCCTTTTTTTTCGCTAAATCACTTAATCGAAAAGGGCTGTGTTCAAGGAAAAATCGAAATGGGCTGTGAGTTACGAAAACTTGATTGTGCATATTGTCTTGGTATTTAAAATTGTTCTTACTAACATGCACAGTAAATAGTAATCTCATCTCTCCATTGTAACTTATGTTTATTTTCTCCTATTTTTCACATGTTCTTTTTTTTTTTTTTTTTTTGTAAAATTTATAAATCATGAGATATTTACTGTTGACCCCAAGTCAAAGTCTCCTCAAATCATAAAAAAATAATTTCAAGTCTTCCTTGAAAGTTTTGAGATATAGACCCTACTAAATGATATGATGTTATCAAAGAGAGTATACACTATAGTCTATAGTTACATTTTTGTGTTGCACTATCGAAATATTTTATCTTTTTTTTTTCTTTCGTCAATAAATATGACAGTAATTATAAATATAAAAATATTTACATCATTAAATATATTACGGGCCTATAATAATTAAAAAGTCAACAAACCTAACGCAGTAAAAAAAAAAACTACTAACTACATATAACTCCCATTATAGGATAAAAATAATTTTTTTTTTTGGGTGAATAGGATAAAAATAAATTACCATCACAAAAGGATATCAAATGCTTTTATATAGAAATTGAGTCCAATATTTCACACCATAATTATGTTACACAACCATAAAACCAAATACCGTGATTCACAATTTTTAGCCAATGAGGGCTTAATCTTTTGATAGGTGTAGATTACCATTCAAATTTGGTGACTTTTAATCAATAAGTCAAACAACTTCAGATACCTTGCTTTGATCTTTCTACTATAGTTTGCTTTGATTTTTCCACATCATCTTTAACACTGTATTTAAATTATAAATTTTGATAAAGAAAAGAAAATAAAAAAAAAATTAACACATATATATATATATATATATATTTTTACATTGCACTCATCTTTTTCGTTTCTATTTTAAGAAAAACGAGTTTCATTTTATTTCTTTCAATTTCCTCTCATTTTTTTGCCCTTTAATAATACAAACAAATAGCTGAGACGAAGAAAAGTCCACCTTTTTTTTTTTTTTTTCTCGCTAAATCACTCAATCGAAAAGGGCTGTGTTCTATAAAAAAAAAAAAAAGGAAAAATTGAAAGGGGCTGTGAGTTACGCAAAATTGATTGTGCATATTGTCTTAGTATTTAAAATTGTCTTACTAACATGGACAACATATAATAATCTCGTCTCTCCATTGTAAACCATTGTAACTTAAGTTTATTTTCTCCTATTTTTCACATGTTCTTTTTTTTTCTTTTTTCTTTTTTCCTTATTGTAAAATTTATAAATCATGACATATTTATTGTTGACCCCAAGTCAAAGTCTCCTCAAATCATAAAAAAAATAATTCCAAGTCTTCCTTGAAAGTTTTGAGATATAGACCTTTCTAAATGATATGATGTTATGAAAGAGAGTATGCACTACAGTTTATAGTTACATTTTTGTGTTGCACTATCACAATATTCTACCTTCTTTTTTTCTTTTCTTTTTTTTGTCAATAAATATGACAGTAATTATGAATAACAAAAATATTTACATCATTAACTATATTACTAGCCTATAATAATTAAAAAGTCAACAAATCCAACACAGTGAATAAAAAACTACTAACTACATATCACTCCCATTATTATAGGAGAAAAATAAATTACCATCACAAAAGGATATCAAACTCTTTTACATATAAGTTGAATTCGATATTTCACACCATAATTATGTTACACAACCATAAAACCAAATACCGTGATTCACAATTTTTAGCCAATGAGGGCTCAATCTTTTGATAGGTGTAGATTACCATTCAAATTGGGTGACTAAAATCAATAAGTCCAACAACTTCAAATACCATGCTTTGATCTTTCTACTATAGTTTGCTTTGATGTTTCCACATCATCTTTAACACTGTATTTAACTTATAAATTTTGATAAAGAAATTATTATTTTTTTTTCACATTGCCCTCATCTTTTTGGTTTCTATTTTAAGAGAAACGAGTTTCATTTTATTTCTTTCAATTTCCACTCATTTTTCTGCCCTTTAATAATACAAACAAATAACTAAGACCAAGAAAAGTCCATTTCTATTTTTTTCTCCACGCTAAATCACTCAATCGAAAAGGGTTGTGTCCTAAAAAAAAAGAAAAAAAAAAGAGGAAAAATAGAAAAGGGCAGTGAGTTACGCAAAATTGATTGTGCATATTGTCTTAGTATTTAAAATTGTTCTTACTGACATGGACAGTAAATAGTAATCTCATCTCTCCATTGTAACTTATGTTTATTTTTTCCTATTTTTCACATTTTTTTTTCTTATTGTAAAATTTATAAATCATGAGATATTTTTTGTTGACCCCAAGTGAAAGTCTCCTCAAATCACAAAAAAATAATTCCAATCTTCCTTGAAAGTTTTCAAATATAGACCTTACTAAATGATATGAAACTCTTTTATATAGAAATTGAATCCAATATTTCACACCATAATTATGTTACACAACCATAAAACCAAATACCGTGATTCACAATTTTTAGCCAATGAGGGCTTAATATTTTGATAGGTGTAAATTACCATTCAAATTTGGTGACTTTTAATCAATAAGTCCAACAACTTCAGATACCTTGCTTTGATCCTTCTACTATAGTTTGCTTTGATTTTTCCACATCATCTTTAACAATGTATTTAAATTATAAATTTTGATAAAGAAAAGAAAATAAAAAAAAAATTAACATATATATATTTTTTTCACATTGCACTCATCTTTTTCGTTTCTATTTTAAGAAAAAAGAGTTTCATTTTATTTCTTTCAATTTCCTCTCATTTTTTTGCCCTTTAATAATACAAACAAATAACTGAGACAAAAAAAAGTCCACTTTTTTTTTTTTTCCTCGCTAAATTACTCAATCGAAAAGGGCTGTATTCTAAAAAAAAAAAAAAAGGAAAAATCAAGAAGGGCTGTGAGTTACGTAAAATTGATTGTGCATATTGTCTTAGTATTTAAAATTGTCTTACTAACATGGACAGTATATAGTAATCTCGTCTCTCCATTGTAACTTATGTTTATTTTCTCCTATTTTTCACATGTTCTTTTTCTTTTTTTTTTTCCTTATTGTAAAATTTATAAATCATGAGATATTTATTTTTAACCCCAAGTCAAAGTCTCCTCAAATCCTTAAAAAAATAATTCCAAGTCTTCCTTGAAAGTTTTGAGATATAGACCTTTCTAAATGATATGATGTTATGAAAGAGAGTATGCACTATAGTCTATAGTTACATTTTTGTGTTGCACTATCACAATATTCTACTTTCTTTTTTTCCTTTCTTTGTTTTGTCAATAAATATGACAGTAATTTTGAATAACAAAAATATTTACATCATTAACTACATTACTAGCCTATAATAATTAAAAAGTCAAAAAATCTAATGCAGTCAAAAACAAATTACCATCACAAAAGGATATCAAACTCTTTTACATATAAGTTGAATCCGATATTTCACACCATAATTATGTTACACAACCATAAAACCAAATACCGTGATTCACAATTTTTAGCCAATGAAGGCTCAATCTTTTGATAGGTGTAGATTACCATTCAAATTTCGTGACTAAAATCAATAAGTCCAACAACTTCAGATACCTTGCTTTGATCTTTCCACTGTAATTTGCTTTGATTTTTCCACATCATCTTTAACACTGTATTTAACTTATAAATTTTGATAAAGAAAAGAAAAAAAAATTAACATATTGTTTTTTTCACACTGCCCTCATCTTTTGGTTTCTATTTTAAGAAAAACCAGTTTCATTTTATTTCTTTCAATATCCTCTCATTTTTCTGCCCATTAATAATACAAACAAATAACTGAGACCAAGAAAAGTCCACTTCCCCCCCCTCCCCCTCCCGCCGCTAAATCACTCAATCGAAAAGGCTGTGTCCTAAAAAAAAAAAAAAAAAAAAAGAGGAAAAATAGAAAAGGGCTGTGAGTTACGCAAAATTAATTGTGCATATTGTCTTAGTATTTAAAATTGTTCTTACTAACATGGACAGTAAATACTAATCTCATCTCTCCATTGTAACTTATGTTTATTTTTTCCTATTTTTCACATGTTTTTTTTTTTTCTTATTGTAAAATTTATAAATCATGAGATATTTTTTGTTGACCCCAAGTGAATGTCACGCCCTCAAAATAATCCCATTATATATATATAACATTGACATGCAATATTTAAAGAAAACGATTCATTAATTCATTCATCAGAGTATTACTAAATAAAAGCATTACATGTAACATCAGATTAAATGGCCTACGGGTTTACATCTTTCCAAGCCAACACTTGGACACAAAAATATGAGTTCTAACTCAAATACAAGTAAAGCCCTAGGCTTGAATGTTTACATGTACTAACAAATAAAAACAATTAACTAAAGCTTGTCTTCAAAATCCAAAAGCCAACTCCTCCCAAGCTAAGTCCTTGGAGGTAGCTTATCACCTGAACCTGAAAATGATGTTCCCATATAGGGTGAGCCACAGCCCAGTAGAAAAATACTAAACCATATATAAGTATTGAATAAAGCATTAGCATTCAATAGATGGATAACACAAATTATCAGTTCCACTTTCCATTAATTATTCAACATGGCTCAGAACCTGGCCAAACTTACAACAGTGAACTATATATCATATTCATAATAATTCCAATAATGCCAACACATCATGTCAAAAACACTTCATACTTCCAGATTGATACACATTTTAGTGCTGTATCAATAACATGTAAAAACACTTCAATATCAATAAGCACACATAAAAGTGATGCTAATGGAGTCCATCCCCTATCTCCTCCCAAACAAAATCCGGTTTAGAGGTCCATCCCCTATCTTCCCCTAAACCGTGGAGTACATCCCCTATCTCCTCTCACACAATATGCAAATGCATGCTCAATCAATACATGTATTTTCTGTATTAATTCAATAGTCAAAACAATGACTTAACCAATATGATCAGTTTCAGTTATCCTAATCCACATGCAGTGTCTACAACAATCACGACTATCCTCCACCGATAGCCCAAAACAGTTATTTCTAGACTGGAAATAAATAAACCAACAATTCAATAGGCGAGTGATTTAAATGAACCAACTACTCCATTTAATCAATAAATTCCTCAATTTCATGAATTTAACTATTTTCCCCAATTTTCCTTAAATTAATTATACAAATCAATTTATTAAAACAACTAGGGTTTTTCCCAAAATTACCAAAATACCCCAACATATCAAAATACCAAAACTTAGAACAAAACTTATACACTGGAGTAGGAAATCCTTACCTTGAAGAAAATAACTCAAACGGAGAAGACGGAGATGATGACCCAAACTCAAAGTGCTCCAAATCCAAGATTGTTCAGATTAAAACGAAGATCTCAACACCCTCTATCTTTTTAACAAAGGACTTAGGGTAGATTCACACTAGAAAGAGATGAAAATCTAGAAAGAAGATAAGTTTAGAGAGAGAGAGAGAGTCGGCTGCTAGGGTTTCAAAACAAAAGAGATGACAAAAATGATGTTCTGCTCGGCTGCTGCTAACTGACATAAACAGGCTCGCTCGAGCGAAGACTTGGTCGCTCGAGCGACCAGACACAGAAACCCTCGCTCGAGCGAAGAAAAGCTCGCTCGAGCCAAAAACTCGATGCTTCAGGTCTGCAACCCAGAAGCTCGCTCGAACGACGGAATGCTCGCTCGAGCGAAGAACTCGAAAACATACACCTCGCTCGCTCAAGCGAAGGAAGCTCGCTCGAGCGAAGAAACACAACTCTCAGGTCCTAAGCCCAGACGCAGACTCTCGCTCGAGCGAACAAAACCTGGCTCGAGCGAAGGACTAAAAACAACTGCTCGCTCGAGCGACCAACTCCTCGCTCGAGCGAAGGTCCAAAAATCTGGACAGCAACACTTGGTTTCCAACCCAACCAACCTGTAACAAACCTGCCCAACAAAGCCTATAACTCAAAAATAAGAAATTAAAGGACGATAGCAACAATTTGATAACAACTGAATCTACGGAACATAAGTCCGGATACAACAACCGAATGGGAAAAGACCGGGGTCGCTATAGTGAAAGTCTCCTAAAATCATAAAAAAATAATTCCAATCTTCCTTGAAAGTTTTGAGATACAGACCTTACTAAATGATATGATGTTATGTAAGAGAGTATGCACTGTAGTCTTTAGTTACATTTTTGTGTTGTACTATCACAATATTTTACCTTCTTTTTTTTTTTCTTTTTTTTTTTGTCAATAAACATGACAGTAATTATAAATATAAAAATATTTACATCATTAAATATATTACTGGCCTATAATAATTAAAAAGTCAACAAATCTAACGCAGTAAAAAAAAAAACTACTAACCACATATAACTCCCATTATAGGATAAAAATAAATTACCATCACAAAAGGATATCAAACTCTTTTATATAGAAATTGAATCCAATATTTCACACCATAATTATGTTACACAACCATAAAACCGAGTACAGTGATTCACAATTTTTAGCCAATGAGGGCTCAATATTTTGATAGGTGTAAATTACCATTCAAATTTGGTGACTTTTAATGAATAAGTCCAACAACTTCAGATACCCTTCTTTGATCTTTCTACTATAGTTTGCTTCGATTTTTCCACATCATCTTTAACACTGTATTTAAATTATAAATTTTGATAAAGAAAATAAAATAAAAAAAATTAACCTTTTTTTTTTTCACATTGCCCTCATCTTTTTGGTTTCTATTTTAAGAAAAACGAGTTTCATTTTATTTCTTTCAATGTCCTCTCATTTTTCTGCCCTTTAATAATATAAACAAATAACTGAGACCAAGAAAAGTCCCCTTCTTTTTTCTTTTTCTTTTTTTTCCCACTAAATCACTCAATTGAAAAGGGCTGTGTTCTAAAAACAAAAAGAAAAGAAAAAAAATAGAAAAATCAAAAAGGGCTATGAGTCACGCAAAATTGATTGTGCATATTGTCTTAGTATTTAAAATTGTTCTTACTAACATGGACAGTAAATAGTAATCTCGTCTCTCCATTGTAACTTATGTCTATTTTCTCCTATTTTTCACATGTTCTCTTCTTCTTCTTTTTTTTTTTTTTTTCTTTTTTCTTAGAGCGAACCTGGTTCTTCCTCCTTTGATTGTTGTATCCGGACTTAGGTTCCGTGGAGTTGGTTGCTTTATATGTCTTGTTGTCATTCTTCAATTCCATATATTTGAGTTTTAGGATGTATTGGGCGTGTTTCGAACAGGTTGGTTGAGCTTTAGTCCAATTCCTTGTTGCCCAGATTTTTAGTGGTCCGCTCGAGCGGGTCCCTTTGCGCTCGAGCGGAGTTTACACACTTTCAGCATTTTGTGCCTCTGCAAAACTTCTGCAGGTGCATTTTTTACGCTCGAGCGGGTCGCGCTTGAGCGGGCCTCTTGGTGCTCAAGCGGGTGTTCAATGTCTGTAAAAGTACTGGAGGAGTGTAATCTACACTCGAGCGGATTTTCTTTTGCGCTCGAGCGGGTGTGTTTTGCAGTTGTGTTTTGGCGCTCGAGCGGGCATTTTTGCGCTCGAGCGGGTTCAGTTTTTGTGCTCGACGCTCGAGCGTCCTATTTTCCGCTCGAGTGGACTAGTCATATATCAGATGGCAGCTGGGTGATTTTGATTTCCTTTCTCTCTCTTACTTTTCTAAACCCTCTTTTGAGAGCTCCTCTCTCTAGGACATACCTTTTCTCTAGGGTTTGATCTAGCTAGAGTGATCTACTCCCCTGGTGTCTTTGCAAAGAGTGTTGAGCTTGGTGTGGGCTTCCTATCAATCCGAAAATTTCTTGATTTGGAGCACTTCGGGCTTTCTTCATCATCTCCTTTGAGTTTCATCTCTTGAGGTAGGGATAACTGCTCATTCTTATGTGCTTTAACATATATGTTGAGCTATTTGTATAGATGGTTTGATTTGGGAAGTTATTATTTGAGATGTGTTATATTGAAAAGAGGGGTTTTGTTCTTTAGACTCATATATGTATATTTTGGGTCTTAAAAAGAGATTATTGATGTTATTGTTAATATTTGAGCCTTTGGGTCAATATTGAGAAAAATGGGAAAAATGCCATGTTTGGGTATATTTGGGTCATTAGTGTAAATAATGACATTTACTATGGAAATAATGAAATTGGCATAATATGGGGTGGAGTAGTGGAGTTGGATTTATTAATCACTCACCTTTGAAAATTGTTGATAAATTAACTGTTGATGTAATTATTTTCTGTTTAGAAATAATTGCTTTGGGCTATCGGTGAAGGATAGTCTTGATTGTTATAGACAATGCATGATGATTAGGCGAACTAAAACTAATCAATTGAATATGTCATCGAATATGACAATTGGTAGAATACATCAAGTTTATGTACTGTTTGATCATGTATATGATATGTGTTTATATACATTGTATTGTGTGGGAGGAGATAGGTGATGTACTCCACGGTTTAGGGGAAGATAGGGAATGGACTCCTAAACCAAACTTCGTTTACGAGGAGATAGGGAATGGACTCCATCGATACAGCAAATATGTGTATCTATTAAAGTATTGATACAGCGAATCTGTGTATCATATATGAAGTACGAAAGTGTTTTATTTGAGGTTGATACAGCAATTATGTATATCTATTGTGAAGTATGAAGTGTTTAAATTGAGTCGTTATCTCAATTGAAATGGAAGAATCATTGATATGAGATGTAATCTCACTTAAAGTATATGGCCAGGTTCTGAGCCAGGATTATGAATTGAGAAATTGGATAAGAAATAGAAAATGAAATGAAACATGAACACTTTTGTCATGTAATTGAAATGGGTTATGAATTGATTCATGTGAGTTATACATTTATCAAATGCTAATGTTTTAGTTATTTCTCATATTATATTTAGCATATCTCTACTGGGCGTTGGCTCACCCTATATGGGACATCATTTTCAGGTTCAGGTAGTATGCCGCCTCCGAGGTCATAGCTTGGATGGTTGTGGGAGTTGAAGACTCTTTTGTTTATTTTTGTTGTATTACATGTATATCAAGCCAAGGGCTTATTTTGTGCAGAGTTAATACTCTCTTTTCGTAACCAAGTGTTGACTTGGAAAGTTGTAAGCCCGTAGGACATTTAATTTTGTTGTCAACATGTAATACATTTTGAAATGAATACTCTGATGATATGTAATTATGTTTTATTCTCTTATGTCTAAGCATGTCAAGAACATATGATTTATGGGTTTATTTTGAGGGCGTCACATTTGTTATTGTGAAATTTATAAATCATGACATATTTATTGTTGACCCCAAGTGAAAGTCTCCTCAAATCATAAAAAAATAATTCCAAGTCTTCCTTGAAAGTTTTGAGATATAGATTACTAAATGAAATGATGTTATGAAAGAGAGTATGCACTATAGTCTATAGTTACATTTTTGTGTTGCACTATCACAATATTTTGCCTTCTTTTTTTTTTCTTTTTCTTTTGTCCATAAATGTCACGACCCCATTCCGCCCCTAGTAGAATAGTGCCATGATGGCCAGTAATTCGAGATTACCAAAGGCCACTTACAAGAATTCACACACGAACCAGAGTAAACATATGGGGCCTACAAATGCGGAAGCAATAAATAAAACTAAGTAGTCCATAAGAGCAGTGCTTAGGTTAAATGAAATGACACACATCTTATAATAGCTTTAGTACAACAAAATGGAGTACAAAAATTACATCTTGACCAAAAGGCTTCTCGGCCATCAAATACAAAATACAGTGAAATAACTAAGAAGCATGATCTTCAAGATGTTGCAAAACACAAATCCAAAAAAGCACATCGGCAAAACACATCGGCAAAACAAGTCTAGGCGTCGCCGCCGCTCTGCTCATCACCTACATATATATAGAGAGGGTGAGCTTGGATACTCAGTGAATGGCATAAGTAATAAAGGGTTTACATGAATGATATCCGAGATCTTTAACAAAACAATACTTGGAACAAATCAAGTTCATCTATCAAATCTTTCGAAGCTTCAAGGGATGCTTATTAACATCAATATAGTACAAGGGATGACATTCCGGACAAAAACCCACGCGGTAAAACCGTCAGTGGCAAGGCAAGACAAGACAAGGCAAGGGAGATATCTCAAACAATGGTGCCGTTGCATTATAGTCCCCGGACACTAAGGACTTGTGCTACAAATGCTTAGAGTCCCCTAGCACATACGGACTTCCAAATTGTGCTACAAATGCTTATAGTCCCCTAGCACATACGGACTTCCAAACTTTGTGCTACAAATGCTTATAGTCCCCTAGCACATACGGACTTCCAAGAATGTCATCGAAGCAAGATATAATACTTGATATACAAAATAGGAATAATCATTCATGTTTACAAATACTTTCCAAAACAAAGCAAACAAGGCTTTTATCAAAACATCGTAATATAGCTTTATTAAAAATACCACTCACATAGCTCTTCGAACGTCGGGGTCAAGGCGAGTCCAAGTCCTACAAACACATGGCAAGTCTATTGAATGCACTTTTAAACAAGCTTCGCATGCATACAAATGATCTCGGCATGCACCAAGGTCAAGTCAAAATAAAAACTAACACTGTTTCTTATCTCGGGGAAAGCATGCTAGGTACCAACCAAGTCTTGGCCGAGGTCCCACACCACCTTCGCCGAGGTGAGGTCCCGTTGGCCACATTCAGGGAAAAAATGAAGTCGGGAAAAATCTGGGTTTCCCTCTGCTCAAGAACATGAAGAACATGAATGCAAGGATCATACTTATCATAATAAAATCTGAGATTTCATGCTATAAGTTTGAAAACATGGACCTGGGTACCCATACTAGAAGATCTTACGAGAACAAACACAAAAACATGATTTTCGATGTAAACCTTCGGATCAAAACAAGAGTTTTCTTCAAGAACATATGAACACCATTTTCTCTTTCTAAAACCAACTTTAAATCAATACATGATATGCACAACAGATCCGATCATACAATGCAGCTAGATGATCAATAAGAACGATACAAGTAGATCAAGATTCTAACCTTAAAACTCGAATCTAACGGTTTGAACCCCAAGAATCAAGCTTGCTATCCACTCTCTCACTCTAAAACTCCTCCTTCTACTTCTAGAGCTTCTCTCTCCTCAAGAACAAAGATGTGATACAAAATGATACATTCTAGGCTTGCCGGCTGACTTAACACTCAGTCCGGACACGTGGCAACGGGTGGTTGGCTCTACCTGAAAAGGTGACTGATTGAAAAGACAAGACTATGACAAAGTGTGTTCAACAAGCTAGGCGGTAAGGGACTCCGGCGAGTAATGACATCGGCTAATAACAAGACTTCGGCAAGCAAAGGGACAATGACCTCGGCTAGAAAGGTCAACACTTGGCCCAGCTGTGCCACACCTCGGCCTAGATGTGCCACACCTCGGTCTAGGTCGTACCAGTCTAGGGCAAGATCACTTGGGTTCAAGGAAAACATCTCGGCCCAGATAGTACACATCTCGGCCTTGGTGATGAACACCTCGGCCTAGATAATGACATCTCGGCCAATATGTCAGGGTGCGGGTGAGGTCAACCAGAGAAATCCCAAGATGGTCCTAAGTGTAAGAGTATCAAAGGAGCGACCTAGGCTCAAGATGACCTCGGCTGAACACAAACACACCAATAAAGAACATAGCATTCAAGTAACACTTATGCAAGACAAGTCAAGATTTAAAATGCAAGCTGAACAGAGCAAAATCATATAAAATACATATGAGTACAATTAGGGCAGTGTGAGGGTTATTACATCCAACCCCCCTTAAAGAAGTTTGGTCCCCAAACTTGAGTTACGTTGATTCAAAAATAATTCTGGGTATTGTTCCTTCCATTCAATCTTCACCATCGGTATTGCCTTATTTCTCAATTGTCTTACTTGCCTATCGATAATACGTGTTGGCCTCTCTGCATAGCTCAAATCTTTATCAACCACAATCCCAAAATGATCAATCACATGCAGGGGATCCCGAATATACTTCCTCAACATCGAAATATGGAACACATTGTGAACTTGACTTAGTTCAGGTGGTAAAGCAAGTCGGTAGGCAGTCGTGTTAATCTTCTCAAGAATTTCAAATGGCCCGATGTAACGAGGTGCTAACTTACCTTTCTTCCCAAATCGGGAAACTCCTTTCGTTGGCGAAATCTTCAAGAATACATGGTTCCCAACTTCAAATTCCAGTTCTCTTCTCCTCTGGTCGGCATAGCTCTTCTGCCGGCTTTGGGCGGTTCTGATCCTCTGTCGAATGAGCTTAATCTTCTCGGTTGTCACTTGAATCAGTTCAGGGCCGATCAAAACTTTATCTCCCACTTCAGTCCAACATATCGGCGATCTGCACTTCCTTCCATACAAAGCTTCGTACGGTGCCATGCCAATGCTAGCTTGGTAACTGTTGTTGTAAGCGAATTCCACTAATGGTAAATGTGCTCCCCAACTTCCCTTGAAATCTAGTACACATAGCCTAAGCATATCTTCAAGTGTCTGAATCGTTCTTTCTGTTTGCCCATCGGTTTGGGGGTGAAAAGCTGTGCTAAACTTCAACTCGGTTCCCAAGGCTCTTTGTAGGCTTTGCCAAAATCGGGAAACAAACAATCTCGGTCTGGTCTGAAACAATGGACATCGGCACCCCATGAAGTCTCACAATCTCATTCATATACAGTGCAGCTAGTCGCTCAACATTGAATGTAGTCTGAACAGGCAAGAAGTGTGCTGACTTAGTTAATCTGTCAATTATGACCCAAATCGAATCCATTCCCTTCTGCGTCTTTGGCAAACCAATCACAAAATCCATGGAGATATGTTCCCATTTCCACTCAGGAATCGGCAAGGGTTGAAGAAGTCCTGCTGGTCTCTGATGTTCTGCTTTCACTTGTTGACACTGTAAGCATTGGGATACAAATTCGGCTATTTCTCTCTTCATGTTCGGCCACCAAAAGGTTTGCTTCACATCTTGATACATCTTAGTGTTCCCTGGATGAACAGCAATTCTGGAACCATGAGATCCTTGCAAAATCTTCCCTTTCAACTCCGGGATGTCGGCCACACACAACCTTCCTTCAAACTTAAGCACTCCATTCTCAAAGGTGTAACCTAACCTCGGCCTGGTGATAATCTCGTCGGCTACCTTCTTCAGGAATGTATCCTCCATTTGCTTCGCTTTTACTTCTTCAACGATAGCCGGCTCTGCTGAGATCACAGCTAAACACGCTAAACTTCCCATTGACCTCCTGCTTAATGCATCGGCCACCGAGTTGGCCTTGCCTGGGTGGTACTGAATCTGCATGTCGTAGTCCTTCAATAATTCCAGCCATCTTCTTTGCCTCAAATTTAGTTCCTTCTGAGTAAATAAATACTTCAAACTCTTGTGATCCGTGAAAACTTGGCAAGAAGCTCCATACAAGTAATGACGCCAAATCTTCAAAGCGAATACCACGGCTGCTAGCTCCAGATCATGGGTAGGATAATTCTTCTCGTGAGGTTTTAACTGGCGAGATGCATATGCTATGACCTTACCCCCTTGCATTAATACACAACCCAAACCCTTATGTGAAGCATCG
Source organism: Camellia japonica (assembly GCA_030407325.1). NCBI lineage: Eukaryota > Viridiplantae > Streptophyta > Magnoliopsida > Ericales > Theaceae > Camellia > Camellia japonica. The sequence continues at coordinate 87,293,720 of JAPPVO010000014.1, read as the reverse complement.
CTATAAATCTGAAATTCCTCATTACCTGATGGAAGTACGAGAACTGGCGCTGTAACTAACCTCGTCTTCAACTCTTGGAAGGCTGATTCTCTACCTTCGGTCCATTCGTATGTCACTCCCTTCTGAGTTAACTGTGTCAATGGTACTGCAATCCTCGAGAAGTCCTTTACAAACTTTCTGTAATAACCTGCCAAACCCAGAAAACTACGAACCTCGGACACGTTGGTCGGCGTCGGCCAATTTACAACGGCTTCAATCTTACTGGGATCAACAGAGATACCCTCTTCATTAATCACATGCCCCAAAAATGAAATGCTGGAAAGCCAAAACTCACACTTACTCAACTTAGCATACAATTTCCTGTCCCTCAAGGTCTGTAGGGCGAGTCTCAGATGACTCTCATGCTCGATTGCACTCTTGGAGTAGATCAATATGTCGTCAATAAAAACAACCACGAATTCATCTAAGTACGGTTTGAAGACTCTGTTCATTAAGTCCATGAATGCTGCCGGCGCATTAGTCACCCCAAAAGGCATTACTAGAAATTCGTAGTGGCCATACCTTGTCCGAAAAGCAGTCTTCTCAACATCCTCAGCTTTAACCTTGAGTTGGTGGTAGCCCGACCTAAGATCAATTTTTGAAAAGACTCGTGCTCCCTGTAGTTGATCTAGCAAATCATCAATCCTAGGCAACGGGTACTTATTCTTAATGGTTACCTTGTTAAGTTCTCTGTAGTCAATGCAAAGACGAAGTGTGCCATCCTTTTTCTTAACAAATAAGACTGGTGCTCCCCACGGTGAAGTGCTCGGCCTAACAAAACCCTTATCCAACAATTCTTGTAGTTGCACCTTCAATTCCTTAAGTTCGGCTGGGGCCATCCTATAGGGTGTTTTGGAGATCGGCTGTGTTCCCGACATGATGTCCACAGTAAATTCTATTTCTCTATCGACTAAGTGGCCAGGCAATTCATTTGGGAAGACGTCGGGGAATTCATTAACAACTGGAACATCGGTTAAATTAACACTTCCGTTCTGATCACTCAGTATACTACACAAGTAGCCATGGCACCCTTTCTGAATTAGCTTATAGGCTTTAATAGACGAAATCAAGTAAGGTGGGGACACTACCCCTTTACCCTGGAAAATAACCTCGGCTTGGTTTGGGGGTCTCAACGTGACAGTCTTCGAAACACAATCAATAAATGCATGATTCGTCACTAACCAGTCCATTCCTAATATGATGTCAAAGTGGGTCATATTTAACGGCATCAAATCAACTAATAATTCTACACCCTTAATCACAATAACACACGCCCTATAGATAGACGCAACAATCATAGTTCTCCCAGATGGAGCAGACACATGTAACACATAACCAAGGGGTTCTTGTTGTCTATTCAACTTCTCAACAAATTTAGTAGATACGAATGAATGCGTAGAACCCGAATCAATCAATATGTATGCATCTTGAGAGCAGATTGGGAGTATACCTGACACTACTGTCTCGGCATTCTGGGTGTCTCCTGGCACTAGCGCGAAAACCCTGCCCTGCCTCATCTGTGTCCTTCCGACGTTGCTCCCCTGTGCAGAGCCCGAGGTGCTCCCATTTTTCTTACCATCATCAATCTTTGACTTCGGACAGTCTCTCACACGATGACCCATTTCTCCACATTCAAAACAGGCGCCTGACGCCCAACGACAAACCCCGGAATGCGACTTCCCACAACTTGCACACATCGGCTTAGTATTACCTTCCTGGTTCGAGTTGCTGGAACTGCCCACATTTGCTTTCTTCTTGGCGTTAAACGGAACTCGGCGGTTATCATAGTTCTGTCTCTTTCTCTGATTCTCTCCTGCATTCTGATATCGGTCCAAGTTAGCTTCTGCAAGAATAGCTTTGTCCAAGACTTCGGCATAAGTTGGCATGTTGAGTAAGTTAACTCTATCCTGTATCGGTCCACGCAGTCCACTTTCAAACTTCCTAGCTTTCCTGTATTCATCACTGACCATATGAGGCGCGTATCTCGCCAATTCGGTGAAAGCACGGTCGTATTCTGCCACTGTCTTGTTTCCTTGCGTCAGAGTCTGAAACTCCGTGGTCTTGCGATCTCGAACACTAATGGGAAAATGCTTGTTGTAAAACAGCTCCAAAAATTTGGCCCAAGTTAAGTCAGGGTTTCCTTCTCGAGTCATCATCCACCATCTTCGAGCGTCGTCGTCTAACGTGAACGCGGCCAATGCCACCTTCTGAGCATCTGTGCTGGGAAGATCTCGAACAGCTTCTCCATTCCTAAAACCCACGCTTCGGCTTTCATCGGTTCTATGCCCCCTTGGAATCTGGGCGGGTTCATCTTCTTGAACTCCTTAATCAAGGTCATAGTTCCATCCCCATACAAGGCTGGCTGTGGAGGTACTTGAGGTACTGGAGGAGGTGGAGGCGGAACTGCATGTCGGCCATTCGTCTGTTCGGCCTGGGTAGTTGTAGCACTAGCATTCTGTTGCCTCATTTGTCTCAATTCCCGAGCTAAACCTTCAACTAGTCTTTCTAGTCGGTCCAGTCTATCCTCTGATTGATCTCGGCCAACTGGCGGTCTTCCTCTCCTCATAGTGCTATGAGTATGCAAAAATGCATTTTAAAACAAAATGCGCAATAGTGTATGTATGCAAGCAACAAGCAGTTATGCCGAGATGATGCACATATTGTCAAGTAGCAAGCAACATGGTGCAATCCTAACATCATTCTGTGGGATATCCTAGGCTCTTTAGGACCCAAAGTGTGTGAATAACGTACTATAAGGAACTCGTGCTCTGATACCAATCTGTCACGACCCCATTCCGCCCCTAGTAGAATGGTGCCATGATGGCCAGTAATTCGAGATTACCAAAGGCCACTTACAAGAATTCACACACGAATCAGAGTAAACATATGGGGCCTACAAATGCGGAAGCAATAAATAAAACTAAGTAGTCCATAAGAGCAGTGCTTAGGTTAAATGAAATGACATACATCTTATAATAGCTTTAGTACAACAAAATGGAGTACAAAAATTACATCTTGACCAAAAGGCTTCTCGGCCATCAAATACAAAATACAGTGAAATAACTAAGAAGCATGATCTTCAAGATGTTGCAAAACACAAATCCAAAAAGTACATCGGCAAAACACATCGGGAAAACAAGTCTAGGCGTCGCCGCCGCTCTGCTCATCACCTACATATATATAGAGAGGGTGAGCTTGGATACTCAGTGAATGGCATAAGTAATAAAGGGTTTACATGAATGATATCCGAGATCTTTAACAAAACAATACATGGAACAAATCAAGTTCATCTATCAAATCTTTCGAAGCTTCAAGGGATGCTTATTAACATCAATATAGTACAAGGGATGACATTCCGGACAACAAACCCACGCGGTAAAACCGTCAGTGGCAAGGCAAGACAAGACAAGGCAAGGGAGATATCTCAAACAATGGTGCCGTTGCATTATAGTCCCCGGACACTAAGGACTTGTGCTACAAATGCTTAGAGTCCCCTAGCACATACGGACTTCCAAATTGTGCTACAAATGCTTATAGTCCCCTAGCACATACGGACTTCCAAACTTTGTGCTACAAATGCTTATAGTCCCCTAGCACATACGGACTTCCAAGAATGTCATCGAAGCAAGATATAATACTTGATATACAAAATAGGAATAACCATTCATGTTTACAAATACTTTCCAAAACAAAGCAAAACAAGGCTTTTATCAAAACATCGTAATATAGCATTATTAAAAATACCACTCACATAGCTCTTCGAACGTCGGGGTCAAGGCGAGTCCAAGTCCTACAAACACATGGCAAGTCTATTGAATGCACTTTTAAACAAGCTTCACATGCATACAAATGATCTCGGCATGCACCAAGGTCAAGTCAAAATAAAAACGAACACTGTTTCTTATCTCGGGGAAAACATGCTGGGTACCAACCAAGTCTTGGCCGAGGTCCCACACCCCCTTCGCCGAGGTGAGGTCCCGTTGGCCACATTCAAGGAAAATGAAGTCGGGAAAAATCTGGGTTTCCCTCTGCTCAAGAACATGAAGAACATGAATGCAAGGATCATACTTATCATAATAAAATCTGAGATTTCATGCTATAGTTTGAAAACATGGACCTGGGTACCCATACTAGAAGATCTTACGAGAACAAACACAAAAACATGATTTTCGAGGTAAATCTTCGGATCAAAACAAGAGTTTTCTTCAAGAACATATGAACACCATTTTCTCTTTCTAAAACCAACTTTAAATCAATACATGATATGCACAACAGATCCGATCATACAATGCAGCTAGATAATCAATAAGAACGATACAAGTAGATCAAGATTCTAACCTTAAAACTCGAATCTAACGGTTTGAACCCCAAGAATCAAGCTTGCTAACCACTCTCTCACTCTAAAACTCCTCCTTCTACTTCTAGAGCTTCTCTCTCCTCAAGAACAAAGATGTGATACAAAATGATACATTCTAGGCTTGCCGGCTGACTTATCACTCAGTCCGGACACGTGGCAACGGGTGATTGGCTCTACCTGAAAAGGTGACTGATTGAAAAGACAAGACTATGACAAAGTGTGTTCAACAAGCTAGGCGGTAAGGGACTCCGGCGAGTAATGACATCGGCTAATAACAAGACTTCGGCAAGCAAAGGGATAATGACCTCGGCTAGAAAGGTCAACACTTGGCCCAGCTGTGCCACACCTCGGCCTAGATGTGCCACACCTCGGTCTAGGTTGTACCAGTCTAGGGCAAGATCACTGGGGTTCAAGGGAAAACATCTCGGCCCAGATAGTACACATCTCGGCCTTGGTGATGAACACCTCGGCCTAGATAATGGTATCTCGGCCAACATGTCGGGGTGCGAGTAGAGGTCAAGCAGAGAAATCCCAAGATGGTCCTAAGTGTAAGGATATCAAAGAAGTGACCTAGGCTCAAGATGACTTCGGCTGAACACAAACACACCAATAAAGAACATAGCATTCAAGTAACACTTATGCAAGACAAGTCAAGATTTAAAATGCAAGCTGAACAGAGCAAAATCATATAAAATACATATGAGTACAATTAGGGCAGTGTGAGGGTTATTACAATAAATATGACAGTAATTATAAATATAAAAAATATTTACATCATTAAATATATTACTTGCTTATAATAATTGAAAAGTCAACAAATCTAATGTAGACTCACATTATTGGATAAAAATAAATTACCATAACAAAAGGATATCAAACTCTTTTATATAGAAATTGAATCCGATATTTCACACTATAATTATGTTACACAGCCATCAAACCAAATACCGTGATTCACAATTTTTAGCCAATGAGGGCTCAATCTTTTGATAGGTGTAGATTACCATTCAAATTTGGTGACTAAAATCAATAAGTCCAACAACTTCAGATACCTTGCTTTGATCTTTCTACTATAGTTTGCTTTGATTTTTCCACATCATCCTTAACACTGTATTTAACTTATAAATTTTGATAAAGAAAAAAGAAAAAAAAAAATTAACATATATTTTTTTTTCACATTGCCCTCATCTTTTTGGTTTCTATTCTAAGAAAAACCAGTTTCATTTATTTCTTTCAATTTCCTCTCATTTTTCCGCCCTTTAATAATACAAACAAATAACTGAGACCAAGAAAAGTCCACTTCTTTTTATTTTCCCCCGCTAAATCACTCAATCGAAAAGGGCTGTGTCCTACAAAAAAATAAAAAAAAAAAGTGGAAAAATAGAAAAGTGCTTTGAGTTACGCAAAATTGATTTTGCATATTGTCTTAGTATTTAAAATTGTTCTTACTAACATGGACAGTAAATAGTAATCTCGTCTCTCCATTGTAACTTATGTTTATTTTCTCCTATTTTTCACATTTTTTTTTTCTTATTGTAAAATTTATAAATCATGAGATATTTTTTGTTGACCCCAAGTGAAAGTCTCCTCAAATCATAAAAAAATAATTCCAATCTTCCCTGAAAGTTTTGAGATATAGACCTTACTAAATGATATGATGTTATCAAAGAGAGTATGCACTATAGTCTTTAGTTACATTTTTGTGTTGCACTATCACAATATTTTACCTTCTTTTTTTTTTTTTTTTTGTCAATAAATATGACAGTAATTATAAATATAAAAATATTTACATCATTAAATATATTACTAGCCTATAATAATTAAAAAGTCAACAAATCTAACGCAGTAACAAAAAAACTACTAACTACATATAACTCCCATTATAGGATAAAAATAAATTACCATCACAAAAGGATTTCAAACTCTTTTATATAGAAATTGAATCCAATATTTCACACCATAATTATGTTACACAACCATAAGACCAAATACCCTGATTCACAATTTTAAGGGCTCAATATTTTGATAGGTGTAGATTACCATTCAAATTTGGTGACTTTTAATCAATAAGTCCAACAACTTCAGATATCCTTCTTTGATCTTTCTACTATAGTTTGCTTCGATTTTTCCACATCATCTTTAACAGTGTATTTAAATTATAAATTTTGATAAAGAAAAGAAAATAAAAAAAATTAACCTTTTTTTTTTTTTTTTTACATTGCCCTCATCTTTTTGGTTTCTATTTTAAGAAAAACGAGTTTCATTTTATTTCTTTCAATGTCCCCTCATTTTTCTGCCCTTTCAAAATACAAAGAAATAACTGAGACCAAGAAAAGTTCCCTTCTTTTTTCCTTTTTTTTTTTCCTCACTAAATCCCTCAATTGAAAAGGGTTGTGTTCTAAAAACAAAAAGAAAAGAAAAAAAATGGAAAAATCAAAAAGGGCTATGAGTCACGCAAAATTGATTGTGCATATTGTCTTAGTATTTAAAATTGTTCTTACTAACATGGAGAGTAAATAGTAATCTCGTCTCTCCATTGTAACTTATGTTTATTTTCTCCTCTTTTTCACATGTTCACTTCTTCTTCTTCTTTTTTTTTTTTTCTTTTTTCTTTTTTCTTATTGTGAAATTTATAAATCATGAGATATTTATTGTTGACCCCAAGTCAAAGTCTCCTCAAATCCTAAAAAAATAATTCCAAGTCTTCCTTGAAAGTTTTGAGATATAGACCTTACTAAATGATATGATGTTATGAAAGAGAGTATGCAATATAGTCTATAGTTACATTTTTGTGTTGCACTATCACAATATTTTACCTGCTTTTTTTTTCCTTTTTTTTTGTCAATAAATATGACAGGAATTATAAATATAAAAATATTTACATCATTAAATATATTACTAGCCTATAATAATTAAAAAGTCAACAAATCTAATGCAGTAAAAAAAAAAACTACTAACTACATATAACTCCCATTGTAGGATAAAAATAAATTATCAGCACAAAAGGATATCAAACTCTTTTATATAGAAATTGAATCCAATATTTCACACCATAATTATGTTACACAACCATAAAACCAAATAGCGTGGTTCACAATTTTTAGCCAATGAGGGCTCAATATTTTTACAGGTGTAGATTACCATTCAAATTTGGTGACTTTTAATCAATAAGTCCAACAACTTCAGATACCTTGCTTTGATCTGTCTACTATAGTTTGCTTTGATTTTTCCACGTCATCTATGGTATTTAAATTATAAATTTTGATAAAGAAAAGAAAATAAAAAAAAATTACCATATATATATTTTTTTCACATTGCACTCATCTTTTTCGTTTCTATTTTAAGAAAAATGAGTTTCATTTTATTTCTTTCAATTTCTTCTCATTTTTTTGCCCTTTAATAATACAAACAAATAACTGAGACAAAAAAAAGTCCACTTTTTTTTTTTGTCGCTAAATCCCTCAATCGAAAACGGCTGTGCTCTAAAAAAAAAAAAAAGGCAAAATCGAAAGGGGCTGTGAGTTACGCAAAATTTATTGTGCATATTGTCTTAGTATTTAAAATTGTCTTACTAACATGGACAGTATATAGTAATCTCGTCTCTCCATTGTAACTTATGTTTATTTTCTCCTATTTTTCACATGTTCTTTTTTTTTTTTTTTTTCCTTATTGTAAAATTTATAAATCATGAGATATTTATTGTTGACCCCAAGTCAAAGTCTCCTCAAATCATAAAAAAAATAATTCCAAGTCTTCCTTGAAAGTTTTGAGATATAGACCTTTCTAAATGATATGATGTTATGAAAGAGAGTATGCACTATAGTCTATAGTTACATTTTTGTGTTGCACTATCACAATATTCTACTTTCTTTTTTTCTTTTCTTTTTTTTGTCAACAAATATGACAGAAATTATAAATATAAAAATATTTACATCATTAAATATATTACTAGCCTGTAATAATTAAAAAGTCAAACAATCTCATGCAGTAAACAAAAAAAACTACTAACTACATATAACTCCAATTGTAGGATAAAAATAAATTATAAGCAGAAAAGGATATCAAACTCTTTTATATAGAAATTGAATCCAATATTTCACACCATAATTATGTTACACAACCAAAAAACCAAATACCGTGGCTCACAATTTTTAGCCATAGAGGGCTCAATATTTTTACAGGTGTAGATTACCATTCAAATTTGGTGACTTTTAATCAATAAGTCCAACAACTTCAGATACCTTGCTTTGATCCTTCTACTATAGTTTGCTTTGATTTTTCCACATCATCTTTGGTATTTAAATTATAAATTTTGATAAAGAAAAGAAAATAAAAAGAAATTAACATATATATTTTTTTTCACATTGCACTCTTCTTTTTCGTTTCTATTTTAAGAAAAACGAGTTTCGTTTTATTTCTTTCAATTTCCTCTCATTTTTTTTCCCTTTAATAATACAAACAAATAACTGAGACAAAGAAAAGTCCACCTTTTTTTTTTTTTTTCTCGCTAAATCACTCAATCAAAAACGGCTGTGCTCTAAAAAAAAAAAAAAAGGAAAAATCGAAAAGGGCTGTGAGTTACGCAAAATTAATTGTGCATATTGTCTTAGTATTTAAAATTGTCTTACTAACATGGACAGTATATAGTAATCTCGTCTCTCCATTGTAACTCATGTTTATTTTCTCCTATTTTTCACATGTTCTTTTTTTTTTTTTTTTTTTTCCTTATTGTAAAATTTATAAATCATGAGATATTTATTGTTGACCCCCAAGTCAAAGTCTCCTCAAATCATAAAAAAAATAATTCCAAGTCTTCCTTGAAAGTTTTGAGATATAGACCTTTCTAGATGATATGATGTTATGAAAGAGAGTATGCACTATAGTCTATAGTTACATTTTTGTGTTGCACTATCACAATATTCTACTTTCTTTTTTTCTTTTCTTTTTTTTGTCATTAAATATGACAGTAACTATGAATAACAAAAATATTTACATCATTAACTACATTACTAGCCTATCATAATTAAAAAGTCAAAAAATCTAATGCAGTGAATAAAAAACTACTAACTACATATCACTCCCATTATAGGATAAAAACAAATTACCATCACAAAAGGATATCAAACCCTTTTACATATAAGTTGAATCCGATATTTCACACCATAATTATGTTACACAACCATAAAACCAAATACCGTGATTCACAATTTTTAGCCAATGAGGGCTCAATCTTTTGATAGGTGTAGATTACCATTCAAATTTGGTGACTAAAATCAATAAGTCCAACAACTTCAGATATCTTGCTTTGATCTTTATACTATAGTTTGCTTTGATTTTTCCACATCATCTTTAACACTGTATTTAACTTATAAATTTTGATAAAGAAAAGAAAAAAAAATTAACATATTGTTTTTTTCACACTGCCCTCATCTTTTTGGTTTCTATTTTAAGAAAAACCAGTTTCATTTTATTTCTTTCAATATCCTCTCATTTTTCTGCCCATTAATAATACAAACAAATAACTGAGACCAAGAAAAGTCCACTTTCCCCCCCCCCTCCCGTTGCTAAATCACTCAATCGAAAAGGGCTGTGTCCTAAAAAAAAAGAAAAAAAAAAGCGGAAAAATAGAAAAGGGCTGTGAGTTACGAAAAATTGATTGTGCATATTGTCTTAGTATTTAAAATTGTTCTTACTAACATGGATAGTAAATAGTAATCTCATCTCTCCATTGTAACTTATGTTTATTTTTTTCCTATTGTTCACATGTTTTTTTTTAATTTTATCTTATTGTAAAATTTATAAATGATGAGATATTTTTTGTTGACCCCAAGTGAAAGTCTCCTCAAATCATAAAAAAATAATTCCAATCTTCCTTGAAAGTTTTGAGATATAGACCTTACTAAATGATATGATGTTATGTAAGAGAGTATGCACTGTAGTCTTTAGTTACATTTTTGTGTTGGTCTATCACAATATTTTACCATCTTTTTTTTTTTTTTTTGTCAATAAATATGACAGTAATTTTAAATATAAAAATATTTACATCATTAAATATATTACTAGCCTGTAATAATTAAAAAGTCAACAAATCTAACGCAGTAAAAAAAAAAACTACTAACCACATATAACTCCCATTATAGGATAAAAATAAATTACCATCACAAAAGGATATCAAACTCTATTATTAGAAATTGAATCCAATATTTCACACCATAATTATGTTACACAACCATAAAACCAAATACAGTGATTCACAATTTTTAGCCAATGAGGGCTCAATATTTTGATAGGTGTACATTACCATTCAAATTTTGTGACTTTTAATGAATCAGTCCAACAACTTCAGATACCCTTCTTTGATCTTTCTACTACAGTTTGCTTCGATTTTTCCACATCATTTTTAACAGTGTATTTAAATTATAAATTTTGATAAAGAAAATAAAATAAAATAAATTAACCAATTTTTTTTTTTCACATTGCCCTCATCTTTTTGGTTTCTATTTTAAGAAAAACGAGTTTCATTTAATTTCTTTCAATGCCCTCTCATTTTTTTGCCCTTTAATAATACAAACAAATAACTGAGACCAAGAAAAGTCCCCTTCTTTTTTCTTTTCTTTTTTTCCCACTAAATCACTCAATTGAAAAGGGCTGTGTTCTAAAAACAAAAAGAAAAGAAAAAAAATGGAAAAATGAAAAAGGGCTATGAGTCACGCAAAATTGATTGTGCATATTGTCTTAGTATTTAAAATTGTTCTTACTAACATGGACTGTAAATAGTAATCTCGTCTCTCCATTGTAACTTATGTTTATTTTCTCCTATTTTTCACATGTTCTCTTCTTCTTCTTCTTCTTCTTCTTCTTCTTCTTCTTCTTCTTTCTTTTTTTTTTTTTTTTGTTCTTATTGTGAAATTTATAAATCATGAAATATTTATTGTTGACCCCATGTCAAAGTCTCCTCAAATCATAAAAAAAATAATTCCAAGTATTCCTTGAAAGTTTTGAGATATAGACCTTACTAAATGATATGATGTTATGAAAGAGAGTATGCACTATAGTCTATAGTTACATTTTTGTGTTACACTATCACAATATTTTGCCTCTTTTTTTTTCTTTTTCTTTTGTCAATAAATATGACAGTAATTATAAATATAAAAAATATTTACATCATTAAATATATTACTAGCCTATAATAATTAAAAAGTCAACAAATCTAATGCAGACTCACATTATTGGATAAAAATAAATTACCATAACAAAAGGATATCAAACTCTTTTATATAGAAATTGAATCCGATATTTCACACTATAATTATGTTACACAGCCATAAAACCAAATACCGTGATTCACAATTTTTAGCCAATGAGGGCTCAATCTTTTGATAGGTGTAGATTACCATTCAAATTTGGTTACAAATATCAATAAGTCCAACAACTTCAGATACCTTGCTTTGATCTTTCCACTGTAGTTTGCTTTGATTTTTCCACATCATCTTTAACACTGTATTTAACTTATAAATTTTGATAAAGAAAAGAAAAAAAAATTAACATATCTTTTTTTTTTCACATTGCCCTCATCTTTTTGGTTTCTATTTTAAGAAAAACCAGTTTCATTTATTTCTTTCAATTTCCTCTCATTTTTCCGCCCTTTAATAATACAAACAAATAACTGAGACCAAGAAAAGTCCACTTCTTTTTATTTCCCCCCGCTAAATCACTCAATCGAAAAGGGCTGTGTCCTACAAAAAAATTTAAAAAAAAAAAGTGGAAAAATAGAAAAGTGCTATGAGTTACACAAAATTGATTGTGCATATTGTCTTAGTATTTAAAATTGTTCTTACTGACATGGACAGTAAATAGTAATCTCATCTCTCCGTTGTAACTTATGTTTATTTTTTCCTATTTTTCACATTTTTTTTTTCTTATTGTAAAATTTATAAATCATGAGATATTTTTTGTTGACCCCAAGTGAAAGTCTCCTCAAATCATAAAAAAATAATTCCAATCTTCCTTGAAAGTTTTGAGATATAGACCTTACTAAATGATATGATGTTATGTAAGAGAGTATGCACTGTAGTCTTTAGTCACATTTTTGTGTTGCACTATCACAATATTTTACCTTCTTCTTTTTCTTTTTTTTTTTGTCAATAAATATGACAGCAATTATAAATATAAAAATATTTACATCATTAAATATATTACTAGCCTATAATAATTAAAAAGTCAACAAATCTGACGCAGTAAAAAAAAAAAAACTACTAACTACATATAACTCCCATTATAGGATAAAAATAAATTACCATCACAAAAGGATTTCAAACTCTTTTATATAGAAATTGAATCCAATATTTCACACCACAATTATGTTACACAACCATAAAACCAAATACTCTGATTCACAATTTTTAGCCAACGAGGGGTCAATATTTTGATAGGTGTAGATTACCATTCAAATTTGGTGGCTTTTAATGAATAAGTCCAACAACTTCAGATACCCTTCTTTGATCTTTCTACTATAGTTTGCTTCGATTTTTCCACATCATCTTTAACAGTGTATTTAAATTATAAATTTTGATAAAGAAAACAAAATAAAAAAAAAATTGACCTATTTTTTTTTTTTTTACATTGCCGTCATCTTTTTGGTTTCTATTTTAAGAAAAACGAGTTTCATTTTATTTCTTTCAATGTCCTCTCATTTTTCTGCCCTTTAATAATACAAACAAATAACTGAGACCAAGAAAAGTCCCCTTCTTTTTTCCTTTTTTTTTCCGCCACTAAATCCCTCAATTGAAAAGGGATGTGTTCTAAAACAAAAAGAAAAGAAAAAAAAATGGAAAAATAAAAAAGGGCTACGAGTCACACAAAATTGATTGTGCATATTGTCTTAGTATTTAAAATTGTTCTTACTAACATGGACAGTAAATAGTAATCTCGTCTCTCCATTGTAGCTTATGTTTATTTTCTCCTATTTTTCACATGTTCTCTTCTTCTTCTTCTTTTTTTTTCTTTTTTTTTTTTTTCTTATTGTGAAATTTATAAATCATGAGATATTTATTGTTGACCCCAAGTCAAAGTCTCCTCAAATCCTAAAAAAATAATTCCAAGTCTTCCTTGAAAGTTTTGAGATATAGACCTTTCTAAATGATATGATGTTATTAAAGAGAGTATGAAGTATAGTCTATAGTTACATTTTTGTGTTGCACTATCACAATATTTTACCTTCTTTTTCTTTTTTTCCTTTTTTTTTGTCAATAAATATGACAGTAATTATAAATATAAAAAATTTACATCATTAAATATATTACTAGCCAGTAATAATTAAAAATTCAACAAATCTAATGCAGTAAAAAAAAAAGTACTAACTACATAGAACTCCCATTGTAGGATAAAAATAAATTATCAGCACAAAAGGATATCAAACTCTTTTATATAGAAATTGAATCCAATATTTCACACCATAATTATGTTACACAACCATAAAACCAAATAGCGTGGTTCACAATTTTTAGCCTAGGAGGGCTCAATATTTTTACAGGTGTAGATTACCATTCAAATTTGGTGACTTTTAATCAATAAGTCCAACAACTTCAGATACCTTGCTTTGATTTTTCCACATCATATTTGGTATTTAAATTATAAATTTTGATAAAGAAAAGAAAATAAAAAAAATTAACATATATATTTTTTTTTCACATTGCACTCATCTTTTTTGTTCTATTTTAAGAAAAACGAGTTTCGTTTTATTTCTTTCAATTTCCTCTCATTTTTTTGCCCTTTAATAATACAAACAAACAACTGAGACAAAGAAAAGCCCACTTTTTTTTTTTCTCGCTAAATCACTCAATTGAAAAGGGCTGTGTTGTAAAAAAAAAAAAAGGAAAAATCGAAAAGGACTGTGAGTTACGCAAAATTAATTGTGCATATTGTCTTAGTATTTAAAATTGTCTTACTAACATGGACAGTATATAGTAATCTCGTTTCTCCATTGTAACTTATGTTTATTTTCTCCTATTTTTCACATGTTCTTTTTTTTTTTTTTTTCCTTATTGTAAAATTTATAAATCATGAGATATTTATTGTTGACCCCAAGTCAAAGTCTCCTCAAATCATAAAAAAAATAATTCCAAGTCTTCCTTGAAAGTTTTGAGATATAGACCTTTCTAAATGATATGATGTTATGAAAAAGAGTATGCACTATAGTCTATAGTTACATTTTTGTGTTGCACTATCACAATATTCTACTTTCTTTTTTTCTTTTCTTTTTTTTTTTGTCAATAAATATGACAGTAATTATGAATAACAAAAATATTTACATCATTAACTACATTACTAGCCTGTAATAATTAAAAAGTCAAAAAATCTAATGCAGTAAATAAAAAACTGCTAACTACATATCACTCCCATTATAGGATAAAAATAAATTACCATCACAAAAGGATATCAAACTCTTTTACATATAAGTTGAATCCGATATTTAACACCATAATTATGTTACACAACCATAAAACCAAATACCGTGATTCACAATTTTTAGCGAATGAGGGCTCAATCTTTTGATAGGTGTAGATTACCATTCAAATTTGGTGACTAAAATCAATAAGTCCAACAACTTCAGATACCTTGCTTTGATCTTTCTACTATAGTTTGCTTTGATTTTTCCACATCATCTTTAACACTGTATTTAACTTATAAATTTTGATAAAGAAAAGAAAAAAAAAAGTTAACATATATATTTTTTTTTCACACTGCCCTCATCTTTTTGGTTTCTATTTTAAGAAAAACCAGTTTCATTTTATTTCTTTTAATATCCTCTCATTTTTCTGCCCATTAATAATACAAACAAATAACTGAGACCAAGAAAAGTCCACTTCTCCCCCCCCCCCGGCGCTAAATCACTCAATCGAAAAGGGTTGTGTCCTAAAAAAAAAGGAAAAAAAAAAGAGGAAAAATAGAAAAGGGCTGTGAGTTACGCAAAATTGATTGTGCATATTGTCTTAGTATTTAAAATTGTTCTTACTAACATGGACAGTAAATAGTAATCTCATCTCTCCATTGTAACTTATGTTTATTTTTTCCTATTGTTGACATGTTTTTTTTTTTTTTTCTTATTGTAAAATTTATAAATCATGAGATATTTTTTGTTGACCCCAAGTGAAAGTGTCCTCAAATCATAAAAAAATAATTCTAATCTTCCTTGAAAGTTTTGAGATATAGACCTTACTAAATGATATGATGTTATGTAAGAGAGTATGCACTGTAGTCTTTAGTTACATTTTTGTGTTGCACTATCACAATATTTTACCTTCTGTTTTTTTTTTCTTTTTTTTTCTTTTTTTTTGTCAATAAATATGACAGTAATTATAAATATAAAAATATTTACATCATTAAATATATTACTAGCCTATAATAATTAAAAAGTCAACAAATCTAACGCAGTAAAAAAAAAAACTACTAACTACATATAACTCCCATTATAGGATAAAAATAAATTACTATCACAAAAGGATATCAAACTCGTTTATATAGAAATTGAATCCAATATTACACAACCATAAAACCAAGTACAGTGATTCACAATTTTTAGCCAATGAGGGCTCAATATTTTGATAGGTGTACATTACCATTCAAATTTGGTGACTTTTAATCAATAAGTCCAACAACTTCAGATACCCTTCTTTGATCTTTCTACTGTAGTTTGCTTCGATTTTTCCACATCATCTTTAACACTGTATTTAAACTATAAATTTTGATAAAGAAAAGAAAATAAAAAAAATTAACCTATTTTTTTTTCACATTGCCCTCATCTTTTTGGTTTCTATTTTAAGAAAAAACGAGTTTCATTTTATTTCTTTCAATGTCCTCTCATTTTTCTTCCCTTTAATAATACAAACAAATAACTAAGACCAAGAAAAGTCCCCTTCTTTTTTCTTTTTTCCCACTAAATCACTCAATTGAAAAGGGCTGTGTTCTAAAAACAAAAAGAAAAGAAAAAAAATGGAAAAATCAAAAAGGGCTATGAGTCACGCAAAATTGATTGTGCATATTGTCTTAGTATTTAAAATTGTTCTTACTAACATGGACAGTAAATAGTAATCTCGTCTCTCCATTGTAACTTATGTTTATTTTCTTCTATTTTTCACATGTTCTCTTCTTCTTCTTCTTCTTCTTCTTCTTCTTCTTCTTCTTCTTTCTTTTTCTCTTTCTTTCTTTCTTTCTTTTTTTTTTCTTATTGTGAAATTTATAAATCATGA
The DNA here is from genome assembly GCA_030407325.1 of Camellia japonica. Taxonomy (NCBI): domain Eukaryota; kingdom Viridiplantae; phylum Streptophyta; class Magnoliopsida; order Ericales; family Theaceae; genus Camellia; species Camellia japonica. The sequence goes on along the minus strand of JAPPVO010000014.1, from coordinate 87,277,076 downwards.
CATATTTATTGTTGACCCCAAGTCAAAGTCTCCTCAAATCATAAAAATAATAATTCCAAGTCTTCCTTGAAAGTTTTGAGATATAGACCTTACTAAATGATATGATGTTATGAAAGAGAGTATGCACTATAGTCTATAGGTACATTTTTGTGTTGCACTATCACAATATTTTGCCTTCTTTTTTTTTTCTTTTTCTTTTGTCAATAAATATGACAATAATTATAAATATTAAAAATATTTACATCATTAAATATATTACTAGCCTGTAATTATTAAAAAGTCAACAAATCTAATGCAGACTCACATTATTGGAGAAAAATAAATTACCATAACAAAAGGATATCAAACTCTTTTATATAGAAATTGAATCCTATATTTCACACTATAATTATGTTACACAGCTGAGATGGTAATTTATATATATAAATTGTGCCGAGCTGGGTGTTGGGCCGGGATAGGTCCAAGTACGAAAGACAGTGGATACACCGGTCAAAAGGAGTACTGCGGTTAGTTCGGTTCAAAGGAGTACTACGGTTAGTTCGGTTGTCAGATGGGCACGGGGTAGCTCGGTTGCAGCGTATTACGGATTAGCCCGGTCATCTCCTCTAACCAGAGTATGAGAGAACCTTCTTCAGGACTGTTTGAGTTGGTTCGGCTTGACACTTCTATGGATAACTCGGTCTTAGCATTCGCAGCCGGGATAGAAGCAAGGAAGGGAAGAGCCGAACTAGTAGTTAGATCGGCCATACCTGCCTGTATAGTGTGGCAGTGTTATTTCAGTCGTATTGTAGTTCGGCCATGGTAAAACCATCTCACTTGGTTTAAGCAGTGAGGGGGGTGTTAGGGGATAAGCATTATCCTTCAGGAGTATGAATCCTAGGAGGACTCTACATGAAGGAGTAAAAGTCCTACTAGGATTGTGCCACTCGAAACCTATAAAAGCTCACAAGCATCACTTATGGAGAGGTAACACAACTTTGTTTTCTGAATACACAGAGCTTTTGTCTATTTGTCAAGCTTACTGACTTAGGCATCGGAGAGGTTTCTGGCACACACACGCCGGCTAGCTCACGTTCGTATTTTCATGTGATAAAGCGACGTCGTACAGAGGAACGCAGACTTGATCAACAGGATTATACGAGAAGGTTTATTTCTTTCCCGTACAATTGGCGCCGTCTGTGGGAACTTCAGACAAGAACAAACCTCTTGATCAAGCTTTTCCTCTTAAGAATCAATGGCGCACAACGAATAATTACCACAGTCCGCCATTGACGGACTAACCCCAGAAGGGAGTGCGAGGCGCGAAGGTCTACCTCTTATCCCTCCAATGGGGATTTGGAGCCACAGAGACAGAATCCCAGGAGGGATACAAGAGGGAGAAGGCGGACTAACAGCCCTCGTCACTCTCGTTCGCAGAGCCCAGAAAGACAAAGGCGCAGGATTGATCCTCAAGCTTTGGAGGATCCCGTCAAGGAGCAGGACGAATTGATACGACGGATGGTGGCGGACATGGAATCTCTAAAGCGCCAGGTGAAGGGAAAAGGAGTGGCGACAGGAGAGGGGCGCACAAAGAAGACGCCCCCTCGCCACTCGAAAAATCGTAGTAGGAATACTACACCCTCACAAGGAGAGAGCAGAAGCCTTAGGACAGGCGATACCCAATCCAGGTCCTCCAGAACTCGTCACTCCAGGTCTGAGAGGACGAGATCTGAGAGGTCGTGCACTGAGGGAAGCACATATTGGCCCTCGCATACGCACCAAACGAGATCCAGACAGACAGAGTTGCCCAGATCGTCCGACCTACGAACCGTGCTAGAAGAGAAGGCACGGTGAAAAGAGGACGCCAGGGCGCGCGATCCACATAGAGTTTCTGCCTTACAGCGGTTGGCTCCTCGGACGCATGGAAGCGTCGAGGTTGGAATGCCAATACCGCGCCCCGCCTACGAACCGACAGACAAGGCGTTGGCAAGGCTGCAGACCTCACCATTTGTCCCAGCGATCGAGAACGCGCCCCTACCTTCAGGCTTCCTACAGCCCAAATTCACCACGTACGAGGGGAAGACGGATCCTTACTCACACTTAAGCCACTTCCGTCAGGTTATGGCGGTATATCGGCGCAATGAGGCTTTGATGTGCATCCTATTCCCCTCAAGCCTTGGTGACCTAGGCTTGACTTGGTTTGAGAAACTCCCAGAAGGCAGTATAGCCTTCTGGGCACAATTGGCAGAAGCGTTTATAACAAGGTTCCGAACAAACACCAAAACACCAGTGGAGATCGACCAATTACTCTCCATCGACATGGGCGACAAGGAGACCCTAAGATCATACAACAGTCGCTACTGGGAGACCTTTAACCAGATTAGGGACTGCCCAACCAATCTCACCATTGCGCAGTACAAAAGAGACCTCCCAGTCGGGAACAGACTGAGGGACTCTATCACCATGACACCGCCCCTTACCATGGAAGCCCTGATGGAGAGAGTGCATCAGCACATCAAGGTGGAAGAGGATGGCGCACGTGCCAAAGCAAAATCTGGCGTGACCGCAGTACCAGAAAAGAAGGCCTCAGCAAAGGTCAACGCGGTAGATCGTCCGAACAGAAACGGACGTGGCAGAAGAGACAACGGAGAAGACCAGGACAAAAGATGGTTGAGAGTCCGCACTGCCATAACCACGGTCTTCAAGAAACCGATCTACCGTATACTTAGCGAGATTCGAGACGAGCCTTTCGTCAAGTGGCCAGCTAAGTTAGGCGAGGCACAGAAGGACTACGACGACAGGTCACGGTGCACCTTCCATAAAGAAAAGGGGCACCGCACCGAGAACTGCACGCTATTAAGATAGCACCTGGAAGAGTTGGTTGCAGCAGGTCACCTCGACAAATACATCGAAGGAGGGGCGCAACCAGCCCCCCAGGACCATAACAACCCCAACAGAATGCCGAACGACGCCCCACCTCAAGGCATTATCAACGTGATACATGGAGTCTTTGAACCTGAGCGTGTATGCGAGCTCAGAGGATCAATCAAAAAGGCTGAGCACTTAAGAGAGGTGCTAAGTGCCCAACCTGCAGTCAAGAAGGGGAAGACTGAGGCCACGAATGTCATGTCTTTTTCGGATAAAGACTTGGCAAGGATATACTGCCCTCACAGTGATGCCCTGGTCATCACTCTCCGAGTCAAGGATTTTGACGTCAAGCGGATTTTGATTGACCAGGGTAGTTCATGTGAAAATCATGTACTACGAAACATTCAAGCAACTGAAGCTACAAGACAAAGACTTAGCACATGCCGTATCTCCCCTGATTGGATTCAACTCCATGCCAGAATGGCCCGTCGGCAAAATAATCCTCCCAGTCAGAGTAGGGAGTGTGACAAAACAAGTGGAGTTCTGGGTGTTGAAGGTACCCTCCACTTACAACATTATCTTGGACAGGACATGGCTGCATGCCATGCACTCGGTGGCGTCCTCCTACCACCAAGTGATGCGGTTCCCCAACGATGCCGGAGTAATTGAGGAGGTCTATAGCGACCAGATCATGTCAAAACAATGCTTTATCATAGTGAATGGCAGCCGCGCTGCCAAAGGATTCGTTCATTCGGTGGAGGAACCTGAGAGTAATGAACTGTTCGCAGATGTTGGCAAAGCGACCAGTCAGAAAGCGGTGGAAGACTTGGTGGAGGTCAGAATAGATGAAAAGAACCCGGATAAGTTCTTTTTACTTGGTTCGTCGTTGTCCAGCTCTGAGAGATTAGAGGTCTTGGAATTCTTGACCTCTAACATCGAAGTGTTCGCCTGGACTCCATACGACATGCCAGGCATTGATCCAAGTTTCATCTGCCATCAACTCAATGTCCACCCATCCGCCAGACCAATCATTCAGCGGACACGCAATCGGCACTCCACCACGCCGAAATAGTGGCGGAAGAAGTAGGAAACCTGCTGGAGGCAGGAGCAATTAGAGAGGTGCACTACCCAAGATGGATCTCCAACACAGTCGTAGTGCCAAAGAAGAATGGCAAGTGGCGTGTCTGCGTCGACTACAAAACAGTCAACAAGGCATGCCCAAAAGACAGCTTTCCTCTACCACGGATAGATCAATTGGTAGATCTAACGGCGGGGCACAACCGACTTAGCTTTCTGGATGCATACAGAGGCTACCATCAAATTGCCATGCACGAACCAGATCAAGAAGTGACATCCTTCACAACTCCAAGAGGACTATACTGCTACAAAGTCATGCCCTTTGGCCTAAAGAACGCAGGGGCGACATTCCAGAGAATGGTCACCAAGATGTTTGAGCCATTGTTAGGCAGAACAATGGAGGCTTACATCGACGATATGGTGGTCAAGAGCAAGGATGAGAATGACCATCTCAAGGACCTAGGAGAGATGTTTGAGATCCTAAAGAAGCATAAGTTACACCTCAACGCGTCGAAATGTGCATTCGGAGTAGGATCTGGAAAATTCCTGGGCTTCCTGGTGACCAATCGGGGTATAGAGGCAGACCCCTCCCAGATCAAGGCAATTCAAGATCTGGAGAGACCAAACTCAGTCAAAGAAGTGCAGCATCTCACCGGCATGGCCACTGCGCTCAATCGGTTCATAAGCCGGTCGTCCGACAGATTACAACCATTCTTCCATGCTCTAAAGGCCAAGTTCGAGTGGGACGACGAATGCGACCGAGCCTTGGAAAGCTTGAAGGAATACATGTCTTCTCCACCGCTACTTGTAACCCCAATTCCTGGAGAAGAACTCTTCTTGTACCTGGCAGTCTCCCAGCATGCAATTAGCGCAGTGTTGGTCCGCGCAGAAGGAATCCAACACCTGCCCATCTATTATGTCAGCAAGACATTACTGGGCGCCGAAACAAGGTACTTGCCACTGGAGAAACTGGCATTGGCCTTGATGATGGCCTTCAGGAAGTTGTCGCACTACTTTCACGCCCACACCATAGGTGTTCTCACAGCCTTCCCATTAAAAGCTTTATTTGAAAGGGCGAACTTCTCTGGGCGAATCTTGAAGTGGGCAGTAGAGTTAGGGCAATACGACATCAAGTTCCAACCCAGAACCGCAATAAAAGCTCAAGCATTGGCGGATTTTGTCGCAGAATTCACACCAGGAAGTCATCACATCTGCCCGGTCGACCTGACTGAAACAACCGAACTAGGGATGGAAGTTGACGCCGGAATAGCGCAACCCCTGGTGCAATATACTCAGCCAGACGCCAAGGCAGCCCAAAACGAAGCAGGGAAGGAAGAAGCGAACCATGTTACACCAAGTCAAGACTCACCAACAAAACAAGACTTGGTACAACCAGATGGCGAGGGGCAGACAGTAAGCATGGACCTTAAAGAAGACACCACCAACATGGAAGATCCCAAGGCATCATCTGATCCCTCCACTTGCTGGAAGTTATTTGTTGGAGAGATGTGGAAGCTCTTCGTGGATGGAGCATCCAACCGGCATGGAGCAGGACTTGGCATAGTCCTCATCTCTCCAGACGGCCTAGTGGTGGAGCAAGCAGTCAACCTTGGCTTCCCAGCATCAAACAATGAAGCGGAGTATGAAGCGCTTCTTGCAGGTCTCAAGTCAGCGTTCTACATGAAGGCCACCGAGCTAATGGTTTATAGCGACTCGCAGCTGGTGGTAAACCAAATATCTGGCGACTACGAAGCAAAGGATGACAGGATGGCCAAGTACCAAGAGCTGGTCAGAATAGTGATCAAAAAATTTGAAGTAGTCAGGATAGAGCAGATCGGCAGAGAGGAAAACAGCAGAGCAGACGAACTGGCAGGCTTCGCCTCAATGGCAGATACCTCCATCCCTCATCCACTACTGATCGACTACCTGCCTAGACCCAGCATTGAAGACCCCGAAGCAGAAGAGGTATGTTGTACAGAGTTAGGCCCTTCTTGGATGGATCCCATCATATTGTTCCTGAAAGACGGCACCTTACCGGAAGAGAAAAAAGAAGCCAACAGAATAAGAGCAAAGTCGCAGCGATTTTGGCTCTCCCCATCTTTGGCATTGTACAAAAAGTCGTTCTCAGGACCTTACCTAAAATGTGTTCACCCCAGCAAAGTGGAAGCGTTTCTGTTTGAAATACATGAAGGTGTCTGTGGCAGCCATCAAGGAGGAAGATCGCTAGCATACAGGGCAATTTCACAAGGATACTGGTGGCCACACATGCAAGCGGATTCAGAGAAGTATGTCAAAAAATGCAAAAAATGCCAGAAGTTCGCACATCAAATACACCAACCTGCCAGAGAACTTCTACCTCTAACTAGCCCATGGCCCTTCGCAATGTAGGGATTGGACATAGTAGGGCCACTTCCAATAGCACCCGGCAACAGGAAGTTCTTCCTTGCGGCAACCGACTACTTCACAAAATGGGTGGAAGCAGAAGCCTTGGCGTTAATCAAGGAAAAAGATGTGAAAAAGTTTGTCTGGCAGAATATCATCACTCGATTTGGCATACCAAAGGCACTGATATCAGACAACGGCACTCAATTCGATGGTAGGATTTTCAGGGGCTTTTGTGAAGAGTACAAGATAGAGTTCTATAATTCTACACCGGCATATCCCCAAGCAAATGGTCAGGCAGAAGCATCAAACAAGGTAGTCTTGGATGGATTGAAGAAAAGGTTAGAGAGAGCGAAGGGCAAGTGGACAAAAGAACTCCCTCATGTTTTATGGGTTTACCGCACCACACCTCGCCGATCAACAGGGGAAACACCATTCTCCTTAGCTTATGGCATGGAAACTGTCATCCCATTAGAAGTTGGCCTCCCCACAATTCGAAGCGAAAACTTCGACCCAGACTTAAATGGCGAAGCCATAGCTTTGGAGCTCGACCTTGCGGAAGAAAGAAGAGACAGAGCATTGGTTCACATCGCCTCCTACCAACAAGAACTGTCCAGAAAGTATAACAAAACCGTGCATCCAAGGCAATTCAAGATCGGAGATTGGGTACTGCGCAAAGTAATGGGAAATACCTTGGTACCAGGAGATGGCAAGCTAGGGCCTAACTGGGAAGGACCTTACAAAGTGGTCGGATTAGCAGGCAAAGGGGCATACCACTTAGAAGATGAGGACGACAAAGCAATTCCCAGGCCATGGAACACTGCCAATCTCAAGTTGTTTTATTTTTAGTTTTTTTCCTTTTATGTGTAATTTTTACTTTCTCAATAAAACATGTCGATTCTTTTTCAGTATAATTGTTTTCAGTAGAAGGTAACTTTAGTATGTTAGGAGCATTGTAAACATAGTTGGCCGGAATAACCAACTATGACCCTTCCTAAGCCCAGGATAAGGATCTAGGCTGCAGGACGTTTGGTCGGAATAACCAAACACCGTATTGTAAGTTGGCTGGAAAAACCAACCTAGAGGTTGGCTGGATTAAACCAACACCCCTCCTAAGCCCAGGATAAGGATCCAGGCTGCAGGACGTTTGGTTGGAATAACCAAACACTGTATTCTAAGTTGGCTGGAAAAACCAACTTAGAGGTTGGCTGGATTAAACCAACTCTTCGTACTCTTCAGCCGAAGTAAGTTTATGGCTGAAGAGTGGTTGGCTGGATTAAACCAACTCTTTGTACTCTTCAGCCGAAGTAAGTTTATGGCTGAAGAATGGTTGGCTGGATTAAACCAACTCTTCGTACTCTTCAGCCGGAGTAAGTTTATGGCTGAAGAGTGGTTGGCTGGATTAAACCAACTCTTTGTACTCTTCAGCCGAAGTAAGTTTATGGCTGAAGAATGGTTGGCTGGATTAAACCAACTCTTTGTACTCTTCAGCCGAAGTAAGTTTATGGCTGAAGTGGTTGGCTGGATTAAATCAACTCTTTGTACTCTTCAGCCGAAGTAAGTTTATGGTTGAAGAGTGGTTAGACGAGATAAACCAACTCTTTGTACTCTTCAGCTGAAGTAAGTTTATGGCTGAAGAGTGGTTAGACGGATTAAACCAACTCTTTGTACTCTTCAGCCGAGATAGTTATATTGGCTGAAGAGTGGTTGGCTAGTAGGATTGAATAGCTAGAACCGGAAAACTTTATCTCGGTCAAAAATGTGGCAAGAAAGCATGCTCAAACAGGAAAGCAAGCTGAAATAGCAGTTGGAAACATTGAAAATTCATTATAGGCGCAAGCACACAGAACAAAACCGGAATAAGAGTTTAGCACAAAAGATTTTTTCATTGAAATGCAAAATAAGTACAACGGCAGGGCCGCAGCCCGGTTACAAGTTTAAAAACAAAAGAAAAGCACAAAAGACAATCAGGGGAAAAGATCTTCAATTTCAGCATCAAACTCAGCATCGGCATCGACACGAAGACCGGTTTCCGGCAGAAGCTCGGTCTCCGTCACGAGAGTGGTTTCGGCCGGTAGCACGGTTTCACCTGGTTGCTCAATAATCTGGTCTTCGGCCCTGGGCTCCGACTGAACTAATTGGTCTGCGTTGACAACCGGAGTATCCTCAGAATCAGAATCTGTTTCCGAGCCTGAACCCTCTTCAAGAAATTGCTTTTGAAGATCGGCAGCGTATTTCGCCAGTGAGGCCGGAATGGAGTACTGCGGAGCATTACATACCTCGGTCTCGGACCCGCAACCGAGCTGCTCCACCGCACTCCTCCAGTCGCACTTGAAGAACAGATCCTTTGCGGCTTCGCACTGTTGGATGTAGCCGTCTTCTGCCTTCTTAAAGCCTTGCTTTTCGGCTCCTTTGATGCTCTCCTTCAGCTGGGTTATTTCGGTATTTTTCTTCTTTTCCATCTTCGCCAGCTCACGAAGGTAATTATCCTTCAGCTCGATGGTGGCCTTCTGCTTTTCTACTTCGGCCGAACTAACCAGTTCGGTAAGTCGGCCGTTCTCAGATCGCAGCTCGGCTATTTGTTTTCTAGCCTCCTCTAGCTCAGCTGATTTAGCTTCGGCCTCTGCCATTGCCTCCCTTGTATTTCTCCTTAGCTCCATCACTCTCCTGTGGGTAATGTTGTTTTTCTGAATGGCCTGCAAAAGAATAGTAACTTTTTCTTCAGCCGGACTGAAAGTTGGAAAAATTACAAAGGAAGAAAAGAGAGCCATTTACCAGGATCATTGACTTTGTGGATGACCGAATGGACTTTAGCTCGGTGTTCAGTTGCTTGGAGTGGTGCTCCATGTCTTTTGGAAGGCACACACTCTTGGCTAGATTGAAAGCCATCAAGTGGTCCTTCTCAGCAACAACGAGTCGGAGTCCAGTATAGCCCGGTTCTGGAAGGTCAGTTCGGGAACCCAATTAGAGGAGGCAGCTCGGTCAGAGTGCTCCAGTTGAGGGCTTGGTTGAGGGCTTGGAGGAGGACTTGGTGGCAGAATGGCTTCATCTTCGTCAGCAAGGCGTCGCTCGGTTCGGCTAGTCCGAGCACGCTTGCTTGGACGAGATGAGGATGGCTGTTGAGAGGGGAGAGCTACCACGGCCTCAGTGGTCTGCCCAGTTGGTGGTACATCGGCTGGGTTTGTTGCGGTTAACAAGGCCTTCAGTCTGCTCCTTTTGGCCATCTCTTGTTCGGCGGTGAGAGCCACTAGGTTGATCTGGGGCAAGGAGGGGTCCGGCTCAGGAGCGTCTTCCAGAAGAAAGTCAGTCACTCTGGCTTTTCGGCGACCGCTGTATCTGTATGTCGGCTCGAAACTTAATAGCTTGGTCCAACTTCTCTCGTGATATCGTAGTGTGGCGCGAAGCGTATCTAAGTTTGGATAACCGTATACTGATCTGAGATGGGCTTTATCTGCAAAAGAAGACAACTGTTAGTTCGGTTCATAAGGAGAAAACCGAAGTAAAGAGAAGCATGAAACAGAATCGAAATATTTATACCGGATATGCCTTTTTTCCAATTTATTCTTCGGCCAGGAATCTGGGCTTGATGATCTTCAAAGTTCCCAAAAGCCCAGAAAAAATCGTCGTCATTCAAGTCTTTGTCCGGTGTATCTTTTATTATTTTTTCTCGGCCGCGGCGTATTCTCAAATAATAGACCCACCCATCCTCTTTGGATCCTAAGGAATATTGGTGGAACAGTTCGGCTAGACCGAGGTTAAGACCGGCTTGGCGGTTTAGTTCGGCTATGCCCATTATTATGCGGTATGAGTTGGTGGATAGCTGGGTTGGGCATATTCTGGTTTGCCTAAAGAATTCGCAAATTAGGGGTTGGACTGGAAATCTTAGTCCGGTCTCGATTATTGAAAGAAGGGTAAAGGGGACAAAACCCTCATTCCCCCATGGTATGACACCTTTTTTGGCTAGGGTAAGGTGGACATCGGCAGGAATGTTGTAATCCTTACGGAATTCGGCTAGGCCACCTGGTGTCTCTACCAAGAATCTATACTTCCCCATTTATTTTATAAGTTATAGATAAATTAGTTCGGTTTGAAAGTTGTGCTCAGTAGCTCGGTTGAGCGCGCAGAGGAGTGCCTGGGCAACCTAAGTCTGCAAAGTGGAAAACAAAGGGGTTAAGCACAGATCGTTGGACCGTGCTACAAGATAAAAGCAAGAAAAAAGAAGTCTTACTTCGGCTACACAGGATGCTACGGGTTCTGCCTTGGTTTCAACAAAGTGCTTGTTAGCTCGAATTGAGCAAGGGGTTGGTTATCTCGATTTGAGCTACAGATTTTGTCACTTCAGTTGAGCCTCTAGGGGCAGTTTTTCTCAGTTCGGTTCAAACTGGGAAAGCTGGCTTAGCCCCGATAGCTTAGCTCGGTCGAAGGCTTAGATATCCAGTTTGATACATTCGGACCTAGTTCGGTCCGTTTATCTCGGCTAAGGTAAATCAGAAAATATTGGCTTGTTGAAACCACTTATTTATTTCACAAGTTCTAGTTCGGTTGCGATCTGGATCGATCTACGTATAGCATAAACAGTATCCTAGTTCGGTTGGGGCATGTTTATGGATCAAACCTAGTGTTTCTTGTGTTATTACATAAAGTTCTAGCATTCTATAGCCAAGTTTTTTCCAAAAAAAGTGCAAAACTAATAGTAAGAAGTGTTTTGCAAAATAGTATGCAATGGACTAAATGAAAGCAAAAACAAAAAGAGGAAAACGGATTTTGAACAGCTTACCTGATCAAAGAAGCACGAGAAGATGGAAATGGCAGTAGAGACAACAGCAAAAACACGCAGCTTCTTCAGGGTGCAAAAGGAAGGACGAGCAGCGCAGAGAGAGAGAGAAGATGAGTAGTTTGGTGAATGATTTGAAAAACTGAAAGGGTTTCTTTGTTTTGGTCAGAAGGCGGGAACTGTTCAAAAAATGCGATGTACGAGGGCGGCGTGATAGCTGCCATAGGCCAATACCAGATTGCCACGTGTCATTGGAATAAGAAGCGTTTCAGCTACTGTGATTGAAGAGACGTTTTGACCGGACAAGCAGAGCTCGGTTGGAAAGGCTAAAAGTATTTAGCTCGGCTGGAAAGGCTTAAGTTTAGCTCGGCTGGATAAGCTAAATGGTTGTAGCTCGGCTGGAAAGGCTTAGGGACTCTAGCTCGGCTGATGAACAGATAATCCCTATCATGCTATGCAGATGGAATTAAGGGGCAATTGAGAGGGTAATTTATATATATAAATTGGGCCGAGCTGGGTGTTGGGCCGAGATAGGTCCAAGTACGAAAGACAGTGGATACACCGGTCAAAAGGAGTACTGCGGTTAGTTCGGTTCAAAGGAGTACTACGATTAGTTCGGTTGTCAGATGGGCACGGGGTAGCTCGGTTGCGGCGTATTACGGATTAGCCCGGTCATCTCCTCTAACCGGAGTATAAGAGAACCTTCTTCAGGACTGTTTGAGTTGGTTCGGCTTGACACTTCTATGGATAGCTTGGTCTTAGCATTCACAGCCGGGATAGAAGCAAGGAAGGGAAGAGCCGAACTAGTAGTTAGATCGGCCATACCTGCCTGTATAGTGTGGCAGTGTTATTTCGGTCGTATTGTAGTTCGGCCATGGTAAAACCATCTCACTTGGTTTAAGCATTGAGGGGGGTGTTGGGGGATAAGCATTATCCTTCAGGAGTATGAATCCTAGGAAGACTCTACATGGAGGAGTAAAAGTCCTACTAGGATTGTGCCACTCGAAACCTATAAAAGCTCACAAGCATCACTTATGGAGAGGTAACACAACTTTGTTTTCTGAATACACAGAGCTTTTGTCTATTTGTCAAGCTTACTGACTTAGGCATCGGAGAGGTTTCCGGCACACACCCGCCGGCTAGCTCACGTTCGTATTTTCAGGTGATAAAGCGACGTCGTACAGAGGAACGCAGACTTGATCAACAGGATTATACGAGAAGGTTTATTTCTTTCCCGTACAACAGCCATAAGACCAAATACTGTGATTCACAATTTTTAGCCAATGAGGGCTCAATCTTTTGATAGGTGTAGATTACCATTCAAATTTGGTGACTTTTAATCAATAAGTCCAACAGCTTCAGATGCCTTGCTTTGATTTTTCCACATCATCTTTAACACTGTATTTAAATTATAAATTTTGACAAAGAAAAGAAAATAAAATAAAAAATTAACATTTTTTTTTTCACATTGCCCTCATCTTTTTCGTTTCTATTTTTAAATTTATACTCAAATTTATAATTCAAATACAATCTAAATAATATAAAATACTTGCGACATAAATACTTTTTTTGACATCTAAACCAAACTTCTTAATTGGTAAAAATTTGGTGTGATAGTACATCATCACTATTAATAATACGTGATATTACTATTAAATAATAAATTATAATATAAAAAGATAAATTTTACTATTTACATGTAATTATTATTCAACAAAATTCAATAGCTACTACTGTATGCATAGTGGAGTTTTGTTGAAACTCATTATTTAAATGCAACTACTATCGTAATGCAATGACCACCCCATCTATATAATTGGTCTTACTATGTCCACATAATTATTTATTGATTTTATAGAGAATAGTTATTTATTCTTAGATGATAATCCAAAATATCAACTTTACCGTTATATTAAAGTTTTTTTTTTGGTCACCCCAAATGAAGGGTTAAAAATCATGTCGTATGGCCAAAGGGGGTGTTAGAAAGGAAAAATATGCATGAAATGTAAGTAAATATTATTGTATTTCATTCACATTTTACTTACATTTTCCATTTTTCTTTCTAAATTTTTACCAAAATTCAGGAACCAAACATAACATTAAGGGTGCAACAATACCCGTTGTCTTTGTGGCGTAGCGGCAATTAGGGTTAGGCATTTGTTATTGGTTCCAAATTTTTGTACACAAATCGAAATCAATCATATTTTGAAACTGAACTAACTCAATTCAAATAAACTCATGTTGAGCTGTGATTCAACATTAATTTAAATTTTTTGTGACTGCTCAATATAGAACAAAATATTTTAAAAGTTAATTTACACAATAAAATATTTAAAAAGTAAAATTGAAAATTCATTGTAAATAAATGATTTATAAATCTTTTTAGATAGCAAATATATGATCAGCTTTCGGGTTGGTTTGAATTTATTTAGTGTAACCCGAGAATTGAACTAACATAGAGTTTTTGGTTTTTTCTTTTTTTATTTGTTTATTATTTTTTTATCATCTATAGTTCTTCAAAGTATTATTCTTTTTGTGTTAGATAGACTTAAATCAAACAGCATAAATTTTGGTCTTGTGTATTTGTGATTACCCTTCCCGCTCTTATTCATTTTGTGATATTAGTTTTTGTTTTCCATTTTCATAACCATCAATATTCTTATTGAGTTTTTAAAGGCTCTTCGCACAATAATCTACCACCAAATTTAATTAGCATAATAAACTAGAGTTCTATGTAAATAAATTAAATATAAAGGCCTCTTCCAAGGAGCTTCCAAGATTCACAACCAAAGCTGCAGGAGCTTCTAAGGCCTTTTTGGGTGGTTACCTGGTTCTATTGAGGGATTGCTACTATGGTGGGCAGGGTACTCCTGCAGGAAAGATGAACAGAGAATTTGGCTTGCAATACCACTGGTCACTCTTTGGTCCTTATGGAAGCTCAGAAATGAGTATCTCTTTCAAGATTCACAGCCAAAGATGCAGAAGTTGCAAGAGTTGCAGGAGCTTATAATCACTAGGCTTGCAGTTTGGCTAATGGCCTCTTCCAAGAAGTTTTCATTCTCCATTAATGATTTCCTTTATAACATCTCAGGTATTAGGAAATGTATTGGTGGAAGGGTATGAATTGTCTTGATGTTTTCTGCTCAATAGTGGGCTGATTTGTTGGACTACTATGCTCAACAGTGGCTGCAACTCTTGGGTAGAGCTTATGCTATCTGTTGCTATTATGTTGTGTGCTGGGTTGTGATGCTATATGTGCTATCTGTTGCTGTTATGTTGTATATGTTGAAACAATCTCCTGTGTACAATAAATAAATTGAAACTAAATCAAACAAATAAAATAAATAATGTACCGAATTTATTTTATCGAACCGAATTAATAATTAAAAGATCAAGTCGAGTGTGTGACACTCTGTCTTTAAGACAGATTCGCCCCGCTACGGTGCTTATGGACAAATGGTGTCTATCTCCCAGGATACAATGATCTTTACAAATTGTAGTAGCACTCCAAATAATTTGTATGGCGAACAAAAACCTTGTGTTCTATACTCTCTTTAATTTATTCTAAAACTAGTATGAAGAATAATGATACAAGAAAGCAAAATGAAGGCAAGGAAAATGAATTTTCGGAACCAAAAAACTGCTGGAAAATGATTGGTATATATAGGCAAAAAATAGACCCGAAAAGGTATGAACTTGAACTTGAACAGGTGCAAAACTCTTGAACAGATTCAGATTTAAAAACTAGACAGATTGGCTAACAGCTGTAATTATACAACTGTTTTGAATCCGTTCTGTAGTTTTTGTAATAAAACTATCTGAATTTGTCCGGCAGTCTCTGTTAGGAATTTGGACTTAAGGAGGTAAAAAAATGGACAGAAAATTAATTTCAATTTTGGCACAAAATTGGAATTTAATTTCATTAAGAATTTCTGGAAAAAAATAAAATAAATTTTGTCCAAAAAAATAATATTAGAACTGACCCGACCTACAACCACGCCCGGCTCGGCCAGTCGGTCGGACGGCAGCGCGCGCTCGCGCGTGATTGGTGGTTTGAACCAAGGTTCCATTTGTCCATGACTCCTCCCTTCTACAAACTTAGGATGTCCCTTGGGGCCCAACCCAACTGTTGCTACCTTAAACTTATATACACACATAAGTTTTCTTCAAGTTTCAATGTAGAACAAGCCTTTCAAGGAAACCTACATTTAATTCTTTAAATGTTCAATTACACGAACCCGAAAACGACGTCAACTTCCCATTCACTCATAAATGGTTTTGACAAAACATCTTCATTGTGTGACTTTCTATGCAGCAAGGAACACGTCACCTCTTCGGACCCACCCTAAAAGATGTTTGGAGCCCACTCAATTTTGGGCTCAAAGTTTGTAACGCCCCAAATTTCTAGCCCAAATGATAATATAACAATCATTGCTCTTTCAAGGAAAACGGAATATAAATCTCCAAACTTACATTACATGATACAATGGTTCTTCATGCAACAATACATTAATCCAATAAGTAAATAAAAAAATAAATACCCCCAAGGGGTTTACAAGTTTCCAAGGCTTGAGCCTGGTTACACAAAACGGTAATTCAAACCCATACAAACACAACCCTTGGCTTACACACAGAGTCACAGCAAAATAAGAGCATTGTACTCCCAACACACATACTTCCACGCCGCTAGTTGGGTGGGATCACCACATCTTTTCCTGCACAAAAATCTCGTAGGGTGAGCATACAAGTCTCAAGAGATGAAATGCACATGCCATGCTATGCCCTTTTCGAAGATAAATCATATTTTCATCTTTTGAAAACCATCATACTCAATGATATCATGCAATTTCAATTGTTTAAAACTTAACAATTTATTTCAAGGGCGATAAATACGATTTTGGTAATCCCTAGGTCGGTGTCTGCAAGTAGACTATATAAGTACTACCAATTTGTTATTTTTATCAGCACTAACTGGAAGGCTCGACACCTATAATCTGTCATTTTTACCAGTATTAACTGGAAGGCTCGACACCTATTCAATTTTATCTACATCACCTGTCAAGACTTACCATCGTATTTACCCCAAAACCAATTCATGCAAACTTGTTTCTCAACATTCTTTTTCTCAATGCAAGTTTTCAAATCAACTTTCAAAATTTAATGTAATCAAATGAATTGATATGCCAATAATACAAGATGAATATAAATAATTTTATTCCAATTCATCATCCAAGGAATAACACAATTCCCTCTTCTCAAGTATCCTCAACAATTAGTCATTTCAAGACTATTTCAACGTTTTGAACAATAATTTCCAAAATGAACAACAATTCTCATATTCCCTGAAATTCATCATTTATATAAATATAAATAAGAAATTTTCCAAACATCCATTTATTTTGACACACAAAATAAATATAATAGTATCATTCATGGATTTTCAATCTCTTTAAAAAAAAATCCCCAAATTCTAGGTTTTCTCACCAAAACTATAAAACTCAAATCTTTTGAAAGAAAACTTTCCAAAACCATTTTTTCTTCAATCAACGAAGATCAAAACCCATAAGATCATTTTAAAAGAGCAAAAGACAAACCCACTTTCAAAATCGCTCAACTTCTTGAATTAACAATCAATTTTCAAAGCTATCGAAGGATGATTTCGAAAATCATCTAGATCTTGCAAAAAAAATTACATATATATAACTCTAAGAAAATCCGTACCTCAAGTTTTGAAGAAGAGATGAAATGAAATCCCCAAAATCAAGGGTGTCCAAACTCAATTTTCACCGCACACAACGAAGCCCTCAAGGAGCTAACCAACTTTGATGAAGAAGTTAGGTCCAAATCCCAAAGGATTTGAAGAAATCAAAGATCTTATGAGGTTTTTGGTAGGAAATGTTGTAACGCCCTCAAAAAAAGACACAACCCCATCATATAATAGTGCTACATTCTTGAAAGATAACCACATTTCCATACATACATCAGAGTTAATATTACAAAAGGGTATCTCATATAAGTTCCAAATGTTTACAAAATAGTAGAATGCCCTGTGGCTTACATCTTTCCAAGTAGCTACTTGGTTACACAAGGAAGAGTTCTAACTCCTTTACAAGTAAAGCCCTTGGCTTGCATTTACATTTAAGTACAAATATAGGCAAAACAACAAAATGAAGCCTTCAGCTCCAAGACCTCCCAAACTATACTCTTGGAGGTGGCATATCGCATGTACCTGAAAATGGTGTCCCAAGTAGGGTAAGCCAAAGCCCAGTAGAGATATGCTAAACCAAATATGAGAAATAACTAAAACATTAGCATTTGACAAATGGTTAACACTTATAAGCCAATTTACCCTCTTTACAAGACCATCAACAAGTACATCTATATTTCAAATCCACTTCCATTCATTTACCCAAGTTAATTCATAAGCATGGGTCATTATTCACTCAAATATTTCAAACTGAGGCTACAACCCATATTATTAACACTTCAATCACTAACAATTCGAAAATGAGACTACAACTCATATAATCAACACTTCGTATATTCAACACTTCAATTATCAACATCATTCAGATGTACAAAGGTTTCGGGACTTTCACTCTGGACACTCTGGCCAACTTAATTATCAATGGAGTCCATCCCCTATCTTCTCCCAAACAATGGAGTACATCTCCTATCTCCTCCCAAACTACTTACCCAAAAAAAATCTCCTCCCAAACAATGGAGTACATCTCCTATCTTCTCCCAAACAATATACATATACAACGTATTTAAACAAATTGTCATATACAATGACCAATTCAATCACATATTCAATGTTATAACTCATTTGTCATATTCAATGACATATCTTAATCGATTAGTTTCAATTTACCTAATCATCATGCAATTCTACAACACTCATGACTATCCTCCACCGATAGCCCAAAACAGTTATTTCTAAACAGATAATTAAATTTATCAAACAGATAAATTAATACATTTTCCATAGGTAAGCGATTTTCAATCCAACTATGCCAATAATCACATTTATCCCCAATTTCATCATTCTCAAACCAATTTCATAACTATACGAAGTAATCTATTAAATTTCCATTTAGGGTAAATCTCCCCCTTTTTAACCATCAAGTTCCAAATACTCAATTTCATCAATTTAACACAAATGAGCCCATTCCCAAGACCTCACATACACAATATAGTACAAAGACATGAAAACCCCTTTAAAACATTTCAAATTTCAAACCCTAACTTCCCAAAATTTCCACATCTTACCATTTATACAAAATGACTAACATTTATGTTAAAACTCATAAAAAGGAGTAGTTTATCCCTACCTCAAATGATGAGACTCAAAGGAGATGATGAAGAAAACTCAAGATGCTCCAAATCCAAGAATTTTCGGATCAAAA
The DNA here is from genome assembly GCA_030407325.1 of Camellia japonica. Lineage (NCBI taxonomy): Eukaryota > Viridiplantae > Streptophyta > Magnoliopsida > Ericales > Theaceae > Camellia > Camellia japonica. Next base: position 87,258,587 of record JAPPVO010000014.1, on the reverse strand, counting down.
TGTAGCCCATGCAATACTCCACCCTTTTTACAAAGGAAGTAAGGTAGAAGGACTTTAGATTAAGAGTATTTGTAGAGAGAAGGTGTGTTTAGAGAGAGGAACAGCTGGATCTAGGGTTTGGATGAAAAGGATGATGAAAAAGTGATGTATAACCCGCTGCTACCAACTGATATATTCGAGGCTCGCTCGAGCGAAGAATTGGTCGCTCGAGCGACCAGACACAAAAGAACCTCGCTCGAGCACAAGAAGCGTCGCTCGAGCGAACAATGCGAAGCTTCAGGTCTGCAACCCAGACGCACGCTCGAGCGCAAGAGTGCTCGCTCGAGTGAAGGAAGACAAAACATAGAGCTCGCTCGCTCGAGCGACAAAAGCCTCACTCAAGCGAAGAATACCAACTTTCAGGTCCAAACTAGACGCAGACATGCGCTCAAGCGCAAGACTTCTCGCTCGAGCCAAGAGACACATCAAAGAAAGCTCGCTCGAGCGCAAGAACCTTCGCCTGAGCGAATAAGCAAAAACCCAAAGCTCGCTCGAGTGCAAAAAGCCTCGCTCGAGCGAAGATGGCAAATTCTGGACAGCAACCATTTGTTCCAACTCACAACCAACCTGTACCAAACTCATCTAACACGTCCCAAAACTCAAATACAAAGGATTTAAAGGATGGAAACAAGATATAGACAACAACAACCATGACGGAACCCAAGTCCGGAACAAAATAAATGACGTGGAAAACCGGGATCGCTATAAGCTCCCCCCTTAAAGAATTTCGAAATTACAAATATAAGTTTCCAAATTGTGATCTTTTCAATTCTCAATATGATTCAATACAACATTTATCAACATGATCCACTACTGATCATCTCATCTCTTCTCAAGAGAATAACTTTACAAACATAGCTCAATATGCATTATCAACATGCATTCTTTTGAATTTTAACCAATTCCAATATACATACTTTACAATTCCGTAACATATGCAATGTTAAAAACATATTTTCATTTCTACAACACATTCAACATATACAATGTTAAATTAAGCTCATTTATTTGCAACAAATGCAACATTTTCAATACTTCCATAATCAGAAACATATACAATGTTCTTAGAGTTCATTACAAAACAAAATTCTCAATGTGAGCTCAAACATCCACAAATAGGTCCGGATATTTCTCTCGGACCTCCAATTCACGTTTCCAAGTGGCTTCCTCAACCCTGTGACGTTTCCACAATACCTTGACCAAGGGAATCGTCTTGCCTCGCAAGACTTGGTCCCGCCTATCTAAGACCCTCACCGGTCTCTCCTCATACGAAGCATCCTCATCTACCTCTAAGTCGGTCCAATCCAATACATGCGATGGATCCGGCTCGTACTTCCGAAGCATACTAACATGAAACACGTCATGCACTCCGGACAACTGCGGCGGTAAAGCTAAATGGTATACAACCTCCCCAATCCGCTCAAGGATCTCAAAAGGGCCAATAAACCGAGGGGACAACTTCCCACTCTTCCCAAACCTCATCAAGCCCCGTCTAGGTGATATTTTCAAAAAGACGCGATCACCCACCTCAAATGACAAAGGTCTCCTCCTACGGTCAGCATAACTCTTTTGGCGACTCTGGGCTGTAACTAGTCTCTTACGGATAAGTCCAACTTTTTTTGTCGTTTCGCACACCAACTCTGGGGCTAACAAAGGTGCATCACCCACCTCCGCCCAACATACAGGAGATCTACACGGTCGGCCATACAAGGCCTCAACTGGTGCCATGCCAATACTCGATTAAAAACTGTTATTATAGGCAAACTCCACTAAGGGCAAGTGCCTCTCCCACGACTCCCTAAAGTCAAGAACCCAGCCTCGAAGCATATCCTCAAGGATCTGAATAGTACGCTCGGACTGCCCGTCAGTCCGAGGATGGTAAGCCGTGCTAAAGGTCAATCTAGTGCCCAAGGCACTCTGCAAACTCTGCCACAACCTAGCAGTAAAACGCGGATCTCTATCTGAGACAATCGACACTGGGACCCCGTGCAACCTCACTATGTCCTGAATATACAAGTCGGCAAGATGATCTACTGAATCTCTCACGCGTATAAGAATAAAGTGTGCCGACTTAGTCAACCGGTCCACTACCACCCAAATGGCATCATTGCCCCATTGAGTCCTCGGAAGACCCACGAAAAAATCCATCGTGACATGCTCCCATTTCCACTCGGCTATAGGCAAGGGTTGTAACAAACCCACTGGCCTCTGGTGCTCGGCCTTCACTTGCTGACAAGTAAGGCACTTTGACACAAACACCGCCACATCCTTCTTCATCCCTCTCCACCAAAACTGGCGACTCAGATCATGGTACATCTTTGTGCCTCCCGAATGCACCGTAAGGCGTGAATAGTGAAACTCTCGGAGTACTTCTTCTCGACAAGACTCCAGCACAAACAAGCGGTCTCGGTACCTCACACTCAAGTCAGGATACACAGTCAAGCCCCTCTCTACCTTTCCACCAGAAATCTTCTCCCGGAGGGATTCTACCTCAAGGTCACCTCTCTGTGCCTCTAACACTTGATTCACAAGTGTAGGCTATACAACCACAGAAAACAAGGCTGCAGACTCCACAGACTCGCCTAGATGCAAGTCAAACTCACCAAATACACCTAACATCTCCCATTCCCGGATGGCAATACAAGCTACATCACTAATGGATTTCCTGCTTAGGGCGTCGGCCACAACATTGGCCTTCCCCGGATGATAATGCAACTCAAAGTCGTAATCCTCTATAAACCCATCCACCTCCTCTGCCTCAAATTCAAGTCTTTCTGTGTAAACAGATATTTCAGACTCTTATGATCCGAGAACACCTCGAACCTCTCACCATAAAGATGGTGCCTCCAAATCTTCAAGGCAAATATTACAGCCGCCAACTCTAAATCGTGAGTAGGGTAATTCCTCTCGTGTGTTTTCAATTGACGTGAGCCATAGGCTACTACTCTCCCCTCCTGTATCAATACACATCCCAAACCCTCTCGTGAGACATCACAATACACTGCATAACCCAAATCTCTCTCCGGAACAATCAAGATTGGAGCAGTGGGAAGTCTAACTTTAAGCTCTTGGAATGACTTTTCACAAGTCTCACTCCATACAAATTTGACCCTTTTCCGCGTCAATTTAGTCAACGACGAAACTAGCCAGGAGAAATCCTTCACAAACCGACGGTAATACCCAGTCAATCCCAGAAAACTACAAATCTGAAAAACACTCTTAGGCTATGCCCAATCTTACACTGCCTCTATCTTGGATGAATCAACAGACACCCCTTCCCCGGATACCACATGGCCTAAGAACTTAACGTCTCTTAGCTAGAACTCACACTTCCCAAACTTAGCATACAGCTTATGGGCTCTAAGTAACTCAGGCACCACTCTCAAGTGTTCCTCGTGCTCTTCCTCAGAAGGTGAATAAATCAAAATGTCGTCCACAAAGACGACCACAAAGCAATCTAAGAACTCCCGGAAGATCCGGTTCATCAAGTCCATAAACACAGCCGATGCATTGGTGAGCCCAAAAGGCATCACCAGAAACTCATAGTGGCCATACTGCGTACGGAATGCCGTCTTTGGGATATCTTCCTCCCTGACCCTCAACTGATGGTAACCCGATCTTAAGTTTGTCTTAGAGAAATAGCGGGATCCTTTAACTAATCAAACAGGTCATCTATACGAGGCATAGGGTACTTGTTCTTAACCGTAGCCCGATTCAACTTTCGATAGTCAATGCAAAGTCTCAAAGCCCATCTTTCTTTTTAGCAAAGAGGGCTGGTACTCCCCACGGCGAAGTACTAGGGCGGATAAAGCCCTTATCTAATAACTCCTGGAGTTGAATCTTCAACTCACTCAACTCGGCTGGGGCAAAACGATACGGTGCCATAGAAATCAGTGCCGTGCTAGGCACTAAGTCAATAGAGAACTCAATCTTTCGATGGGGTGGTAAACTAACAAGATCCTCGGGAAAGACGTCCGAGTACTCACAAACCACTCTGGACAGCTCAGTCCGGGTCTCATCACACTCACTACTCATACAGCTAGCGAGAAGACAACTAAGCTCACTCCGCCCTCGCGGATCATACACCGGTGGTAACACCCTACCAACTTGATCTCCCAAGAAATGAAAACAATCCCTGCTCAAGGTACATACAGTAACCCTCTGGCGGTAACAGTCTATAACAGCCCGGTATGACGATAGCCAGTCCATACCCAAAATCACATCAAACCCAGACATATCCATCAACACAAAAGAAAAGGGAAGCCGACGATCGGCGACCTCTATATCATAACCCCGACACCCCTGTTTCAGAACCATCTCATCCCCAATGGATGATGCAACACAAATAGGAGATGCCAACTGTGCCAACTCCAATCCCAAAACAGATGCAAAAGCAAAAGATATAAAAGAATGGGATTCACCCGTATCAATCAACACATTAGCAACCGAGTTGCAAAACAAAAAGGTACCTCTCACAACAGACGGAGCCGGTACAAGATCCTGCGTTGTAACAGCATACATGCGCCCTGTAGGTCTCTGATCTACATGCTCACCTCTCGGAGCATAAGACTGCTGCATAGACTGAGTCGAAGAGGCTCCCTGATTGGCCCTTGAGGCCTGAACTGACTGTGCTGGCTGATGACTCTGTGTCTGCCTCGAACCAGACGCACCAGATGTGCCACTCAACTGCGGGCAAAACCTCTTCAGGTGCCCCGCCTACCCACACTGATAACAAGTGAGCGGCTGACCTCTGCCCTGACTCTGGCTCTAACAACAAGCCGAAGAAGAAGCTGCTCTCTGCCCTCATCCCCTCTGCGGGCAAGCTGGAGACTTGTGGCCCAGCTGATCACATTTGTAACAAGTAACGTTTCCCTGACCGCCTCTCCCAGAACCTGAACTCGGCACTGGAAAGGTAGATCTAGAATGTGCTCCCTGGGACTGCTGAGAGTTAGAACCCCTTTGCCTCTTACCGTCCCCCTAACCTTCCTGACTCCTCCTGGAGCCCTTCATCCTTTCCTCCTCCTCATGCATAATGGTCTCAAGATGGGCTGCAGCCTGTACAAGGCGCCCATACTCCCTAATCATGGACCCGGCCACTCGAAACATGAGTCCAGTCCTCAATTTCTTCTCAAATTCTAAACATTTACGCTCTTCGGTCGCCACCAACTTTGGTGCAAACCTCGATAAACTGGTGAAAGCGGCTTCAAACTCCACCTCAGGTGTATTCAGCTGCTTGAGCTGACAGAACTGGTCCCTCAACTTCTCCCTAACAGTGGGAGGCAAGAACTTCTCCTGAAAGGCGTCAACAAAAGCCTTCCAAGTCCCTTCAATGCGCCCTCGAACAAGCTTCCACCACTGACCTGCGTTTTCCTTTAACTGGAAGGACGCCAAGGTCACCCTCAAGCCTCCGTCTTCGATGCCTAGCATCTCAAATGTCTTCGTCATCTATTCAAGCCATTCATCAGCCTTTAGTGGCTCTTTTGGATCACTCAAAAACTCGTCCGGATTCGATCGAAAAAACTCCCTCTTCAGAAAGGACGGCTCTGCCTCAGCTACATAGGCTTGGACTTGATTCTCAGCCCTGAGAATGTCCATGGATTCCCTCAAAGCTCCTGTCATCTCGTGGGCTGAGGCGCCCATGGTCTGCTGACCTACTGGCTTGGCCACGTTGGCCTGACCAACACCCTCCTCCTGTGCCGAAATTTCATCCGATATAGGCATCTCCTGCCTCCTAGGTCTACCACGCCTACCACCACGTCTTCGTCCTAACATCCTAATAAAGGTAACAAAAGGATTAGCACATTCACAAATGTGCCGAAGCTATTTCACTCGCGTCCTAATACAATGGACAACTGTAAGTCACTCCACATAAGCACATAATCACATAAACACTTACGAATTTCATTTCCGGATAATGACCGTCCCGTGGCGTTGCTAGAGTTCCAATCAGAAACGGCAGTGATCAAGTGCCTTTCCAACAGGACTCCCAGAAACCCAAGGATCTAATCAATATCCTAGAAACTAAATTCCATACCCATTTAGTCACATAAACATGTTATCACATAAGCACATAACAATACAATTAAGTCTCTAACAAGCGAGACAAACCCATTGTGGTACTAACCACTTCCAAAGTATTCAAACCCGGTACGCTCTGATACCAAGTTGTAACGCCCTCAAAAAAATACACAACCCCATCATATAATAGTGCTACATTCTTGAAAGATAACCACATTTCCATACATACATCAGAGTTAATATTACAAAAGGGTATCTTATATAAGTTCCAAATGTTTACAAAATAGTAGAATGCCCTGTGGCTTACATCTTTCCAAGTTGCTACTTGGTTACATAGAGAAGAGTTCTAACTCCTTTACAAGTAAAGCCCTTGGCTTGCATTTACATTTAAGTACAAATATAGGCAAAACAACAAAATGAAGCCTTCAGCTCCAAGACCTCCCAAGCTATACTCTTGGAGATGGCATATCGCCTGTACCTGAAAATGGTGTCCCAAGTAGGGTGAGACAAAGCCCAGTAGAGATATGCTAAACCAAATATGAGAAATTACTAAAACATTAGCATTCGAAAAATGGTTAACACTTATAAGCCAATTTACCCTCTTTACAAGACCATCAACAAGTACATCCATATTTCAAATCCACTTCTATTCACCCAAGTTAATTCATAAGCATGGGTCATTATTCACTCAAATATTTCAAATTGAGGCTACAACTCATATTATTAACACTTCAATCATTAACAATTCGAAAATGAGACTACAACTCATATAATCAACACTTCGTATATTCAACACTTCAATTATCAACATCATTCAGATGTACAAAGGTTTCGGGACTTTCACCCTGGACACTCCGGCCAACTTAATTATCAATGGAGTCCATCCTCTATTTTCTCCTAAACAATGGAGTATATCCCCTATCTCCTCCCAAACAATAGAGTACATCTCCTATCTCCTCCCAAACAATATACGTATACAATGTATTTAAACAAATTGTCATATACAATGACCAATTCAATCACATATTCAATGTTATAACTCATTCGTCATATTCAATGACATATCTCAATCGATTAGTTTCAATTTACCTAATCATCATGCAATTCTACAACACTCATGACTATCCTCCACCGATACCCAAAACAGTTATTTCTAAACAGATAATTAAATTTATCAAACAGATAAATTAATACATTTTCCATAGGTAAGCGATTTTCAATCCAACTATGCCAATAATCACATTTCTCCCCAATTTCATAACTATACGAAGTAATCTATTAAATTTCCATTTAGGGTAAATCTCTCATTTTTTAACCATTAAGTTCCAAATACTCAATTTCATCAATTTAACACAAATGAGCCCATTCCCAAGACCTCACATACACAATATAGTTCAAAGACATGAAAACCCCTTTAAAACATTTCAAATTTCAAACCCTAACTTCCCAAAATTTCCACATCTCACCATTTATACAAAATGACTAACATTTATGTTAAAACTTATAAGAATGAGTAGTTTATCCTTACCTCAAATGATGAGACTCAAAGGAGATGATGAAGAAAACTCAAGATGCTCCAAATCCAAGAATTTTCGGATCAAAATGTAGCCCACGCGATACTCCACCCTTTTTACAAAGGAAGTAAGGTAGAAGGACTATAGATTAAGAGTATTTGTAGAGAGAAGGTGTGTTTAGAGAGAGGAGCAGCCGGATGTAGGGTTTGGATGAAAAAGATGATGAAAAAGTGATGTATAACCCGCTGCTACCAACTGATATATTCGAGGCTCGCTCGAGCAAAGAATTGGTCGCTCGAGCGACCAGACACAAAAGAACCTCGCTCGAGCGCAAGAAGTGTCGCTTGAGCGAACAATGCGAAGCTTCAGGTTTGCAACCCAGAGGCACGCTCGAGCGCAAGAGTGCTCGCTCGAGCGAAGGAAGAAAAAACATAGAGCTCGTTCGCTCGAGCGACAAAAGCCTCGCTTAAGCGAAGAATACCAACCTTCAGGTCCAAACTAGACGCAGGCACACGCTCAAGCGCAAGACTTCTCGCTCGAGCCAAGAGACACATCAAAGAAAGCTCGCTCGAGTGCAAGAACCTTCGCTTGAGCGAAGAAGCAAAAACCCGAAGCTCGCTCGAGCGAAGATGCCAAATTCTGGACAGCAACCATTTGTTCCAACTCACAACCAACCCATACCAAACTCACCCAACACGTTCCAAAACTCAAATACAAAGGATTTAAAGGACGAAAACAAGATATAAACAACAACAACCATGACGGAACCCAAGTTTGGAACAAAATAAATGACGAGGAAAACTAGGATCGCTATAAATGTAGAGAGAAGGGAGAGGAAATTTTTTTAGAGAGAGAGAGATATACAAAAGTGATTCAACTTCAGCCCAAAGAGAGAAGAAAAGGGAAAAAATTTCGGATCTCACCAACCCACCGCACCTCACTCTTGTACCTGCCTTTTTAGCAGTGTGCAAGCCGTGCTCTCCCTTGAAATCTGCACGTGCGGCTTGCTCTCCCGCTCGATCGGAGAATCAACTTCGAATGCATTTTGCATTTTTGTTTTGGTGGGGCTGCCCCTCAACCCCGTCAGGGTGCTGCCCTAGGACCCGCCAAGGGGCGCTACCCCCTGGACCCCTACGAGCTGACCGGGTAGCTTGACCCCCAACATACTTAGCGAAGTGGCAAAACTGGGATCGCTACAAAGTTGGCCCAAAATAAGCCTTATAAAACCAAATTTCCAACAATCCCCCACATGAATAGAATTTGACGGAGAGAAAATACAACAATATGATCTAATTACAGAGAGTACATAAATTGGAAATATTCTGCAAAAGATAGGTAGCTTTTGGCTTTGAACCTTCCCTTGTGAGACACTATCAGATTTACTAGCTAACCAATGAACATGATGTCTTGAACTGTTCAGCCGTTTGTGTAAACCAAGACAATAGAACTCACACAGAATATCCCCAGACACAGTTTAGTTCTCACTATTGTATTCATTTTGGCCCTGAACAACCGGGTATCTTATGAGTGCTTTAGAGAATTATAGCCCTTCACAAATCTCATAGAACCGACCCGGTTCACACTCATATAGGTGATTCTTATGAAGAGTATCCTGTCATACTCCACTAGGTATACCTAGATATAAGAATCATTAAAAGTATTACTTAACCTAAAACGCTGCAGACATCACTATTTCATCATAGAAATGGGTAGGAGTTTGACTCCCCAGTGATCCTTTAAGTTATACACAACTCGGTTGTCCCTTTGAACCTAGATCTTGGGATCTCCAGTTAACTAGGTTGGGTTGCCGTTGTGATAACTCTTATTTAATAGGCTTAAGTCCCATTCCCCTCGATGAATTCTCAACTAGCTCTCTTGCTAACCCTTTGGTTAGTGGATCCGCTATGTTGTCTTTAGACTTCACATGTTCAATGGAAATAATTCCATTAGAAAGTAGTTGTCTTACGGTGTTATGTCAACGACGAATGTGACGTGACTTACCGTATACATATGACTCTGTGTTCTACCAATTGCTGATTGACTATCACAATGTATGCATATAGCAGGCACCAGTTTTGGCCACATTGGAATATCTTCAAGGAAGTGGCGAAGCCATTCTGCCTCTTCCTTAGCTTTGTTTAAAGCTATGAATTTTGATTCCATAGTGGACCTAGCAATGCAAGTTTGTTTGGAAGATTTCCAAGATACAGCCACTCCACTAAGTTACAAGTAAATCAGAGATATCTAAGAACCCTTATAATAGCTTTCCAGTGTTCTACTCCTGGATTACTCATATATCTACTTAATTTACTTACTGCATAAGCTATATCCAGACGAGTGTAGTTCAGCAAGTACATTAAGCTTCCAATAATTTGGGCATACTCTAATTGAGAAATACTTTCCTGTACATTCTTAGAAAGAAACAAATTAACATCCACAGGTGTTCTAGCAAGATGATCATCATCTTTGCTAAATTTGTCAAGTATTTTCTCAATATAATGAGATTGTGACAAAGTATAACCTTCTGATGTTTTGGTAATTTTCATACCAAGAATTACATCAGCAATGCCATATCCTTCATGTCAAAATGTTTATTCAACATTTTCTTGGTAGTTTTAATCATTTTATTATTACTACCTATGATGAGCATATATCATCCACATAAAGACATACAATGACATAAACCTTTGTCTGTGTTTTTAATATAAACACATTTGTCACACTTTTTAATTTTAAATCCATTTGACATCATTGCCTTGTCAAATTTCTCATGCCATTGTTTTGGCGCTTGTTTTAAACCATATAATAAATTAACCAATTTACACACTTTCTTTTCTTTTCTTGGAATAGAAAAACCTTCTGATTGTTCCATGTAAATTTCTTCATCTAACTCACCATTTAAGAAAGCGATTTTCACATCCATTTGATGAATTTCTAGATTGTACAACGATGCAATAGCAGTTAGCATTCTAATGGATGTTATTCTAGTAACTAGTGAGTATGTGTCAAAGCAATCAAGACCTTCTTTTTGTCTAAATCCTTTGACCACAAGTCTTGCCTTGTATTTGTCAATTGATCCATCCGCTTTCATTTTTCTTTTGAAAATCCACTTGTACCCAAGAGGTTTACAACCTGGTGGTAAGTCCACTAATTCCCAAGTGTGATTTTGCAAGATGGATTCAACTTTGCTGTTTACAACTTCTTTCCATAAAGGAGCCTCAGGACTGGATATAGCTTCTTTAAAAGTTAGAGGTTCATTTTCTAACAAAAATGTTAGAAAATTTGGACCAAAAGATTTTGAGGTTCTAGCACATTTATTATGCCTAGGTTTCTCTTCCTCAATTTGATCTAACTCTTGCTCTTGTTCTTGATCTTGACTAGTAATAGCATCAAAAGACGTTTATTATTACTAGTCTCTTGTCCAATTTTATTTGGAAATACATGTTCAAAGAATGATGCATTCCGAGATTCAATAATAGTATTTACATGCATTTCGGAATGTTCTGATTTATGAATCAAAAACCGATATGCACTATTATTCTTGGCATAACCAATGAAAATGCAATCAACGGTTTTAGGACCTATCTTAGTCTTTTTAGGACTAGGAATAGCCACTTTAGCCAAACACTCCCACACTTTTAAGTATTTGTAGGATGGTACTCTTCCATGCCACAGTTCATGAGGTGTTTGATTCACTTTCTTTCAGGGTACTTTATTAAATATATAATTAGCAGAAAGTATTGCTTCCCCCCACAAGTTCTGAGGTAAACCAAAACTTATTAACATGGCATTCATCATTTCTTTTAAAGTCTTATTTTTCCTTTCAGCAATTCCATTTTGCTGAGGTGAGTAAGGAGCGGTGGTTTGATGAATTATTCCATATTCTTTACAAAATTCACTAAAAGGTGATTCATATTCACCACCTCTATCACTTCTAAGTTTCTTAATTTTCTTACCAAGTTGATTTTCAACTTCATTCTTATATTGAATGAAAGTTTCCAAAGCTTCATCTTTGGTTTGAATTAAATAAACATAACTATATCTAGTATAGGCATCTATGAAAATGCTAAAATATTTTTTCCCACATCTGGTTTGAATTGATTTAAAATTACAAATGTCACTATGAATTAATTCAAGTGGTTTCATACTTCTTTCAATTGAATGAAAAGGAGTTTTGGATAATTTTGCCTTAACACAAATTTCACATTTATGATTTAAATCAATGTAAATTTTGGTAAACATTCCATATTAATTAATCTACGTAAAGATCCATAATTAACATGTCCTAGTCTACCATGCCATAAATTTGAAGACTCAAGCAAGTAAGAAAAAGATGTATTTTTATTAATAACAGAGAGTACAACAGTCATTACATTCATTTTGAAAAGGCCATTAGACATGTAACATTTTCCTACATACATTCCGTTTTTGGTAAGTACAAACTTGTCACTTTCAAAAACTAGCCTAAACCCGTTTTAACTTAACAAAGATCCGGAAACAAGATTCTTGCGAATGTCTGGTACATGCAGCACATTGTTGAGAGTGAGTTTCTTTCCAGATGTCATCTTCAGAATAATCTTTCCTTGTCCTTCAACTTTAGAAGTCGAGGAGTTGCCTATAAAAAGTTGTTCACCGTTGTCCACTGTAGAATAAGATGTGAACACCTTGTTGTCAGTACAAATGTGGTGAGTAGCACCAGTGTCCACCTACCATTCTTTAGGATTTTCGACAAGGTTTGCCTCGGAAACAGCTGCAAAAAGATTTGTCATCAATACCATTGGAAATTTTGTCCACTTCGGTCATGTGGGCTTGAGCAGGCTTCTTGCTTGTTCTTCTTTTGCTTTTGCCTTTGCTACGACAATCTTTGACCCAATGTCCCTCTTTGTCACAGATGTAACATTTGTCATTAAACTTGTACTCTTTATTTTTTCCCCCCTTTAGAGCCTTGTGAGGAACTTTCTCCTGAAAACTTCCGTTTCTTTATTTTTGGAGACATTTGCCTCAGACTCCATTGGATGTTTACTAGCCCGCTTCTCTGAATTGCGGTTGTTCTCCTCAATCCTCAAACGCACAATTAATTCCTCTAAAGACATTTCTTTGCGCTTGTGTTTGAGATAGTTCTTGAATTCCTTCCAGCCTTGTGGTAATTTCTCAATTAAGGCAACAACATGAAAGGATTCACTGAGAGACATGCCTTCTGCATGAATGTCATATAGAATGAGTTGAAGATCTTGAACTTGGCTGATCACAGTCTTAGAATCAACCATTACAAAGTCCAGGAATTTGCCAACCACAAATTTCTTTGAGCCAGCATCCTTTGTTTTCTCCAAAGACTCCCAAAGTTCCTTTGCCATTTTGATAGGACTATAGACGTTATATAATGTGTTGTCAAGTCCACTCAAAATGTAGTTCCGACAAAGGAAATCAGCATGTTTTCAAGCATCGATCGCAGCAACCACTTGCCGGTCAGTTTCATCTTCGTTCAGAGTAGGAGCATTCTCATGAAGAAAACGAGCCAAGTTCAGGGTTGTATGATAGAACAGCATTTTCTGCTGCCATCTTTTAAAATCAATTCCAGAGAACTTCTCTGGCTTCTCACCGTAATTTACTGGTACTCTCACAACAGTAGAGGGGGTTGGCGCAATTACAGTCACCATACTAGTACTCGTTTGAGCATTTGTTTCAGTAGCCATAAATTCTAAATTATAAAACAAAATTATAATTAGAATTTTATACTACATAGGAAATTAATCCAAATTCACATAATTAAATTCTGTAAAAATAAAAGAAACAAGAATTGTAATTTTTATTTTTAATTAATTTGGAAATAAAGTAAAATTTTATTTAACCAAATTAATTCCTTACAGAAAATTAAATTTCTGTAACATTACAATAATTAAAAGACTGAAACAAAATTTTAATTAATGAACACTCAGAAATAATTTCTGAAAACCAAAATTAATTTCTGACAAAATTCCACAAATAAATATTATGAATTATTAATGATACCAGTATATTACTACTAATTGTCAAAGAAAATAGACAGTATATAGTACTATATGTAAAATAGTATATTACTATTATTTGTTTTCCAACCAGAATATTATTTTGTAAAACCACAGAAAATAATTTCTGTAAGAAGAAGAAAGAGAAAAGAAAAAAATGAAAAATTCTGTAAACAGAATAATTCGAATCTGTCTTAAGATTGTTGGAACAATCTCCTGTGTACAATAAATAAATTGAAACTAAATCAAACAAATAAAATAAATAACATACCGAATTTATTTTATCGAACCAAATTAATAATTACAAGATCAAGTCAAGTGTGTGACACTCTGTCCTTAAGACAGATTCGCCCCGCTACGGTGCTTACGGACAAATGGCGTCTATCTCCCAAGATACAATGATCTTCACAAATTGTAGTAGCACTCCAAATAATTTGTATGGCGAACAAAAACCTTGTGTTCTATATTCTCTTTAATTTATTCTAAAACTAGTATGAAGAATAATGATTCAAGAAAGCAAAATGAAAGCAAGGAAAATGAATTTTTGGAACCAAAAAACTGCTGGAAAATGACTGGTATATATAGGCAAAAAATAGACCCAAAAAGGTATGAATTTGAACTTGAACAGGTGCAAAACTCTTGAACAGATTCAGATTTGAAAACTGGACAGATTGGCTAATTGCTGCAGTTATACAACTGTTTTGAATCTGTCCGGTAGTTTCTGTTAGGAACTTAGACTGAAGGAGGTAAAAATTTGGACAGAAAATTAATTTCAATTTTGGCACAAAATTGGAATTTAGTTTTATTAAGAATTTCTGGAAAAAATTAATATTAGAATCGACCCGACCCACAACCGACACCCGGCGGCGGTGGCGCACGCGCGTGTGGTGGTTTGAACCAAGGTTTCATTTGTTCATAACTCCTCCCTTCTACAAACTTGGGGTGCCCCTTGGGGCCGAACCCAAGTATTGCCACATTGAACTTATATACACACATAAGTTATCTTCAAGTTTCAATGTGGGACAAGCCTTTCAAGGAAACCCACATTTAATTCTTTAAATGTTCAATTCCACGAACCTGAAAATGACGTCAACTTCCTATTCACTCATAAATGGTTTTGACGAACCGTCTTCACTATGTGATTTGCCATGCGGTAAGGAACACGTCACCTCTTCAGATCCACCCCAAAAGACGTTTGGGGCCCACTCAATTTTGGGCTCAAAGTTGGCCCAAAATAAGTATTATTAAACTAAATTTTCCAATAGTGTACAAGTAGAGGAGATATCATTGATTGAGGTGTTAGGTGACTTCTGGTTTTTCTGCTGTGAAGTTTTTAAGGCTGCATTAGTTTTGGTGACTATTAAGAGGGGTGATGGTTGAACTGATTTGTTTTAGTCTGGTTTGCCTTGTGGGTTGCTATGCTACTAGAAGCTGGATGTTAAAGGATTGCTCAGCTGTTTTGTTGGTCTGCTTTTGTTTGCTGGTTATTGTTGTTTGGTGCTATTGTTTTTGCTTTTGCTCTATTTGTTGGTTTCTCACCAACTAGGAGGTTGAGCTTGAACTAGCTCGAAGCTCCTCTTTATTGATGTATTTCATCATACTTTGTATGTGTTTCATCAATAAAGTTTTCTTTTGCCGATCAAAAATAAATAAATAAATATAAAGGTCCTCATATCAATAGGAGTCAAAGTTTAGGAAATTTCAAGTACTAATATGAAATTTGGATATAATTTAACAACAAATTGACTAAAAGATCATATTAAAAAAAAAATTTGTTTGAAAATATGGGATTAAGATTGTGACAATTGAAATGCAAAAAGCATAATAAAATTTGAGCAAAAATTGAATGATGATAAATATAATTTTCGCTATTTTTTTTTTTCTTCTCATGTTGGTACTTCTGGTATTGTTTTTTGTTTTTCTGCTTTTTTTTTCCCCTTCAAATTATAGAATTATTATGGAATATTTTCTGTTGACCTCAATTCAAGGTCTCCTCAAATAGTACAAATTAATTCTAAGTCTTCAATAATAAATTTGAGATATAGAATGCATGGTGTTATGAATGTGAGAGTGAGGTACTAGCACAACTTGTAATCAAGGTGGGCTCTACAGTTGATAGGTGTGGATTACAATTTGAATTTGGCAACTTTTAAAATGTTGAATAAACTTTTAGAGTACCTAATTACTATATTAATTTTATTAAGCACATTTAAGTTTTGTAATAGTTGAAATTGCACTATTAATCTAATCTTGAGTGTGAAAATTAATCTTAATGAACATAATATATATATTGATAAATTGTATTTATCAGTAGTTTGAATATGTAGAGATTTTCAATTCTAAGACCCATACAATATTATAATTGAATAATAATTATATGAAATAATGTGTGATAAGGAGACTAGCATTAGACAAGTTTAAAGGCGGTCCTTTAATCAATTAACGCTAACTATTTCATTGGACTAACGTGTGATAAGGAGGCCCACATTAGATTGACTTGAGGGTAGTCCTTTAATCAATTAAGTCCACCTCTTTCATTTAAATTTCATAAACCAACACATGATAAGGAATTCCACGTTAGACAGACTTGAGATTTGGAATGCTTATGGAATACTTTTCTTTAACTTGAGGTATCTTTGTAAGTAAAAATTCAGTTTAATAGTATCACGTAATTATTAATATGTCATATAATTATTTAATAATAAATCATCATATAAGATTGATGAAATTTATTATTTAAATGTAACTACCATCCAAACAATTTAATAATTACAACATATGCACAATGGAGTTTTGGTTAT
This sequence comes from Camellia japonica, assembly GCA_030407325.1. Lineage (NCBI taxonomy): Eukaryota > Viridiplantae > Streptophyta > Magnoliopsida > Ericales > Theaceae > Camellia > Camellia japonica. The sequence goes on along the minus strand of JAPPVO010000014.1, from coordinate 87,242,210 downwards.
CCTCATTATTTAAATGTAACTATCATCTAATATAATTCATTAACCACTATTTTTGGGAAAATTATTAGATATTCATAGAATATTATGATAATGTCTCCAACCATTGAAAAATTACAATATATATTAAACTAGTCATATTTTGTCTCCTAAGTACCTAAGAAAGATGTGTCAGTATGTTCCATCCATAAAATTTGTTACTACATGATTGATTTAAAACATCATATAAACAATATCATATAGTACTCCAAGACTACCGAATAGTTACGCACTGTAACTATGTCCACATAATCAATTGAGGAAGAATTAGCTGAGTTGGCAATCTTTTACATTCTGAAATTATAGGTAGGATGGTCAATCATTGCAAAGGGTAGATTGACTATTTATTCCTTTGTTAGAGGGTCTTGTTTTAGCTGTTTATTCATTCCTAATTATGGGCCTTTCTGGTTTTTTAGCGGTAATTGTTGATATTGGACTTGAATGGATGTTTTTGCAAAAAATTTTTATATAGTTGATTGTCAAGTTTAATATAATTTTTTTAACACATATAAATAATCTCGCCCTAATTGGGGGAAAAAAAAAAGAAAAGTATGCCCAAATATTATCTATTAATTTTTTACACAATAGTTACTAGGGTCTGTTTGGTAACATTTACGTTTTCAATTTATGTTTACCAAAATTTTATAAACTGGTTTTTGTTTATTTTTTGTTTATTTTTAGAAAAATATAAACTACAAACGCGTTTGGTAATTGACAAAATGTTTTAAAAAATTTAAAAATATAAAAAAGAGTGAGAAATGGCAAGTGGCGGCAAGTGGCGGCGGAAGACGGTGGTGGAAAGTAGTGACGGTGGGTGGTGGGTAGCGGGTGGTGGTGGGTGGATGGGTGACGGTGGTGGATGGTAGCAAGTGGGTGGTGGTGGTGGTGGTGGCGGCGGGTGGTAGGTGGTGGGTGGTGGTGGTGGTGGCAGGTGGTGGCAGGTGGGTGGTGGTGGCGGATGGTGGCGGTAGGTGGGTGGGTGACGGTGGCGGGTGGTGGATGGTAGCGAGTAGGTGGTGGTGGTGGTGGTGGTGGTGGTGGTGGCGGGTGGTGGGTGGCTGATGGTGGTGGTGGTGGTGGTGGCGGGTGGTGGGTGGTGGTGGCAGGTGGGTGGCGAAAGGCGGTGGTGGCGGGTGGTGGGTGGTGGTGGCGGGTAGGTGGCGGGTGGTGATGATGAGTACGTGAGTGACGGTGGCAGGTGGTAGCGAGTGGGTGGCGGTGGTGTTGGTGGCGGTGGTGGGTGGTGGTGGCAAGTGGGTGGCGGATGGCGGGTGGTGGCGGATAGGTGGCGGGTGGTGGTAGTGGTGGGTAGGTGGGTGAGTGACGGTGGCTGTGGTGGGTGGTAGTGAGTGGGTGGTAGTGGTAGTGGTGGTGGTGGTGGTGGTGGGTGGCGGTGGCAGGTGGGTGGGTGGTGGGTGATGGTAATGGTGGTGGTGGTGGTGGTGGTGGGTGGTGGGTGGTGGTGGTAGCGGGTGGGTGGCAGTGGGTGGTGGTGGCGGGTGGCTAGTGGTGGCGGGTGGTGGATGGTGGTGGCAGGTGGGTGGTGAGTGATGGTGGGGGTGGTGGTAGCAGGCGGTGGATGGTAGTGGCGGATGGTGGGTGGTGGCGGGTGGATGGTAGGTGGGTGGTGGGTGGTGGTGGTGGTGGTGGCGAGGGGTGGGTAGTGGTGGCGAGTGGGTGGCAAGTGGGTGGTGGCTGGTGGGTGGTGGTGGCGGGTGGGTGGTGAGTGGGGGTGGCAGGTGGTGGCGGGGGTGGGTGGTGGGTGGCGGAAGACGATGGTGGAAAATGGTGGCGGGTGGTGGCTAGTGTTAGGTGGTAAAAAAAAAAAAAAAACTCAAAACTCAAAACGGAAACACATTTTTTGGCCAAATTTATAAATTGAGACCGCTGATTTATAAATCAAAAATTTACCAAACAAGTTTTTATTTGAGTTTTTTAAATTTTTGTAAATATAAACAGAAAACTGAAAACGTAAGTGTTACCAAACGACACCTTATTAGTCTACAATACAAAGTGTTTATGATAAGAAAGTATCACAGTCATAAATTTATTATTCTCTACGTTAATGAACCCTAGAACTGAAATTGTTCCATTTTCCTTCAAAAGTAGGGTTATTTACGTAGAAATTCTCTAAACTATTAGAAAGTATAACTTTCACCTCTTAAATTTTAAAAGTAGAAAAATAGATTTCCTAAACTATTATGAAGTATCATTTTGCCCCCCCTAACCTATAAAAACGGTCAAATAGACCCCTTAAACTATTAGTGTGTTTCACTTTGATCGCTTCTATTAACAGTCCAATTTGTATATTTTTATAATTTAGAAACATTAGTATGCTTTTATAGTTTAGAGGGCAAAGTGATACTTCTCAATAGTGAGTTTATTTTTATGCTTTTATAGTTTAGATAATCAAAATGATATTTCTCAATTGTTTAAGGGGTTTTAGTGTAAATAACCTTCAGAAGCATTTGAACCTGAAAATTACATTGGAATAAAGTCTATAATTAAGATAAAGTCATTGCAAGATTATATCTTATCACCAACAAATCATACCCAAAAAAAAAAAAACTGTAAATTTGTATTATTGGTGGAAATTGAGGTCATTCCATCAAAAGTTATGTAAGCATATAATTAAAAATTCATAATTTATTTTGTTATAAAATGGTCAAATTATGGGGCTTTTTTATTATTATTTTATTTTTATAATTTTTCCAAATGTTTTTATTTGGATTAATTACACTTTTTACCTTTATAGTTTGATTCAAATTTCATTTTGGTCCCTATAGTTTCAAATTAAATAGTTTTGTCCCTACACTTTAAATCTAATTTTAATTTGGTCCTCCTATTTAAGTTGGAGGTTAAGTTAATGATTTTGAGACATTTGCTAGTCTCCTAAGGTATATATGTATATATGTAAGATTTTTTTTTTTTTACTATATAAAAAAAAGGTATATATGTAAGAAAAATTAATAGAATTTTAGACAGAAAGACCAAATTGAAATTGGATTTAAAGTGTATGGAAAAAATTGTTCAATTTGAAATTATAAGGACCAAAGTAAAATTTGAGTCAAAATATAGAGATTAAAAATGTAATTAACCCTTTATTATTATTATTATTATTATTTATTATTATTTTGCTCATAAAAAAAAGAAAGAAAGAGAGCATATAAGATGTTTAGTTGAAATAACTTCATCAAATCATAATTTTGACATTTACACTATTTGGATGGGAGATTTGAAAAGTGATTTAGAAAGGAAAGGGAAAAATATGTGAAACTAATTGAAATATAAATATATTTTATTTTTCACCTACATTTTCTCCTTTCTTTTTCAAATCCCTTCTCAAATCTCCAATCAAAAATAGAGTTTGGAGTGATAGTGTTTCATTTTGATGTTTTTAGCTCTTACATTTTATAATACTTTTCACTTTTCAAGTCTCTCAATTTTGCTTTCTAGGTTCACTTTGATCACTGAATTTCTATTATAAAATTTTTAAAATTCCAAGTTTATATAAATATATATATAAAGTAATATTATATTTCAACTTCACAATAAAATTCGTTTGAAATTGGGACAAATTGCAATAAGAATGATGGAGTAATTTTTATATGCGAATATTTGGTACATTCTACTATTGTGATTGATTTTAATAGTAGGGTCTACTACATTTATGTTAGGTGTTTGGGAAACAATAAGGAGTATATACATTTGTGATTGGTGGAAGGTACTGCCACTCCCTATCGACATACAAAAATTTCTCAGAATGATGAGAGTGAAATTTAAGCAAAAAAATTGACCATAATAAATATACTTAATTTGAATTTTATTTATGCAAATTTCAAGATTTATAAAATCATGGGATATTTATTGTTGACCCCAAGTCAAGGTCCTCTCAAATCATACAAATTAATTCCAAGTCTTCATTTCAAATTTTGATAGATATAGACTTTACTAAATGCATATGATGTTATGAAACTGAAATATAATTACATTTTTGAGATGCACTATTACAACAACATTTCATCACGGCATTTGGTCCACTAATTATATAGTAGTCATTGTGGTGTGAGATTTTAGATTCAACTCTTATAAAATCAAGTTTGATATCCTTTGTGTTGGTTGATTGTATGCGATTATTAGTGGTTGTTGGGCTTGGTTGATTTGTTGATCACTTTCTAGCTATTGTAGGTTAGTAGTCTGTTGAATGATGTAAATAGTGGATTACAATTATTTAAATTTAACCCTATTTTACAATGTTGAATAAAGCTTTTATTTTATTTTATTTTTAATTTATATATGATATTACAGTGAAACTAATGAATTTATAATCATAATAATAAAAATTAAATATAACATATAATTGATCCAAACATAAATAGAAAGATTCAAACAATTGAGCGTCTAATGAAATATTATGGTCAAACGAGCTAGCCATATTATGATATTATGGGGTTTTTTTTTTTTTTTCTTCTCTTGCGGTTGTAAATTGTATCTATCAGTAATGCTAATATGAAGGAAAATTTTGATACCCAAATCCACACGGTATTACATATGAATAATAATTTTGTAGACTAATGTATGATAAAGAGGTCAAAATTAGACCGGGTTCGAGAGTAGAAATGAGCTCTCCTTCATATTTATTTTTTATTTTTTATACTCTTTTATATTTCTCTTGAAGGTCTCAATTTAAATCCGCATCGATAATCTGAACCATGTATCTCGTAGGTCTTACAATAAAAGTCATCTATACAAAAAATTAATTTTATCGAACAACTATAAATATAGAAATAAATCACATTTTGTTTTATAAAATGAACGATAAATATGATTGAAAACTTAAATTATCTATTTTACAAAACAAAATGTGATTTATTTATATTATAATTGTTTGATAAAGTTAATTTTTTACATAAATAATATTTATTGCCAGACATACGAGATAAATGGTTTAAATTATCAATGCATGTCTAGGTTAAGAATGAGCAATGAATAAACACTTATGATTCAACATTAACTACTCATTATAAAAGAATTTTTTTAAAAAGTAAATATATAGATGTAGAATTAGGGAAATTCTATGGTTCATATTTTTTCAAGTGTGTATCATATGCACCATATTATAAATTGGCATAATTTTATTAGAAAATTTTGCAACATCAACCACAAATTAGCATAATAAAATACAACCGTGCTAGAGAGCTCGAATTGAGCTCCCCCCGAATCCCCCTAATTCAAAAACGACGTCGTTTTTGAATTTTTTTTTTTTTTTTTCCTTTCCATTTCAGAAGACGAGAATCAGAAAAGAGAAGGAAGGAGGAAGAAGGAGAAGGAGAGGAGGAGGAAGGGAGGGGGGGAGGGGAGGGGAGGGGAGGGGGCCAACAAACTAGGGTTGGAGGCAGAGGCGGGGCGGAGGCAGAGGCAGGGGGCGAGGCGGAGCTGCTGCGAGGCGACGCTGTTGCGAGGCGACGTCGGCGACGCTGCGACGAGCTGCTGCAAGGCGACGCCGGGCGACGATCGGGCGGCGACGGCGAGCTCGCAGCCCTCTTCCCCTCTCTTCTCTCTCTCTCTCTCTCTCTCTCTCTCCCTCCTGAATTTCGGGGGATTCGGGGGGGGGGGGGGTTTCTCGAGCTCCCAAGCTTTATTGAATAAAATATTTAAAATTTTGTGATTCATGTAATAAAAGTTTCTGGCTTGGTTACAATATTTTTTTCTGCCAATATCTGATAAGGTTACTTATTTTGTAGTTGATGTTATAAACATTTTGTCATAAAATTATGTCAATTTATAATAAGGTGCATATGATATACGCCATTGATGTCTCTAGAAATTAATGAAATTCCCTATAACTTCAACGGTCACACTTGAAAGGAAATAAATAAATAAATTAATAAGTACAGAGTGAGTTATACATTTTTGTGTAAAAATAAATATATGGTCCATTATTAGATTAATCTGACAGTACCCTAAGAATCGAATCATCTTAATTGATAAATACATGGGCCTTGATGGAGGGGCGGCCCATCTTATTAGTCCATGTTTGTGTTTTTCTAGGAAAATGTTAGAGGTTCTAAAATTTCTAACAAATGTTTGATCAAATATCTCATATGGATATTGACCCCATACTTGTGTCAAATTCACCATGTGAAACATTTAATAAAATATTTGATAAAAATTTTGGTATTCCTAACATTATTCGTTTTTCTGTCGAGCCAGCATTACTTCTTGATGGTCCGTCTAATTAGTCTATGTTAGGTGTTTTTCTATAGAGCCAGCATTACTTCTTGATGGTCCGTCTAATTAGTCTATGTTAGTGTTTTTCTTGATGGTTCGTCTAATTTGTCTATGTTGGTGTTTTTTTTATAGAGCCAGCTATACTCTGCAAGCAAATAAAAGCTCAAGTGAGAGAAAATTATCATTATATTTTGAAACAAAGCAACATTACTGATGACACTACCTTGGTAAGAGGTGGGATTAGAAGGGGTTGTTTGGATTGTACTAATAAGTACATACTTTTTATCTTTTTATATTTTTTGAGTTATATCACCTCTCTATTTTTCTGTACATCTTTTCATAAAAAGTCAAAAAGTGCACTAATATGGCACAAATTAAAAAAATTGTAAAATTTTCTTTACTTACTAATATGGCACAAATCACATTATTAAAGTGTATTCTATTTCGAATTCTAAAATTTCTTTATTGCATGATAATGTCATTTAGTTAGAAAAGTTGATAATGTTACATTGTATAGGATTTTCCTTTGTCTAATTATTTTTGAATCTGAAATTAGCTAGCCGTGATATAATTTTTTATTATTATTATAATTAGGGATAATTTTAAAAGAATTCAGGATTTGACCCTAAAAATAAAATAAATACAAAGTTTTTAATTTTGTCAATTTCGACTCATTTCATGTACACTTACATTGAATTTAATTACTAAAATACTATTTTTTATGTTGGTTTTACTTGACAAAAATATGCAAATGTTTAGATTGAAAATAAATTAAAAGATTAAGATTTAAATTGATAAAATTAAAAATTCAAAACTTATTTTGTTACAAGGGTTAAACATTGAGGCTAGTTTGTTTGTTTGCTTCATTTTTTGTGTGTGTGCGCGTGTATAACTTCCCTTTATAATTATTTATTTATTTATTTTTGTATTAGTAGTGGTAATATGTAAGAATTTTCAATCCCAAAACCCACATGATAAAGGGATAATTAGACTACATATTGAAATAAATTTCAAGTAATACATGATAATTCAGTTTTATTAAGTAATTGAAAAACAAATGATAATTTACTTATTATATGTTGTGATTTCACATTTACTAAAATTCTCACACAAATAATACCCTATGGTACTCCAGGTATCTAATGATTTTCCGAAGGTAGGAGGCGCAAGTTAATCGAGGCCGGTCAACCACTTAATTCATATTGAGGAGAGAATTTGCTTTAATTTTTCCACAAATATTAGCCAAATCAGTAAGTGGGAGGGCCCACAGTATGATGGTGCTTTTAGTGCCTTTATAAAGACTCAGACCACTTGGGTGCTAAATGTGCAATTCTGAGTTTGTGCAGAGCATGCAAAGCAGAAATAGGTGTATCATCATGTTTATAGTGATGAGGTTGGTGTGGTTGTGGGTAATGTTGTTGGTTTTGGCTAGAGAGTGCTATGGGTGTTTGGAGCATGAGAGGGTTGCTCTTCTGCAACTAAAAGCTTCTTCCATCAACCACCAAATAAAATATGTCCTCCCAACGTGGGTGAAGGCTTGGGAGGGTGAAACGACGACTGACTGCTGTAAGTGGGAAAGAGTCAAGTGCAACGCTACAACAGGACAAGTGATCCAACTCTCACTCAATTCTGTAGAGAATTATTCGAACTTAAGAGATTGGTACCTGAATGCCTCCATGTTTCTTCCATTTGAAGAACTTGAAAGTCTCGACTTATCATACAATAGTTTAGCGGGTTGGCTTGAAAATGAAGGTTTTTTTTATTACTAGAATAGCAACCAAACAATTCTACTCTATTGTTTTCTTTTTGACAATATTTTCAGAAATCACGTTGTGGCCTATGCTATGATATACATTATTGACTGTTTTACAGGTTTTGAGAAGTTGGGTGAATTAGCATCTCTAAAGTCCCTAATTCTAGTTGGTAATGGTTTGAAGGGAACTATTCATATTAATGGTGAGTTTAAAGTCTATTTCTTTTCATTCTTAACTAAGAATTTGAGACTAGTGTAAGAATTAAAAAATAAGCAGGTTTCCTTGGTTTCCAACTAATGCCTCGTTTGGGAACAGGCTTTTTTTTTTGTAGCTTTTTAGTTTTTTGGCTAAAATATGATATAGAAAAAATTAGTATGTTTGGGATGATTTTTTGATTTTTTACGAAAAGAATTTGACTTTTTAGTATAGGTTGTTAGTTTTTTATATTTTTTTAGTGACTTTTTAGCTTTTAGGTTAAAAAGTGATATTGCCAAACAAAGCCTAATTAATACTTTTATTCCCTTGACTTGAGACCAGATCTTATAGGTTTCAATAACTTGGAGCAGCTTGATATTAGCAATAATCAGTTTGATGGTTTCATAACTCACTCAGGTATGATAACAATACCACTTCAATATAAAGAAAATAATGAACCAAAAAAAATACAGATGCTCTGGTTTCAAAAATACATTTTTTTTACTTTTTTTTAGGACAAATGCGATAAATTAAATAAATTATGATTATATACATGAAGTGACATACAAAATAAACAATTTGAATGATCAAAATAGGACTCGTAATGGATCCGGACAACACCCTTCCGTGCCCAACCCAAAATTAAAAACAACCTCCTTGGATGGCGGCCGAATTAATGATTCTAGTGAATCAGTATTTATTTATTTATTTTTGTGTGTGTGGGGGGGGGGAATAAAGTTAGTATATTTTATTTATTTATTTATTTTATGATGGTAAAGTTTGTTTTTTAAACACTCGATCTATGTATATGATTTATGATTTATGGGTCCATCACCTAATTTATCCCATCTGCCACTTGTAATACTATACAACATTTGTTGAACAGTTGAAATGGACTCATTTGCACAAAAATGTTAGGGTCCCAAAAAATTTACTAAAAATCTTACATAATATTTTCGCAATTATGAGCCACAATGATAGATGTTTTGGCATGTAATAAAAAGATCGCAACAGGCCACATTGTTTTATATGAAATTTCGATAGAAAAATTATGTTTGTAGATCATTATGCTTTAAAATTGAGTTTTAAACAAACTACCTATTTTTGTTTTTATATTTTTTTAATAAAATGGAATACATGTCCATTTTACGTGTTGTTTTAGTCGTGAGGATGGTGGTGACTTGAAATGGAAATTGATTTTTGCAGGTTTTGAAAGACTATCTGTATTAGGCAAGTTGGAGCAACTTAGATTGGATGAGAATTCATTCAATAATAGCATCCTACCATCTCTTGGTGTACTCTCATCACTCAAGACTTTAACCCTATTTGGAAACCGTTTGAATGAATCAATTGATATAGGAGGTAAGTTTAGTATAAAATGTTTCACCTATTCACAACTAAAACAACCTTTTCAGCATCAATATGGACAATCTTTGCCGCATCAATGTAAGTTTTATGGGCTTTTTTTATTGGAGAAATTATAACATAGGATTAGGATTAGGATTAGGATTAGGATTATCAATCTATGGAATTCACAACGTTTGGTTGTAATTTTTATTACTCAAATTAGATTTTAATGGACATTTTATTTAACAAAATTGGTGAATTTTTTAATCCTATAACTAATAATACAAAATAAACATATAATTGGTATTATATATTTCAATATTTATTAAACAAACAAAAGTGAAAAAGAAGAGATTATTTATCCTACTAATCTAATTGGATAACCAATCTTTCACTGATTCTATGAATTGTTAATCCTCTCTTTATTATTTATTATAATCAAACAAAGTCTATGTATTATTGAAAGTGTCAAATAATACCTTAAAATACCATGTGATCCAATGTCATATAATATTTTGAAATTATTACATAATTATTAATTATTCAATTTTATGATAGTCGAACTCAACAAAGAAAAACCATAGCACCAAAGTTTGACTCTTAATATATAAATCATGGCAATTTATTTAAAGTGTATAAAGTGTTTCAATTTGCTCTCCTAACCACGATTACAAAACTATCCATGCTCTCTCTCTCTCTCTCTCTCTCTCTCTCTCTAAAAACCTCCATCCCGGATCTCACCGTTGGCCGAGCTGGCTGTTGCCTATGGCCATGGCGGTCGGCTGGCCTTGCTTCCTTTGTGTGTGATTGTTGTTTGCTCTCTTTTTAACTTGAATCCCCAAAGTTTTCCCACCATATTATTTTTTCCTACATCTATAGATTATGCTTAGGTGTGTTTTGATCTATGGTGTTTGGCCATGGATCTTCTTTGGGGTCTTCTATCAGCGGGTGTATGGTGATCTTTAGGCACTTTCTCTGCGATGCGTGCTTGGTTGTTCGATATTGTAAGTTTCTTGGCCATGGGTGTGTTCAAATATAGGATTTTGTTCGGCAAAGAGGTCGATGGTCTCAGATCGGGTGTTGTTCGGCAAAGAGGAGGTCAGTGGTCTCAGTTCTATGGGGGCTCTCGGCTATGGATGGTTGAAGATTAGGAGGATGTATGAGGCATGGGTCTTTGGGGTTGGCCATGGGTGGTGATTTTCGGCCATGGATGGAGGCCATGGGAGATGTTAAATCTTGGGAGTTTTTAGGCCATGGAAGTGGTGTTTCGGTGTCGGCTGGTTCAGTTCAGGGAGGTGTCTGATAGGTGGGAGAGGTGGTTTTTTGGCTATGGGTGGTGGCTCTTGGTTGTTTAACAGGTGGGAGAGGTGTGGTTTTCGGCCATGGGTGCAGTTTCGGCCATGGTTTTCGACCTAGGGAGTTTTTCGGCCTTGTGTTTTTCGGCCATGGAAGGTGCTTTTGTCATGGGTGGCTCTCGGTCATGGGTGGCTCTCGGCCAAGAGATTGGTTGTATAGATGAATGCGAATAGTAGGGGTAATTTATAATTTCTAAATCTCTTTTGATACATTGCATCTTCCCATGCACTATGTCTTCCTGTACCTTTAATTTTATATTTTTTTATGATATTTTTACTTTGCTAGTTGTGGGGATATGAGTTTAGAAATGCTCCTTAGATCCTGCTGAACCTAAAAGATCCTCACAATGTTATCTGAAACAAATAACAATTTCGGTTGATGGTGTCAAAATTAGCACTCTGACAATTTAGTTAGTTCTTACGGATGGATAGTTGATATTTTATATTTCTTAAAATCTAAATTATTTGCACATACCTCTTTTCTCAGCCTCCCTTCCTCTTTTATAGTCTCTTTTCTCTTCCCTCAGGGGTCCCACCTTCTCATCATGTTTTTATGGGATGGGCCACAGTTCGGTCCAACAGGATCCTTCCGACTATCCTAGATTACTCGGCTTCGGTACATAGCCTGAATATTTAACTCGGCTTTCCATGTAGACCTCAATGCCTACTCAACAATGATCCCTTGCTCACTAGGCTTTGAACTTATACGGCCCAATTGAAAGGACCAGTTTGAAGTTGAATTTTTATAGTCGGCTCCCACACTGATAAAAAAAATTGGTCCTCTAACCTTATTTTGTCTTTCTTTATTTGAACTAAGGACAAAACATAAAAATCATAAACACACATCAACCAAAAAGCGAATGCTTATGTATCAAAATATATTGGATGATGTATTGCGAGAAAAAAATAAAAGCCAAAATATTTATCAACAAAAAATTTGGCGATGATCTCATTTATCGTAGAATATAAGCTTTCGGTGACAAATTTTTTTTCCTACATCACAAAAATTACATCTTATTATAATAATGTGAATATTCCTCTCCAGAGATATTGGTTTTTCTTTTTTTATTTATTTATTTTCTTCAATTTTTGATGATGTGTATTTATAGTTTTCAAACTTTACCCTTAGTTTAGACAGCAAGGTAGACAAAATTAAGTTGGGTGACCAAATCAAAACACTTTTTTTTTTTTTTTTTGTATGTTGCAAGCTAAATTGACACAATCCTATACAACTCATAAAACAATTAGGACATGTACACTCAATTCTTCTTCTTCTTCTTCTTCTTCTTCTTCTTATTTTTATTTTTTTATGAGCGACTTAGAAGAGCTGAATTTTGGTGGAAACTCAATAGAAAATTAAAAAAAAAGGTGCATAATGGAGAATTTTTTTAGAGGTACTCTCATTTTGGAAGTTAAAAAAGATTTGTCGGTAAGATTTTTTATTTACAATATTGTTTCACATAACATGTTTGTATAAAAATAATGTTTGTAATCATAATCCCAAATGAAGATTTCTAAGTTTCTAACTATTTTTGAATTTTTTTTTTTAATAAATAGAATAGATCACATGTCAATTTTAAGTTTTGAACGGATTACAAGCTAGAGGTACTTGATTTGGGAGGCAATTCATTCAATAATTACATCCTACCATCCCTTGGTTTTTTCTCATTACTCAAGACTTTATGCATATGGGAAAACAATTTGAATGGATCAATTGATATTGATATAAGAGGTAAGTCCAGTAATAAAATACTTCATATGTTCATAACTAGACAATCATTCTATCAACAATGTGAGTTCCATGTGTTCTGCAGGCTGCTCGGAGTAGTAGATACTAACCTCTAAACATCACATGAATAATGTCACATAATAATATTATAAAATTATTAAATAATTATCAATTATCCAATTTCATGACAGTCGGACTTGACAAAAGCCATAGCACAAAAAGAGTAAGTCCCTGAGATTGAGATCGAATCTAATACATAAGATAGTCTGCCAATTTTATAAACAAGGGTTAGTTACCTTTTTATTCTCTAAGGTTTTGTTTGTTTGCATGTAAAATATTTTCTTACAAAATATTTTCCTAAATTTTTGGTGTTTGGTTACGTATAATTGGGTAAAATATTTTTGGATAAATTATACCACTGGTCTTTTAGTTTGAGTGAAATATTACTTTAATTCTCATAATTTTAATTTGAATCCTACACCTTCAATGTTGTTTAACTAAAATTTACCCACTTGGCTTCCATATGGAATGTGATCAGGGACGGATCTAGGATTATGACTTTGGGGGGGGGGCCAAAGTACGTTTAATCTCTAACCAATAAAATTTGAAGTTTAATACCAATTTCTATTAACATGAAAAAAAAATCAATAATGTTACGATAAAATATTGAACTATATATTCCTTGTCAACATAGTTGAGTACCAAAAGATGGGCATACAATTGAAAATATTTTTTTGCCCATATTTACTTACAAAAAGTAGTAACTATTTCTACATGCATTTATTTACTAAAATTAGGCATCTTCAATTGAGCTCGACGCTCTTTCATAATATCAAAAGCATGAATGATAGAGTCTACATCAAACCCTCGAGCAATGTCTTTATCAATGTACGTGATCAAGTAACTAGTCAGAAAATCATCTTCCATCCTATTCCTAAAAGTCATAAAATATATGGCAGCACAAAATAACATTTAGATTTTTATCTAAATTCTTGGAGGAGATCAACAAATCATAACCTAAAAGCCTATTCAATTATCAAGAAATCACACAACACAGTACCTACCAATTACAATAAATCATAGTATTAAAAAAAATTCACAATATTTAGTTAACAATTGTACCAATAACAATTATCAGATATTCATCGCAACTCCTAGCTTCTCCACCCTATGCCAGCCTCTCTGCCACAATTTCACTCAAAAAAAACAACCAGCTTGCATTGGCCCCACATTATCATTAAATTATTATTTATTTTTAAAAAAATTCAAAATCAATTGCTAACCCAGATAATGTTAGAGGTGATGGGTTCTGATGTGTGTGTTGAAAGAGTGTGTGTATTTATTTTTTCGATTGGCATAGTAAAATAAAAGAGTGTTTGGAGAGAGGAGCGAAATCTATTGACAGTGGGGGCGTAATTGTGGGTTATGTGACGTAAGAAGTTGGGGATTTGGGTTGTCAAGTTTGGGATACCAAAACTGAAACTTGGGTTGAAGATTTCTAGTTGTCTGCAGGTTTATGGGTGACCAATAGCAACCAATAACAAATTAATGGCAAAATAATCGCATTATTCAGTCTAAAATCACAATCAATCATAATATTCAGTCTAAAAATAGAATAATCACATTGAAGCTGAAGGGATATCAGATAACTTACCAGTGAGAGTCCACGGTTCCACCGTCCATGCCGACCAGCTCTGACGAAGTTCGACAACAAAGCTTCTCCGTTTCTTCCCTCATCTCTTCGCTCCTCTCCTTTCTTTCGAATCGCAACAAGTCTCTCAGATAAGTTGTTTTTTTTTTCTTTTTTTAATCTTAATGCTTTGTTTGAACAAGCTTCTCCAGCAAGCCTTATAGTTTATATATTTGTAAAAGTTTCATATTTTACACTTTGACCCATTAAAGATTCTAAAATTTTGCTTTTATCTTGACCTAATTTAAAAAATACATATACATGAAATTTAAAATAGATTATTATATATGTTAACTAATTCAAAAAAAAAAAATTCCAAATAGTTTTAAAAATTGGGGGGGCTACTCTATATAACTTTGAAATTGTCTAAAAAAAATTTGGGGGTGCGAACTCCTATAATTTTAAATTATTTTAAAATTTTTAGTATAATATATGATATTTTTCAAATTTTTGGGGGTGCGGCCGCCCCCCTCCGCCCCCCGCTAGATCCATCCTTGAATGTGATTGAAAGTGAAAATTACAATGTGACTCAAAAACAAAAACAATACAAAGAAAAACACTTATATAGATTGGTTTTTGAGATTTGTATCAATTTAATTTTTAATATATAAAAAAATATTTCGATTTGATCCCCAACCTAATTACATTTGTAGACATTATAAAAAAAGAAAAGAAAAGAAGGTAAATATAAAAATTCAATTAAAAAGGTACTCTTCTTGTCTCCAAAGTATGAGATTTGTATCATTTCAATTTTTAATATTTAGATTATATCAATTTAGTTCTCAAAGTATAAAAAGTGTTAAAATTTGGTCTTCGTGCCTATTTTTTTTGTCTCTCTTCACCTGATTCAAAGTAAAAACATGGAAATAAAAATTAAAAAAATAAAAATACAGAAAAAGACAAAATAAAAATCATGTTTTGTGAAGTATTCCTGGTCATCCAAAATGTATATACATGTTACTTTTATTTTATTTACATATACACATAAATATTAGGTGATGTACTACATGAAAAACCAATTTTGCAATGAAGAAATTGTCCCAAAAAAAAAAAATTTGTTGACGAAAAATATTGGTGATGGGATTTCATTCATTGCAGAAAGTAAACTTTGGAAAACAATTTATTTTTTCCACATTATGAAAATTATATATATATTTTTTTTGTAATAAGTAAGATATTTTCCTCTAAAAATATTCCTACATTAATGTGGTGATTATAAAAAGAAATTAAATGTGTATTTAAAAGCTCTAGCGATCGTTTGGCATGTGGGTTTGAGAGTTTTTTTTTTTTTTTGACTATTTTAGTCACAAAAAGATAAAATAGGCTAAAAAGTCAATAAGACAAAATGTCACATCCAAACCATAATCGTCTTATTTTTTCTCTTACAAAAGTCAAAAAATCCAAAAAACACATCCCAAACGAGACTTTTTAGCCTCGGGTTAAAATAGCTAAAAAACTAAAAAACCAACCCACATCCCAAACGAAACCTAGTTTTATGAATTTTTTTTCCCACCAACATTCAATAATAAATGAAACCCATGGGCCATTACATTGATATGTTAATTATTTTGGCATTTTCTTTCTTTTATTGACAATTCAATGGACTGTTGTTATTCATATGACTCATAAAGAAAATATGATCATATTTACACTCAATTCTTTTTCTTTTTTCTTTTTCATTGTAGAATTATGCAAAATGAACAACTTAAAGGAGTTGGATTTGAGTGACAATTCAATAGAAGATATAAAAGGTATAGAATGGTGATTAAAAAAAAAAAAGTATTCAGAGGTTGTACTCTAATTTTCCGAGCTGAAAAAGATTTACAGGCAATATTGTTCACTTATAATATTATTTTACACAACAGGTTATGTACAAAAATAACGTTTGTATATCATCATTATCCCAAACCCAAATGAAGCTATTCAAGTTTCTTAGTAAACAAACTAACTATTCTTTATATATATATATAAAGGATTTCATAACAATTTTGCGTTTTCTTTTAGTTTGTATGGATGGTGGTGACTTGAAAAGGAAATTGATTTTTGCAGGTTTTGAACGACTATCTGTGTTAGGCAAGCTGGAGCTACTTAGATTGGATCGGAATTCATTCAATAATAACATCCTACCATCTCTCGGGGTGCTCTCATCACTCAAGACCCTATCCCTATCTGGAAACCGTTTGAATGGATCAATTGATATAGGAGGTAAGTCCAATATAAAATTTTTTCACATATTCACAACCAAAGGCAATCTTTCAAGCTTCAAAATTGAATCGGTAACCACATGAACAAGTGCACAATATCCATGTGTTCTACATCTACGGGGATTGGTAGACAGTTCCTTAGAAGATTCCCTATGTTGTTTATATATGTTCTTTATCGTTGTTTGTTAGGATCAATGTTAGGAAAATTTCTTAAATCTATTGTTCATCTGGTATTTTTATCAAAAAAAAAAAAAAAAAAACTCACAATATACGCAAAATAAATCATTCTTTATCTTTCAATTACCTAAGAAAAGTTAGTTAACATGTTTCACTTGTAAAATTTTCTACTACGTAATTGGTTTGAAACAACATTTAAGCAATGCTACACGTCTTACACCAAATTTGTGGGGGAATTAAAGGGTAAATTGGTAATAAATCCAAATTAAGGAAGATATAAGGCATTAGATCCAGTAGATATTTTTTGGTGGTGAGAGATCCATTTTTTGTGAAATAGTTTGGTAAAAAGTCCTTTCATTTGTTTTGAAGGACATTTTATTTTAAATTTTACCCTTTAATTTATCTGTTGACTTTTTTTTTATCCATTGACTTTCGTTGACTATCTGTTCAATTTTTTTCCCCATCTGATCAAATTTTTTTCCAATTTGTTCAAAAATTTTCCCTATTTGTTCAATGTTTTCTTATCAGAACAAATTTTTTTTCCTATTTGTTTAATTTTTTTACCCTATCTGTTTAATTTTGTCATAATAAAATTATATATGTCCAAATTTATTATATGTTCAAATTCTATTTGTTTAATTTTTTTGTTATCTTTATTTGTTCATCAACAACAACAATCATCCAAAAAAAATTCAATATATTTAACAAAAAAAAAAAAATCAATCTGTTTAACAAAAAAAAAAATAATCTGTTGAATTCAACAGATCTGGATTAGAGACCCATGAAAGAGGGAGATGAGCAAGATTTGAGCCTTTTTGAATATATTTGTTCAATCTTTATCTCTAGTCATTAGAAACCTAGAATCCCTTATCCCCGTCATTCAACAGATGAACAAATCTGTTTGTGATGCCTCTTCATAGCCACTGTCCCTCCTCTAGCCGTAACTTTTTCCAAACAAACACCAAAAGAGGGTGAGAGAGAGAGAGAGAGATGGCAAAAAATCTAAAAATTTCCCTAACTTTCTCTAAAAAGAACTATTAGAGTATTTCCATTTCAAGCAAAAATTCCAGTAAATCAACTAGCTTACGCTTCTAGTTGTAAATCGTGCCAAAAAAAAAAAAAAAAAAAAAAATCTACTGACAAATAAATTCCAACCATTTTCATCAACAAAAACCTTTATACCACACCAAGCTTCCAAATTTTTATCCCATTCAGCTTGTAATCATATTTTCGCCTAATATTAAGTGTCATCAAAAGCTTATTCGAACTTTAAACTTAAAAAACGATTTCATTAGCTATCAATTGGCAACTGAATGAGTACTTCAAATACGTATCAAACACATTTCCCAACCTTTACGCTGTGTTTGGTTGGAGGTTTTGGGAAATGATTTAGAATGAAAAGGGAAATGGTATGTAAAACTAGGTGAAATGTAGATATATTTTATTCATATTTCACCTACTTTTTCCAAATCTCTTTCCAAATCCCCCAACCAAACATAGCATTAACGCGCAAATCTTCAAATTGAAGAGAGAAAAGTATATGTACCTCAAATGAGATTGATGTTCACTTCATGAATAGGAATCACGATAACAGTATAGGAGGGATCGGTTTCGGGAGTGAGGATCGAAGAGCCAGTGTAATGGTTGAGGGAGGCGAGGTGAGATCCGAAGGGAACACTGGCGAGATTGTACTGGATGAGGCAGTAGACGTGAGAGTGCGAGACAAGGAAGCCATGCGAAATGACCTCTGTTTTTCGATCTAAGGAACATATCTAAGCCTACTTGGCCCTAAGATCCTTATCTCCCAATTACTTAACAAATATAAGTCAACATTGTCTCATCTAAGCTTGTAAAAGTTCAATCTGCTTCTTGGATGAAGATTTCAGCTAACATTTTCTGACTACTCAACCAATGATTTCATCTTCTCTTTGGAAGGAATTAAAGCCACTAAGATTAGCCCATCTGCTAGATGACTTGTTAGATGGTTTTTATTTTCCTTTATTTTATCTTGATTGTATCCCCCTTGGTTGGGTCCTCCCAAACCCTTTTCTTTGGTCTGCGTCTAGACATGATTGGGTTTAATTGCAGATACCAGCATAGTTGGGAGTACTTTGCAGGTTTTGATGCAATTCACCAAGCCATCATTTTGTACAACATTTTAATCATCAATAAATTTTTTGTTGATAAAAAAAAAAAAAAAAAACCAATTGTCTCATTTGTTGAATTTTTTATTGCATTATTAGTTCAAAACACCACATACAATTTACTAATCTAGTTGGATAACCAATCATTCACTGATTCCATGATTTTTCTTTTATCATTAAAAGAAATTTTGTTGATGATAATCAGATTACTAGGCAAGTGACATACATCACTAAAGGGGATTGATTAGTTTGCTTTGATGCTTTTTAATCCCATAAATTGTTAATGTCTTCACTATTAATTCTTCTAATCAAACAAAGCCTGTATGTTCTGTGTGTTAGGAGTGGTAGATAATCCCACAAATTATCACACAAATAGTGTCACAATAATATTTTGAAACTGTTAATTAATTATTAATTACCTAATTTTATGATAGTCGGACTCGACAATAACTAGGTTGAGATGGTTACTATTACATAATATAGTTTGCCAAATTTATAAACAATGATTAGTTACCTTTTAGTCTCTGAGAGCGTGTTTGATTGATAGGATGAATAGTGAGAGAATTAATAATTTATGAGATTCGTATTTGTTATCCAGTTGGATTAGTGAGATACATAATTTTCTCTTACCTGCGTTTATTTTGTAATTAATATGGAAATACATATAATCTCAATTATATGTATGTTTCGCCTTATTAGTTGTAGGCTTAAAAAAATTCATCAATTTTGTTACATATAATGACCAATGAAATATAATCCAAATAATGGAGTGTGAGTCTGACGGACTAATAATCTCAATTTTATGCTATAATCTGCCCAATCAAGTAGGGGTGAGCATGGTCCAGTTTAGATCTGTTTGGAAAGAAACTAGGACCAATCCATTGTCTATAGTTTCATAAAAATTGGAATCAAACCAAACCATTAAAATCATAGAACCAATCCGAACCAAACTATTTAAACATGATTTGGTTCGATTTGGAACCACGGTTTCACATAATCTGTTTATAAGAAAAATCATATAACATTTTCAAAAAAATTTAGCCTATCATAAATTTTAAAAATAATAATAGCATACCTATCATACAAATTACTTTCATAAAATTCACCAATAAACAAAAACATAAAACATTGTTTAACATTAATCTGCCATTATTTTTCAAAACATAAACTTTCAAAACATAACATGTACATTATTCCACCATTAACTTAAACAAACATAATATATAGCAAATAAACATATATGGTTTAAGTTATGCAGACCGGTTCGGTTCAAATCTAGAATCATGAACCTAATTCGGAATCAATCCGCAGAGACCAATTCCCTAATTTTCCAAACTAGGACTGAAACACAAATTAAAAAAACCAAACCAAACCTACCGAATTGGTTTGGACCAGATCAGTTTGTGAGTTTTTTGATTTCCTTGCTCCACCCTACAATCAAGAAAACCCTAAAGTCATTTCGGTTATCTATTTAAATTGTATGTATTTAGTTCTCAATGTATAAAAATTATTTTGGTTTGGTCCACCAACTGAATTCCATTTGTAGACTAGATACCATTAAAGTTAAGGGTGAATATAGAAATTTAATTAAAATTGGCTCTTTTAGTCCCTAAAGTAAGAAATTAGTGTCATTTTGTGTCCTAATATTTAAATTATATCTATTTAATTTCCAAAGTATAAAAAGTGTTATAATTTAGTTAGCTAATCTAATTTTGTCTTTCTTTATTTGACCCAAGGGCAAAACAGGAAAATCGTAATTACCCCTCAACAACAAGCCAAGAAAAAGAGACAAAAAAAATCATTTTTTGGGGAAATATTCTAGTTGTCTAATATTTATATATGTTACTTATATATCAAATCATATAGGATGATGTACTGCAAATATATATATATATATATATATTAGCCGTCTGCAGATGTAACTTGAAAAAAAATAACATTTTTTTTTTATCATGAAAAGAAATCTTTATTGATGAAATAATTGTAAAAGATACTAATTGTACGAGCTTTCATTATTAAATCCAAGATCACGGGTTTGAGGCCCGTCCTTCTCTTAGCATACTTTTTACAAAAACTCCAAATATAGGGGTATTTGTAATACTTCTGTGCTTTTTTGGGAAGTTGGTTAAAAGCCAGCTTCCAAATTTGAATCCATTTTAGGTTACATCACTTCTCACATAACTTACTCACAAAAAGACAAAATAGGCTAAAAAAGCCTTTTAACCAACTTCCCAAAATCGACAATCTTTCTATCAATAGTGTGAGTTCCATGTATTCTGCCGGCTGCTAGGAGTAGTGAATAATACTTCTAAACATCACATGAATAATGTCACATAATATTATAAAATTATTAAAATATTTTCTTACAAAATATTTTCGTAAAGTTTTGGTGTTTGGTTACGTATAATTGGGTAAAATATTTTTGAATAAATTATACCACTGATCTTTTAGTTTGAGTGAAGTATTACTTTAATTCCCATAGTTTTAATTTGAATAATTTGAATCCTATACTTTCAATTTTGTTTTACTAAAATTTACCCACTTGGCTTCCGCAAGGAATGTGATTGAAAGTGAAAATTATAATGTGACTCAAAAACAAAAACAATACGAAGAAAAACACTTATGAAGATCAGTTTTTGAGATTTGTATCAATTTAATTTTTAAAATATAAAAAAATATTTCGATTTGATCCCCAACCTAATTACATTTGTAGATGTTTTAAAAAAAAAAAGAAGGTAAATATAAAAATTCAATTAAAAAGGTACTCTTCTTGTCTCCAGAGTATTAGATTTGCATCGTTTCCATTTTTAATATTTAGATTATATCAATTTAGTTCTCAAAGTATAAAAAAAGTTAAAATTTAGTCTTCACGCCTATTTTTGTCTCTCTCCATCTTAATCAAAGTTAAAACATGGAAATAAATAATTAAAAAAAAAAGCCAAAAAAAAAAAAAAATCATGTTTTGTGAAGTATTCCTGGTCATCCAAAATGTATATACATGTTACTTTTATTTTATTTACATATATACATAAATATTAGGTGATGTACTACATGAAAAAATATTTTTGCAATGAAAAAATTGTCAAAAAAAATTGTTGACGAAAAATATTGGCAATGGGACATTGCAGAAAGTGGACTTTGGGAAACAATTTATTTTTTCCACATTGTGAAATTATATTTTTTTTTTGTAATAACGAAAATATTTTCCTCTAAGAATATTTCCCTACATTAATGTGGTGGTTACAAAAAGAAATTAAATGCGTATTTAAAAGCTCCAGCCGTGGTGATATATATAGTTTTATGAAATTTTTTCCCACCAACATTCAATAATAAATGAAACCCATTGGCCATTAAATTGATATGCTAATTTTTTTGGCATTTTCTTTCTTTTATTGACAATTCAATGGATATGACTCAAAAAGAAAATATGATCAGATTTACACTCAATTCATTTTCTTTTTCCCTTTTCATTGTAGATTTCTGCAATATGAACAACTTAAAGGAGCTGGATTTGAGTGACAATTCAATAGAAGAAATAAAAGGTATACAATCGTGATTAAAAAAGAAAGTATTTAGAGGTTGTACTCTCATTTGCCTAGCCGAAAAAGATTTACAGGCAATATTGTTCACTTATAATACTATTTTACACAACAGGTTATGTACAAAAATAATGTTTGTACATCATTATTATCCCAAACCCAAATGAAGTTCTCCAAGTTTCTTAGTAAACAAACTAACTATTCTTTATATATATAAAGGATTTCATAGCAATTTTGCGTTTCCTTTTAGTTTGTACGGATGGTGGTGACTGGAAAAGGAAATTGATTTTTGCATGTTTTGAACGACTATCTGTGTTAGGCAAGCTGGAGCTACTTAGACTGGATTGGAATTCATTCAACAATAACACCCTACCATCTCTTGGGGTGCTCTCATCACTCAAGACTCTATCCCTATTTGGAAACCGTTTGAATGGATCAATTGATATAGGAGGTAAGTAAACTCTTTCACATATTCACAACCAAAGGCAATCTTTTAAGCTTCAAAATTGAATCGGTAACCATATGAACAAGTGCACAATATCCATGTGTTCTACATCTATTGGACTAGTAGACAATTCCTTAGAAGATTCCCTATGTCGTTTATATATGTTCTTTATCGTTGCTTGTTAGGATCAATGTTAGGAAAATTTCTTAAATCTATTGTTTATCTAGTATTTTCAACAAATAAAAACTCACAATACATGCAAAATAAATCATTCTTTATCTTTCAATTACCTAAGAAAAGTTAGTCAACATGTTTCCCTTGTAAAATTTCCTACTAATACGTAATTGGTTTGAAACACCATTTAAGCAATGCTACATGTCTTACACCAAATTTGTGGGGGAATTAAAGAGTAAATTGGTGATAAATCTAAATTAAGAAAGATATAAGGCATTAGATTCAGTATATATTTTTTATTGGTGAGAGATCTATCTTTTGTGAAATAGTTTGGTAAAAAGTCCTTTCATTTGTTTTGAAGGGCATTTTATTTTTAATTTTACCCTTTAATTTATCTGTTGACTTTTTTTATCCATTGACTTTCGTTGACTATCTGATCAAATTTTCCCATCTGATCAAATTTTTTTTTCCAATTTGTTCAAAATTTTTCCCTATCTATTCAAAAAAATTTCCTATTTGTTCAATTTTTTTACCCTATCTGTTTAATTTTTTTTTTTTTAATCTTTATTTGTTCATCAACATCAACAACAATAATCATCCAAAAAAAATTCAATCTGTTTAACAAAAAGAAAAAAAAAAGATTTGTTGAATTCAACAAATCTGGATCTGGATCAGAGACCCATGGAATAGGGAAATGAGCAAGATCTGAGCCTTTTTGAATAGATTTGTTCAATCTTCATCTCTAGTCGTCAGAAACCTAGAATCCCCTATCTCTGCCGTTCAACAAATGAACAAATCTGTCTGTGATGCCTCTTCATAGCCACTGTCCCTCCTCCAGTCATAACTTTTTCCAAACAAACACAATTTGTAAACACCAAAGGAGAGAGAGAGAGAGAGAGAGAGAGAGAGAGAGACGGCAAAAAATCTAAAAATTTCCCTAACTTCTTCTGAAAAAGAACTACTAGAGTATTTCTTACTTCATTCTATTTCAAGAAAAAATTCCAATAAATCAACTGACTTACGCTTCTAGTTGTAATCGTGACAAAAAAAAAAAATTTTTTTTTTCTACTGACGGATAAATTCCAAACATTTTCATCAACAAAAACCTTTATACCACACCAAGCTTCCAAAATTTTATCCCATTCAACTTGTAATCATATTTTCGCCTAATATCAATTGTAATCAAAAGCTTATTTGAACTTTAAACTTAAAAAATGATTTCATTAGCTATCAATTGGCAATTGAATGAGTACTTCAAATATGTATCAAACACAATTCCCAACCCTTAACGCGCAAATCTTCAAATTGAAGAGAGAAAAGTATCTGTACCTCGAATGAGATTGATGTTCACTTCATGAACAGGAATCACGATAATAGTACGGGAGGGATCGACCTCGGAAGCGAGGATCGAAGAGCCGGCGTTGTGGTTGAGGGAGGCGAGGTGAGATCTGAAGGGAACACTGGCGAGATTGTACTGGATGAGGCGGTAGACCTAAGAGTGCGAGATGAGGAAGCCATGTGAAATGACTTTTGTTTTTCGATTTGAGCCAGATCTGAGGCTTTTGAACAGATCTAAGCCTTCTTGGCCCTAAGATCCTTATCTTCCAATTACTTAACAAATACAAGTCAATATTGTCTCATCTAAGCATGTAAAAGTTTGAACTGCTTCTTGGGTGAAGATTTCTAGCTAACATTTCTAACTACTCAATCAATGATTTCATTGCTTGTAAAAGTTCGAACTGCTTCTTGGGTGAATATTTCCTGGGTGAATATTTCTAGCTAACATTTCTGACTACTCAATCAATGATTTCGTCTTTTCTTTGGAAGGAATTAAAGCCACTAAGATCAGCCCCTGTGCTGGATCACTTGTTAGATGGTTTTTATTTTCCTTTATTTTATCTTGATTGTATCCACTCCCTGGTTGGGTCCTTCCCAACACTTTTCTTTGGTCTGAGTCTAGACATGATTGGGTTTAATTGGAGATATGATGCAATTCACTAAGCCATCCTTTTGTACAACATTTTAATCGTCAGTAAATTTTCTTTGTTGATCAAAGAAAAAAAAAAAAAAACACATCGTCTCATCCGTGAATCTTTCTATCACAT
Source organism: Camellia japonica (assembly GCA_030407325.1). Taxonomy (NCBI): domain Eukaryota; kingdom Viridiplantae; phylum Streptophyta; class Magnoliopsida; order Ericales; family Theaceae; genus Camellia; species Camellia japonica. Next base: position 87,217,085 of record JAPPVO010000014.1, on the reverse strand, counting down.
TATTAGTTAGAAACACCACATACAATTCACTAATCTAGTTGGATAACCAATCATTCACTAATCCCATGATTTTTTTTTTTATTAGCAAAAGAAAACTTTGTTAATGATAATTAGATTACAAGGCAATTGGCATACATCAATAAAGGGGATTGATTAGTTTGCTTTGAATTGTTAATCTCTTCACTAGTAATTCTGCTAATCAAACAAAGCTGGTATGTTCTACGTGTTAGGAGTGGTAAATAATCCCATAAATTATCAAATAAACAATGTTACAATAATATTTTGAAACTGTTAATTAATTATTAATTATCCAGTTTTATGATGGTCGGACTTGAGAACAACCAGGTTGAGATGGTTACTATTACATAATATAGTTTGCTAAATTTATAAATAATGGTTAGTTACTTTTTAGTCACTGAGGGCATGTTCGATTAATAGGATTAATAGTGAGAGAATTAATAATTTATGAGATTGGTATTAGTTATCTAGTTGGAATAGTGAGATACATAATTCTCTCTCATCTACATTTATTTTGTAATTAATATGGAAATATATATAATCTCAATTATATGTATGTTTCATGTTATTAGTTGTAGGCTTAAAAAAATTCATCAATTTTGTTACATATAATGACCATTGAAATATAATCCAAATAATGGAATGTGAGTCCAATGGACTAATAATCTCAATCTTATGCTATAATCTGCGCAATCAAGTAGGAGTGAGTGTGGTCTAGTTTAGATCGGTTTGGAATGAACCAAGACAAATCCATTGTCAATAGTTCCATAAAAATTGGAATCAAACCAAACCATTAAAATCATAGAACCAATTTGAACCAAACTATTTAAACATGATTTGGTTCAATTTGGAACCACAGTTTCACATAATCTGTTTACAAGAAAAATCATATAACATTTTCAAAAAAATTCAACCTGTCATAAATTTTAAAAATAATTATAACAAACCCATCAAACAAATTACTTTCATAAAATTCACAAATAAACAAAAACATAACATTAAGCAAACATTGTTTAACATTAATCTGTCATTATTTTTTGAAATATAAACTTTCAAAACATAACATGTACATTATTCCACCATTAACTTAAACAAACATAATATTTAGCAAATAAACATATATGGTTTGAGTTATGCAGGCTGGTTCGATTCAAATTTAGAATCATGAAGCTAATTTGGAATCAATCCATAGAGACCAATTCCCAAATTTTCCAAATTAGGACTGAAGCACAAATTAAAAAAACCAAACCAAACCTACCAAATTGGTCTGGACTGATTCAGTTTGTGAGTTTTTTTATTTCCTTGCTCAACCCTACAATTAAGAAAACCCTAAAGTCATTTTGGTTATCTATTGAAATTGTATCTATTTAGTTCTCAATGTATAAAAATTATTTGGGTTTGGTCCCCCAACTGAATTCCATTTGTAGACTAGATACCATTAAAGTTAAGGGTAAATATAGAAATTTAATTAAAATTGGCTCTTTAGTCCCTAAAGTAAGAAATTTGTGTCCTAATATTTAAATTATATCTACTTAATTTCCAAAGTATAAAAAGTGTTTTAATTTAGTTAGCTAACCAAGTTCTGTCTTCTTTATATGACCGAAGGGCAAAACATGAAAATCGTAATTACACATCAAGCAAAAGCCAAGAAAAAGAGACCAAATAAATCATTTTGGGGGAATATTCTAGTTGTCTAATATTTATATATGTTACTCATATATCAAATCATATAGGATGAAGTACTGCAAATATATATATATATATATATATACATATATTAGCAGTCTGCACATGTAACTTGAAAAAAAATAACATTAAGTATGTTTGGTTTCAGTTTTTTGAAAATTGAGTTTTTATTTTTCGTGTTTTTTTGTTTTTAGTGATTTTTTTTAAAATTTAAGCAATTTTTTTTTTTACTTTTTTAGATGCACCTTACTTAGATGTATCTAACTAGTAAAATATTTGTGAAAAAATATTTTAAAAAATTAATAAATACAAAAAAATACGAAAAATGTACTAAATTTTCATATTTTTTGGTGTTTAGTGTATTTTTTAAAGATTTTTTTCACAAATATTATACTTTTTAAGTGTATTTATGTTAGGTGTATCTTAAAAATTTAAAAAAATGCTTAAAATATTAAAAAAAATTCATTGAAAACATAAAAATACGAAAATTAAAAAAGTAAAATTTTCTAAAAATTGTTGTCTGAAAACCAGAACCAAACAAGCCTATTATTTCTTTTTTTTTTTTTTTTAAAATTTTATCAACAAAAGAAACATTTATTGATGAAATAATCATACAAGATACTAATTGTACGAACTTTCATTATGAAATCCAAGATCATGGGTTTGAGGCCCGTCATTCTCTTAGCATACTATTTACAAAAACTCCAAATATAGGGGTATTTTCCGAAAGAAAATTGTGAGACAAAAATTGTCAAACACCACCAACAGCCTTCGTTTTATATATTAAAATAGATTGATATATATTACAATGAAAAATCATTGCCAAGAAAATTATTAATGAAAACATTATTGACAAAGATCTCATTTATCATTAAAAATAAGCTTTGGTTGACAAATTATTTTTTCGTCATTACAAAAATTACATTTTATTATAATAATGTGAATATTCTTTCCCAAAGATGTTGGCTTTTACATTTTTTTAAATTTTTTGATGATATGTATTTCTGGTTTTCAAGCTTTACCCCCCAGTTGAGACAAAAAGATAGACAGAATTAAGTTGGGAGATCAATTCAAAACACTTTTCAATATTGTAAGGGTAAATTATATTTAGTGCCCCTGCACTTTTACCAAAATTTCAATTTGGTACCTTCAGTTTCAATTGTAACAGTCAACCCTCTATACTTTCAATTAAATTGCAATCTCACCCTTTTATATACAACCTGCAATTCAAAAGGGCTAGCTTACTCTATCAATGATATTATATACAACTTGCAACAGTTTACTTCGTGTAGAAGTGGTGTTGGGTGATTGAGCGAACAGAAATTAGAGTCTCATACCATGCTCTGGTTTTTGGTTTCTTTTGCTCTTCCATGTTTTCTTTTTCTGGTTTTGCTCGTCTTTGTTGGTTGGTTCCTCTCCGACTAGTGGGGTTATGCCTTAGCAAGTGATAGGGCTCGTTTTTTCGGTGTTAACCTAGTTGGGATGGAATTACTAGCTTTGATGCTTAGTGCTCTCTCCTCCCTTTGATCTTTGTACAGTGTACTCTAAATTTCATCAATAACGTTCTTTTTAGCTATTCAAAAAAAAAAAAAAAAAACCCTCACCACTTTGTTCGTTTATCATTAATAAGCTAGCATAAATTAAAAGTTGAAGGATTAAAGTGAAATTTTGGTGAAAGTAAAGAAAAGTGAGATTTTAGTAAAAGTGTAAGAGTGTTAACAAGACAAAAAAAAAAAAAAAATGTCACATGGGCTTCAAATGACAAATTCTATAAACTTCATTAATGACAAATAAATAAAAAGGCAATATTGCAACTTGATAAAAAATATAGGATTTGACTATTACCAGGGAGAACGCTAGCTTAGGGTTGATGGGGTTCCATCCCCATCAACCTATCAATAACTCTTAATAGAACAACTACTTACATTATTAATATTTTATTTAATATGATAGTTTGACATCAACCCTAAGCTAGCGTTGTCCCTGGTAAAAAAATGAAGTTTTTTTTTTTTTGAGTTTAAAAAAATGAAGTTATTAACAATGAAGTTTTTTTTGGGTGAATAACAATGAAGTTATTATGCAATAGTTTGACCATAAAAAATGAAGTTATTATGCAACAGTCAATAGTCAAACCCTAAGCTAGCGTTGTCCCTAGTCAATAGTTTGACTATTGCATAATAATTTTTTATGTAAGTAGGGTTTGACTATTGCATAATAATTTTTTAATTACATATATATAAGAAAATGTGTTTGACATTATATGGAAAAAGATTTCTACCCCCAGTTGGGGGTGACACCCAGTGAGGTGTCGTGCAGGGGTTGGATCAAAAAAATAGTTTTTTTTTTTTTTTGGCCAGTGGGGGCGCGCCATGTCACTGGGGGCGCGACCCCCACTGGGGGTATGAAGCAAAGTTGTATTAACAATGAAGTAATTATGCAATAGTTCTAAAAAGTAAAGCCTTATCAAATGCAAGTGTAAAAGTTTATATTATTTGTTGTTCAGAAAAATAGTGCAATATTTTTGTAGTTTATTCTACCTAAAATTTGAGAAATTTAGTTTAAAAAAGTTTAGGGCATCGTTTGGGGTTTGGTTTTTTAATAATTTTTAAAATTTTTGATTGTTTTATAAGATGAAAAGAGTCAAATGGATTTGATAATTCCTTTTTTTAGTTGAATAAAAAAACATGTTGACTGGTTTTTATGACTTGCTTTTGTAGTAGCTTTTAACTTTTTTTTAAAAAATAAAATAAATAAATTTTGGCGTTTTTTTACCCTGAAAGTCAAGTTTTCAAACCAGGCCTAAATGTTGTTTAGTTTAAAAGTTTTTTCATGTTTCTAGAATTTGTGGAACTTGAACATGCAAGGTGACCCCATCTCTACAAATTTTTGGGGACACCACTTACTATTACAATTGAAAGTAAATGAGTTAAAGGGAGATTTTGATAAAAATGCAAGGATGCTAAATGTAATTTAACCATATTGTATGGAGAAAATTTCATTTTGCCTTTTAAATTATCATTCAAAAATTAATTTAACCCATGTTCTTTTAAAATATCAATTTTATACCCAATCTATTTGATTTTGGATTAATTTCACTTCGCCGTCAGTTGTCGACAATAATCAAATGGAAGTTGCTAACGTAAACTTCATTTTACCACCAAATGAAGTTTAATATGACTCATACAATAAATATGATCAGATTTACACTCAATTCTTTTTCTTTTTTCTTTTTTCTTTTTCATTGTAGAATTTCGCCATATGAACAACTTAGAGGAGCTGTATTTGAGCGGCAATTCAATAAAAGGTATACAACAGTGATTTCCAAAAAGTTTTTAGAGGTTTTACTCTCATTTTCCTAGCTGAAAAAGATTTAAAGGAAATATTGTTCAGTTATAATATTATTTCCCGCAATAGGTTTTGTACAAAAATAATGTTTGTATATCATTATCCCAAATGAAGCTTTCCAAGTTTCTTAGTAAATAAACTAACTATTCTTTTTTCTTTTTTCTTTTTTAATAAATAAGATGGATTTCATAACAATTTTGCGTTTCCTTTTAGTTTGTGAGGATGGTGGTGACTTGAAATGGAAATTGACTTTTGTAGGTTTTGAAAGACTATCTGTGTTAAGCAAGCTGAAGCTACTTGATTTGAGCTACAATTCATTCAATAATGGCATCATACCATCTCTTGGTGTTCTATCATCACTCAAGACTTTAAGCTTACAGTGCATCAATTTGAATGGATCAATTGATATAGGAGGTAAGTTCAATAATAAAACACTTTAGATGTTCACAACAAGGCAATCTTTCTAGCATCAAAATGAGTCGGTAACCACATGAACAAGTGCACAATATCCATGTGTTCCACCACCTACTGGGATTGGTAGACAATCCCTTTGAAGATTCCCTAGGTTGTTTATATATGTTCTTCATCGTTGTTTGTTATGACCAATGTTAGGAAAAATTATTAAATATTTTCAGAGGTATTGTTTACGTGATATTTTTGACAAATGAAAAATTACAATACATACTAAATGAGTCATTCTTTATCTTTAACTACCTAACAAAGATTAGTCAACATATTCCACTTGTAAAATTTTTTACCACGTGATTGGTTTGAAACACCATATAAGCAATGCTACATGTCTTAGACAAAATTGTGGGAAAACAAATTATTAGGTAGTGTCGGAGTACCATGTAACATTTTCTATGCGGTGCTCCTGACAATGTGAAATCACTAAATACATTAGGTGAGTCATTTCTTATCTCCCAATTAGTTAACAAATATAGGTCAACATTGTCTCATTTTTAAACTTTTCGGTTACATCATTAGTTAGGAACACCACATGCACAAATATCACATGATATTCCTAAAATATCAAATAATTACCCAATTTCATAATAGTCAAGCTCAACAAAAAAACCATAATAGGACCAAAAGAGTAAGTCTTGATTGAGATTGAATCTATTACATAAAGGTATATCCTGCTGAATTTATAAACCAATAGGGCTTTAGATTTACTCAATTTTTGTTTTTTTTTTAATATTTTTCTTTCATTTTAGAATTCCATAATATGAGCAACTTAGAGGAGCTGGACTTGAGTGACAACCACATAGACAACATAAAAGGTAATGGTGAAGGTTTCAGGGGTTGTATTCTCTTTTTCCAAGTTGGAAAAGATTTAGGAAAAAATTCATCTTACCTTCTTGGAGTATTTTACCCCTTTATAATCTAAATATAGACAGGGAGTTCCCTTGTGATTTTAGACTAAACTACACTATTAACTTTGTTAACGAAAAAATAGAAAAGGACCATTATACTCATGTCCTTGTCTTCCTCATCTTTCTTTGTTAATGGAGGTAAATCACTATCACAGTTGCATTCAACCCAACCTCCACCATTAATTTTAATGAATAAAAAATAAGGATAATTACTATTCAATGTAAACTTTTATAAATAATTTTAAATTAATGGTGAAATTTATGTTCATCAATAATTAAAGTCTTAAATTTTTTTATGAATTTATAATTATTTTGTAAAACTATCACTAAATTATAATTTTTCTCAAAAAATATACAGAGTAATCTCATTTAAGGGGGGAAAAAAAAAACTAAAAGTATATTATAAAAACTATACATAAATACACCAATGATAATATATATCCAGTAATTGAAACCTTACATATAACTAACCCCAATAATTGAAATTGGCAAATTGAACCTGTATGAAATGTGGTTGTATGTGCGACTGTGTGAAATGTGGTTGTGTGCGAAGTATAGAACATGACTGTACGTGCAAACTATGGTCGTCTACACAACTATGATGGAAGTGTGAATCATAGATGTGGCTGTGATTCTTTGAGAACTAGGGAGGGGTGAGGTGGTAATTGGAGAGGTTGGGAAGAAATAGAGAGGGGAATGCGGCAGTTGTTGATGAGGGAAATGTGGTGGCAGGTGGTTTGAGAGGGGAGAGGGGGCAGCGGCTGGTGGTCGGAGGTAGGGGTGGCAAGGTGGTTGGGGGTTGGAATTGGAGAATTTTTTAGGTTTGAAGGTAGATGATAAAGATGAAAGGATGAATGGAGAAGTTGGGTAAAAATGACTTTTTGTATTTTGATTTTACTTAAGTTTCAACCAAAAAATAAAATAAAATATGCCCACTCTCAAAATTGGCAAGTGCATTAGACCTTTTGTCAATTTTGACGGAAAAAAAGTAACCATTGCAATTTAGTCTAAAATTACGAGGGAGTTCTCTACCTATATTTGAATTATAGGGATAATAAGGGTAAAATGAATTTTGCCCAAAGATTTACAAAGAAAATCATATATTTACAATATTTTTTTTTTCACACAACAGGTTTGAAGAGTTTAAGCAAGCTAAAGATGTTGAACCTCCGATCGAATGAATTGAAAGGACTGGCTACTAGTAATGGTGAGAACTTAAGCTTACTTTAAGAAACAAAAATTATAAATATCTTATTCAAATTGATGTGGCTCCTATCATGTTAATTTACTGGATCCCATTTTAAATTCTCAAGTTCTATATTGCATGCCACGTTAGTAGGTGTAGCTTTTTCTTTATATAATAACGGGAAGTTCTATTAGATCTATTATGTTAAGGAAAGGCTATAGCACAAATATTTTGTAGCAAAACCACAACGATTTGGGTGATTATTTAGTATTCTCGGAGTATGGACACGTGATACTCCATAAGATTTTGATTGATAAAGAGGGGTAGAGGCCCACGATTTATATTGGGGATGGGGGAACAACATGGGACTAAGTAATGGGTGATTGGCTTAGAATATGACCACATAGTGTTCCGGGATTATTCAATAATTTCCCCATTCGGGTTCATAATTTTTCCCATCATAATAGTTCATAATTTCTTAATGTATATAACATAACCACATTAGGTCGTAATGTAACCAAAATAATTTGTATAAGACTTTTATTATAGTGCACCCATTTCTAACATAACCACAATAGTTTTTAATTAGGGTAAATTACAACGGTAGTTCTTGTACTTTGGTTCTTATGTCATTTTGGTCCTTGCAATTTTAATTGGCTCGATTTTGACCCTGAATTTATAACTTTATCTCAATTTGGTCCAATTGATTACAACTTTTAACATTTTTTTTTTATGTAAAATACGTACATAAGTGGCATGTGTCATAATTTTAAGAACAAAAATATAAACTTATTTAACTCAGTGAGTTGATGTCAACCAATTCAGTGATACTTTTTTTTTTTGTCAAAAACACTATTGGCATTATCAATTAGACCAAATTGACATAAAATCTAAAACTAAGAGTCAAATTTGAGTCAATTAAAAGTGTAGGGACTAAAATGATACAAACAACAAAATATAGGGACCATTGGTGTAATTTTCCCTTGTAACTAATACTGCCAAATTTCAAAATTTTTTTTTCTTATCATAAGAAATGTGTACCATAACCTCTTTTGTTGTCTTTTGTTATATGGCTGAGGTATTGGGCCATGATGCATCACCTTATCACAGTGATCTGATATTTGAAGATTCTTTGTGACTTTCATGTAAGATATCACCATATTTTCATGGCACATAATTTCTAGTGGATAATTCTTCAGCTACATCTTTCAGGGTTGGATGGATTGAAACACTTACAGGAGTTGTATTTGGATTATTCATCCATTGACAAGATCTTTCTTCATAATGTTGGAGTAATGTCCTCCCTAAGGGTGCTGACATTGCAGAATATTGGACTTAATGGAAGCCTACCTAACCAAGGTATTCAAAATTTGATCATATTCCTTGGATTAATTGTGTTATGACTTGAATGTGTTTCCATGTAGATAAAATGTATGAGCTAAGCATCACTTCTTTTATTTCACAGGTTGGTGTGAACTTTCTAACCTCCAAGAGTTAGATCTCAGTTATAATGGTTTTAATGGAATGCTTCCCTCATGTTTGGAAGACTTAACATCAATTCGAATATTGGACCTCTCTTTCAATCAGTTCACTGGAAATCTTACTTCATCTCCCTTTAGTAATCTCACAACACTTGAATATCTTTTCCTTTCATATAACCATTTCGAAATCCCAGTCTCATTTATTTCATTTTGTAACCATTCAAAGCTTAAGGTATTTTTAGGTGACAACAACAGATTGAGTGATCAAATTGAGTTTCAAACATGGATTCCTAAGTTCCAACTGAAGGTTCTTAGTTTATCAAACTGTGGATCAAACAATCTTGGTATGAAATTTCCACATTTTCTCTTTTACCAATATGACCTCAGAAGAGTTGATCTATCACACAACTCGTTCAAAACATTCCCAGTTTGGTTGTTAGAAAACAATACGCAATTAGAAGTTTTTCGTCTAATAAATTGCTCCCTCATGGGGCCTTTCCTACTGCCATCGTATCCTAATCCCCATGCCATTTCAATTGATATTTCTGACAATCATCTTGTGGGCCCAATTCCAACAAATATAGGTTCGATCTTTCCAAATTTAATGAATTTAAATTCATCTAGAAACCTTATTCAAGGTCACATTCCTACTTCTTTAGGTGATATGCACTCTTTGGAGATTTTGGACTTATCTAACAATAATTTGTCTGGACAGATACCAAAGCATTTGACAATTGGTTGCCCCCTTTTAGTCTTCTTCGCACTATCAAACAATAATTTGTCTGGCCAACTATCTCATTCATTTGTAAATTTAACCGCGTTGAGATACTTATATTTGGACAATAATCTATTCACGGGCAAATTTCTGGATAGTGTATCTATTCCCCTTTATTTGTATGCTCTTGGCATTAGCAACAACCACATGTCTGGAAAGGTTCCAAGATGGATGGGGAACATGTCCAATCTGATGGGAATTGCTATGTTCTCAAATCATTTTGAAGGTCCTATTCCAGTAGAGTTTTGCAAACTTGGTGATCTTGAGTTTTTAGATCTTTCGGAGAATAACCTGTCTGGTTCTATACCGTCTTGCTTCAACCAATCGAGAGTAAAACATGTCCACTTGAACCGAAATCAGTTTAGCGGTCCAATGACGCGTGCATTTTACAACAGTTCTTCTTTGGTGACATTAGATCTTAGTGATAACCACCTAACTGGAACCATTCCCAGTTGGATTGGAAGCCTTCATGTGTTAAGCATTCTTCTCTTAAAATTTAATAGTTTTGAAGGTAAAATTCCAGTTCAGTTATGCCAGTTGAAACAATTAAGCATATTGGACCTTTCTGAAAATAACTTTTCTGGTCCCATACCTCTTTGTTTTCGTGAAATGCCTTTTGAGACAACCCATGAAAAATCTTCTCTAGAAACTAGCTTTGGATTTATGTTTACAACATTTGCATTGTGGAGCTTTGTCGAGGGGTCAAAATCACTAAGAAACAATTATATGATGGATGTTACATATGGAAATATTATCTTCCTCTCTTTGGATGTGCAACAAAAAGTGGAGTTCACAACAAAGCATGGATCTTATGCATATAAAGGCAATATTTTGGACTACATGTCTGGAGTTGATCTCTCTTGCAATCACTTAACAGGGGAAATCCCATTGGAAATGGGAAACTTGAGCAACATCCATGATCTAAACTTGTCTCATAACAATTTATTCGGATCAATCCCATCAACATTCTCACAACTAAGGCAAATAGAAAGTTTAGATCTCTCTTACAATAGATTGAATGGAAAGATCCCTTCTCAATTGATTGAATTGGACAAGTTGGAAGTCTTTAGTGTGGCATACAACAACTTATCAGGTGCGACCCCAGACCGAAAAGCTCAATTCGCAACTTTTGAAGAAAGTAGCTATGAAGGAAATCCCTTTCTCTGCGGACTTCCCTTGCAAACCAGCTGCAATAAAACTGTACCAACATCAACAATGGCAAAAGACCTGGAAAAAAAGATTGAAGGTGGTGGTTTCATAGATATGGAGGTTTTCTATGTCAGCTTTCTAGTCTCATATATTATTGTGTTGTTGGGGATTGTTGCAATTTTGTTCATAAATCCTCATTGGCGACAAGCTTGGTTTCACTTCGTTGAAGTGAGCATGACCTATTGGTACTACTTCTTTTTGGACAATTTTATGAAGTTTTTTTGCACCATAAGTATGTAATCTCCTTGATTAAGATGCAAGTTCTTGAATTTGAACCTGAGAAAATAAACTATATGCTAGCTTTCTGGTCTAACCTATGTAACTAAATTTTTTTTCTAGGAACGTTTGTTGAAATAAGTTGCCCATAATTGTGGGTTTTAACAAGATGACTATCAACATAGATGTTGTAGTATTGTCATGCAATGACACATATTGGTGTGCCCAATTGAAAATTCCCATTATAAAGTAGACTAGAATTTCAGGTGGAATGTTAACACTTCTACCAATAGAATTGAGATGTATGAACAGCTCTTGACGAAGGCTTTCTTTAATCTCATTTCATGTATTTTGTTGCCACAAAACTATTTTAATTCTCTCTAGAGCTTGTCACGTATTAGTGTAGACAGTTCATTTTTGATCACCCTTAAGACTTAGGCGCCTAACGTTGAACATTCAATGATGATAATGTTATGTTGGACAATCGTTCAATTTCTTCAGTAAAAGGCTTCAGTTTTGAGTTTAGAAGTTAAAACCTTGCACCTCCTTTGGACCAAAATCTAATTTTTTCTAGCTTGACCATTCAGAGGCTTGCTGGCCAAAAAGTGGCCGACAAGCCAATTTTTATTGGCCGGCTGGCCATGTTTAGCGCCAGGTAGATATTTTGTAGCCAGCTGTCCCCCCATGTGTATGTCTTGCACTAGCTGGCTTATTATAGATATTTCCGATTTGAGATAGAGTTTTTCTATAAATACTTGACCACCTCTTATGGTTTTAGGTTAGAAAAAATTGTTAAGAGCCCAAAGCTTTCTAAACACACACTCTCTCTCTCTCTCTCTTGAAATATACATACACTATCCATATACTTTCTAAGCCAAAACTTGAGGCCTCTTGCTGAGATTCTTGAACCTAAATTTCAACTCTTGAGAGTATTCACTTGGTGGTTTTCTTAACCAAAAGTATCTTCTCTTCAAGAGGTATAACCTTTGCCATTTTTTATCTTGTTTACACTACTCTTTCCTTCACTTTTTCTTTGTTGTTTATACACTGTTTTGGACTGGTTTTAAGGGCTGAAACTTGTGATTACCAAAGGTGGAGGGGTTAACCACCCTTTTTTGAACCTTATCACATAGCTTATATCCTTGTTCTTCCCACTTGTTTCTTTGCCTTTAGCTACTATTTTTTAGAGTTTTCAGAGGCTAAAATATGTGATTTAAAGGTCAAAAAAAGTGGAGGAGTTGGCCACCCTTCCTTAGGCTTGCTTACTAGTTTTATTCTCTTCTATTTTTGTTTACTTTTTCTAGCTTTTCAAACTAATTTTCAGCACTGTTTTGTGCTATTTAGGGGTTGTTTAGTGTGTTTATTTAGTTTATGTTTTGAATACTTTGCTTGTGTTATTGTAAGTCCTCATAGATTTGATTGTTTAGGCCATGGACACAAATCTATTTGAGTTGATAGTTTTCTTTACATAGTTTTCATGTAAGTATTCCCACTTGTAATAATCACCTTTGCATAATCATCTTTGCAACCTCCCTCCTTTCTTTACTTTCTTTGATTAATAGTTGTCTCAAACACTAGGTTGTTGTTTAAAGCATTAGAAAGAGATTTTCCATGCTTAATGGTTTAATCTCTTCGGAAGTTCATTATCAAGGCATTACATCTCTCTCATGCTAAACACAACTTCCTATTTGACACTTCCCTCTATCATTTTTTGCACTTAGTAGATGTAATTATCACTTTTGGACAAAATGAAGAAAAGATAAGAAAAATGGCAAGGTAATGCAAAAGAGGTAATAAAATTGAGTTGGGTTCAATCGGATGTTATATTGAACATATTGTGTCTTGAATCACTACATACTTTGTAGTGATGTTTAGTGATTCAAGAAGCAATGTCTACCACTTCCCTTGAGATAACTCCATGATAGGGAGGAGGTATTGTTGGTCTTTTATCTCATTTTATTGAGCTTTTGTCTTATTGGTTCATAGATCATCACGCAACAAATTTGTGAAATTGACGGTTCGTGAAGCAAATATACTCCTCCCCTGATCATCTTCATGATAAGGAGGGGCAGAGAGGATAAACATCCCCTGGAAACACTCTGTTTTGATTCTGTGGCAGTAGGGCAGTTCCCAAAAACAGTGGCCGATCGGCCACTTTCTGTCTGGCCAACCACTTTCCAAGGTCGGCCGACCATCTTTTGTTGTGCAGGTAGTGTCATTTTTGTGGCAGAACAAGCAGGATCTGAGGCCAAAAACAGAATAATTTTCTAACTGCAAACATAATAGATTCTGGCAGCAAAATAGAGAGGTTTCCAGGAGGATATTCTCGGTTGTGCGCTCGTGGCTCCTCCTTCCCGTTCCATTAATTTAGTGTTTTACTATTAGTGTGTTGTAATTAATTAGTTAGCTTAATTCAGATTTGTAATAATTAGTTAATTTAGCTTATTCATTTATTTGATGTTGTAATAATTAGCAAAATAGGATATTTATTCGGACCCTCTTGTATGAGGGCATACTTGTAATATTGTATATATGTCTTCCAACCTCCATTTCATTCTCCCTTTTATTTACTTGCTTACGATGGTTACATGTAATATCATATTTTGGTTTCATATCATTACCATGTATAAATAACCATTTTTGTATGCATCGGGTTTGGTTCATCATTCTAACATTATTGTCATTTCCTACTTACTTGAATACGTGCACTATTGCATGCTTTGAGTTGAATCATATGTCTTGTTCATAAACTGAACCTAGTAGTTGCATTTTGTATGTGTTGTATTAGTCACTTGCATATTAAAGCATGCATTTTTCTAACTATTTTTTCTATTTTGGCTTGCCTCAGTTAAGTACTAGGTAAGTATTTTTGCTTTAGCATATTACATGTGTGTTAGTGTTGACATACCAAACATATTACCATGAGACTAAGTGCTTATTTGATATGCCTCTTGAATGCCCGTGGATGAAGGCTATGTCGCCTAAATTGGGATGATTTGATTAATGTAAATATGGCTTACTTTTTCAAGTAGCATATTCAAAAATCTTTTCAAACAAACATGAAATCAAAGCATTCCAAAGTGGGAGAAATGGTATATACTTGTGTGCCTCACATAATAATATTTAGCATTAATAAATCAAAACGAGAGCATATATTGTATATAAAAATCACATTATGATTAGTAGAGACCGATCTTTGATCGAGTGAGTGGGGTGCTCAATTCATGACCTTTCCTTTTCATACCTAAGTTCTCGAGCCGAGACACTTTGGTTATGATAGATAAGTGGCCTTTGGCATGAGTCACGAGTTTCCTTAATTTTTCAAAAATATTTAGGTGGCGACTCTATAATCTGGCAATGCAGTCCATTTTTGACATTTCTAATTACAAATCGATTTTCCAAAGACTTGTCGGATTTAGACTCTCATTTGTTTAATCTATTTCATGTTGCACTTGTGAAACTAGATTCAGAACCACGGGAGTCCGAACTGTAGGGCTATCGTATCCGAGAAGACGAAACCCCTTCGAGGAGCACGAAAAGCAAGCTACAGTTTCTGGCAACTCTGCTGGGGAAATTAGAGAACTTGACTTGGACTTCATGATGTGAAATTTTATTTACAGATATATGTTCTTTGCATTGAATTTACATTGGTGCTTTAAGTCACTGTGTTTTCCATTTGCTATTCCTGGACAGCTTGCCTAAAAAGCTTGCCAAAAGGCTGGCCGGTCATGGGCTCTTCCATGTTGGAAACGCAACCCTTGGATCTGGATTATCATCCTACCACTTGATCCTCCTTTCACTTCTCAGTGTTAGGTGTGAGAGGTATATTAAGTAATCTTGCCAAGGTACCCATTTTGACCAATTGGCCTACTGCATATAGTAAAGCCATAGTAACTGTTCCAACTTAGGACAGGATGCCCACCTGTATGCAAGATTTTGTGAAACTACTTGCTTGAAGTAGTGAAACCATAGTTCATGCCAAAGCTAGGACAGTGTCACGACCTAAACCCGCCCCTATAGGTTTAGCGTTGTAACTGGCCAGTAATCCTTGGATTACCAAAGGCCTCTGAACAGATTATCACATAGTACGGGATTGCAGAAGCAAATATATATAATATACATAGTCCATTGAGCTATGTAGAAATACATGGGACAGAGATTTTCAAAACTTAAATATATACATACATACATATGTGACGTCAAACTTCTATCTACATACATAATATAAATAGCGAGCGGAAGCTAATAATAACAGAGTAAAAGGTTTTAATGAATGATGGTCGTAACAGAAATAGAGTCTTGTACATAATCAGATTTTAAATCAGAAACAGATTCATATACGTAGTCATATTTAAGTTCGCAATTCATACATTTCTCAAGGTCATACGTGGTACATCCATTAGCATTAATAAATCCGATGACCCATAGGGGGACGGCCATAAAGGTGTTTCGATGACTCATGTGCATAGAGACGTTTCCAATGACCCATAAAGGGATGGCCATAAAGGCATCCCGATGACCTACAAAGGGACGTATATTATATGATGCTAAGGATGCCACGAATACATTTCAGAAACTTGGACAATCATTCATTCATATAAAACATAGCATTTTAGAACATTGTTCATTTCATATTGTAGACACCCCATTTTTGACCGACCTTAAGACTCAGACGTCACCGATTGAGCGCTCGGTGATGTTGCATACCGTGCTCGTTCAGAAGTCTCAGAGTCGCGGCCGTGCACCCTGCCTCCGGACTTCCGAACTCTCTTTTGTGCCTTGCCTCGGTTTGCGAACCGGACTCGGTTTTCTCTATTTTCTTTCCTGAGGGGAGGGAGAGGTCTAGCAGACCATCTCTCAGTGGCCGTGAGCTACATTTCGTGGCCGTAGGCCATTTTGCCCATTTCGGAGCCCGGTTCCCGGTTTTCGGAGCCGTCAGGCCGTGTGCCTCGGTTCGGGACCACCCAACCATCTCCGATTCCTCCGGTTTTTGGCATGCATCTCATTTACTCCCTTTCGAGGGACACTGGGGTCTTAGATACCCACTTCGTGGCCAAACACTACTTTCGGTGCTTAACAGCCTATTTTCGGGATCCCGAACTGCGTGTTTTGGTCCCTGAGCGTTCGTTTTGCATCGGTTTTCGTTCATTTTTGGCAGGTACCTTTGTTTTATCATCAGGAAGGTCACTGGAGGGTGGGAGGCTAGTAATTGTCTCAACAAGCAGTTATGCTCTTCCGGCGCCCCCCGGCGCCCGTTTTTTCTCACTTCCGGGCTAATGTTGACCACCCTAGGGCCATTTTCTTCAAGCCAAAACCACATATTTGTGTTGTACACACATGGGACGACCCTAAAAACATATGGCCGGCCAGTAATTCTCATTGAACCTTTTGAACCCCTCTTTGAATTGGCCTATTCTCTCTCCTGTTTCAGAATTGTCAAATTTGAACCACAGGGTCTTGTTCAGCACACATGGGAGGCCACCAATGTGTGGTGGCCGGCCATTAATTCAAGAGTTCATTTTTACCCCTTGGCCGGCCGGCCATGGGGGGTGGCCGGCCGGCCACCTGCAGAAAAAGTGCCTAGCCGGCCATGCTCCTTGGGATGTGTTCCTTACAGCTGCACAGCTGTTTCCCCCAGAAAAGATCTGTATCCGGGGGATATTTTGGAGGGGAATACTTGGGTGCATTTCCCTCCACTTTACACCCCTCCTTTTGTCCATATAACAGCAGCTCAAACACTCTTCTAAGGGTTAGAAACATTGGCTCAAGCATACATACACTTATCTCCATCCATCTCTCTCAAATCTTCAAGTTTTGGTGCCTTTTGTTCATCATCATCAAGCACCACCATCACCACTCCATTTCCAGCAGCAAGGAAGGGTTCTTGAGAGGCTTAGAAGCAACATTTCTCAAGCCAAGAAGCAAAGAAAGAAAGGTCTTCAAGGGTAAGTCTCAAACTCCCTCTTTTACACCACTTTCTTGCCTCATTTCTTAACCCTACTTGCTCACTGTTTTGAGCTTTGACCAATACTGAAAGTGGTCCTCTTTTGAGCTATTCTTGATGTTTGTTCAAGGGCTCAACCCTGTTTGAGCCCTCCATCTTGCACTTCTTTCAATATCCTCTTATATGCCATTATTTTGCATTGAATATTTGGCCTATGTGTGATCTGATTTGGAGCATCTCATGAACTGATATTATACTTATTTTGAGCCCCTCTTCAACATTGAAGAAGGGCTCAACCTTGTTTTCATGCTCCATATGTCACTTGCTTTGAATCCATGTTTTACCCTTGTTTTTGCATGCTTTTTCTAGCCTATGAGTGATCTGTTTTCGAGCATGACATAAACTGTTAGTGGGCCTATTTTGAGTCCCTCTTCAATATTTAAGAAGGGCTCAACCCTTTTTGGCCTCTCTATCATGCACTTGCTTCATAATCTCTCACATTTACCGTAAATTTGCATGATTTGTTTGACCTACATGTGGTCTGTTTTGGAGCATGTCATGAACTGTGAGTAAGCTTATTTTGTGTCCCTCTACAACATTGTAGAAGGGATCAATCTTTTTGGGGGTCTCCATGTTATACTTGTCATTATACCCCTCTTGGACCCCCATTTTTGCATGCTTTTTTAAGCTTATCTAGCTTCTGATTTCGGCCATCATCAGAACTGGAAAGAGTCATATTTTGATCTTCTTGACATATTTCATTGAGGGTCTTTGCTGGTTTGATGAATTTTTGGGGTACCTCATGTTATAGCCCTATGTATCCTCAATCTTGCATGACATTTTTAGCATGTTTTCATACTGAGTTGGGGGATGTCATCTACTGTATACGTAGGCAGCTTCATCTCGAAATTCGGCCCCAACCATTTCAACTTGCTTGTCTCGTCCATGTTTGATTGGTGTATCCTTATTCAACTTGGCTATTCTATCCATGTTCAATTAGCTCATCTCCGTTCAATTCGGTTGTCCTATTCTGATTCAGTTGTAAGACAGATCCTGCCTAGGTTATGTAATTTGAGTTTGTGCATCTCAAGGGTTGATCCCGTGTTGGTCAGGTAGTGGTCATTTGCGAAAATAGTTTTTGAGGTTTTTTTTTTTAATAAAGCCGACTAATTTTCTTGAAAATTATTCCATTTTTGCAAAACCGGACCATTCTTGGCCTCAAAAAAGGAAAATTTTCAGTGCTTATAGCTTAGCTTATATGATTTCAAAACACGGAGTGGAACAAGCATATTAATCTAACTTTCATGTTGGTTAAAATCTTTTTAGTCAAAAAAAAGAAAAAGAAAAAAAAAAGAGTCAAAGCGATGAACTAAGGGCACATTCAAGTATGGTTTTTTGTCCTTTCCTCACAATCTCAAGTCCTCATCACCAAGGTCACATTAACTTGTACTTTTTCTATCAGTCGAGCAACCACCGGAAAATGCACAGTAATTGTCACCGGCGATGCTTTTCCGTCCGGTGGTCGACCGGTGTTGCTCTATTTTTTGTCCATTTTATTCTGGCAAGTGTAAAAGGGTGCGTTTGGGATGGTTTTTGCTTTGTTTTCCTTTCATTGAGTTGTATTTTGTGTTTTGGTTAGTCATAGGGTCGACATCCAACTTAGAATTCATTGAATACAACCATTCTCAAATTCAAATTTCAAAACAAAATGATTTTTATGCTCAGTATTGTGCCATTCATGCCATCCGGATTTGCAGAACAAACTCGTTTTATTAATGCCGGGGAGCAACCCCGATCAAAGTTGTACAAAAGAGAGTTGAAGCTATAGGTGCCCACTCCAAAACAAAAACAAAAACAAAAACAAAAAAAAAAAAAATAAATAAATAAATAAATAAAATAAAATACAAAAGAAAAAAAAAAGAAAAGAGTGGCATTTTCTCAGTTTTCTGGCAACAACCTGGCATCGAAGATTACAAACCAACTTCATTTTGCAATAGCTTCATTGCTCGACTCTACCGTCAGCTGTCTCGCTTCATCTTTACTCCTTCGAAGTTGTTGAAGACTCTGCCTCAGCCTTAGCAGAGCTTCCAAAAGAAATTATTCCCCGCCGGCCATCAAATTGGTTGTGCAAAAGAACTTCGAATCGGGCTGCAGAGGTGGCCTGTCATTCCAGTTCTTTGTTCTGCTTTTTCAGTGCACTAATTTCTACTCGAGAGTCCTTGTACATACGTTGGAGCGGGGAGAGTTGTGCATTTAACTAATGTACATCAAACGTCCTATGCTGTAGTCGACGGGACAAGTTGGAGACTGCAGTCACAGTTTCCACACATGATCTCAGCATATACGAGTTAGCTTCGATGTTAGACTGTGCCGTCATTATTTTCTCAACTGACATCGTTGGAAAGCTGAAAACAGGAGAAGAAAGAGGAGCACGCGGTTGAGGTTCAGGGGAGTCGGAATTGGTCATCTCTATTGTGGACTCATTGAGGTCTGGAAAAATAGTAAGAGAACCGTGGGAAGAGGCCATGTTAGAAGAGAGTGATGCAAAAGAAAAGTTTACATCCTTTTGCTCTGCTTCTCTCACAGGCCTTGGCTTAAGAAAAGAAAGAGGAAGAAAAAGAAGACAAGATGGGAGAGAAGGCTCGAGACATCATTGAAGATCGGGGCAGCCTGTCGGTCAGGCACCGTGATTGTTGAAATCGTGCTAGACACGACACTCGAAGAAGATGAATGAAGAAAGAGAGAGACAAAAACAAGGGAGGAGAGATAGAGAGATATGTATACGTATACGTATATGTGTATATGTGTGTGTGTATATATTATGTATGCATATGCCTGTGTACATGTAAATACGTATATATTTTGTCTGTATATGTATATAGTTTGCCTGTGTGTACATGTATACGTATGTAATACATATTTTGCATATCAATTTTATGTATACGTATATGGATGTATATGAATACAGTATATGGTATTTATTCAATATAAATACATATATATATATACACAATAATTTCAAAAAGAAGAAAATAAATAAATAAATAAATAATAAAATAACTTTGTGCATCCATCAAACCATCTTTGTGAATCGACCGTTCATGTGCATCTATCACATAATTTAACTGCTCTCGTGCATTTATCACTCAACATGTTGTATCTATCGCATCCCACCTTTCCTCCTTTCGTGTGAAACGCTTTAGGATTTCAAGTTTAAACCTGGTTAAAACCTTCTCCCTTTCCGTATGAGATACGGTTCGGTATGCTTGTTGGTTACACCATATTTTCACCTTTCACGTTAAACGTGTTAGGATTTGATGTTTACCCAGTTAAAACCTTCCCCCTTTTCATATGAGATACAGTTAAGTATGCTTATTGGTTAAACCACATTTTCACCTTTCACGCGAAACGTGTTAGGATTATATGTTTACCTAGTTAAAACCTTCCCCCTTTCTGTATGAAATACGGTTAAGTATGCTTGTTGGTTACACCACCTTTGCTCCTTTCATGTAAAATGTGTTAGGATTAGATGTTTATCCGGTTAAAACCTTCCCCATCTCCGTATGAAATACGGCTAGGAACGTCTGTTGATACACCAATATACCTTCTCCCATGTGAAACACGTTTGGATTTCGAGTTCATTATTTTCTTCTCTCGCGTGAAACACGTTTGGATCTCAGGTTCACTATTTCTCCTCTCACGTGAGACGTGTTTGGATTTTGAGTTCACGTTTCTTCTATCAACTGAGTTGTGGCACATTTAATGCAATGATATGTCACATTTGTATGCAATGCACTCTCATTGCTATGCTTCATATTACTTGTTGCATTGCATTAGTCACGCACTTTTTTCAAAAAAGAAAAAAAGAAAGTTCAATTTTCAATTGCATATCATTTGCATTCTTCCCCTGAACTACGTTGGTTTGATTCCTCACAAAGGGATATGTAGGCAACCTTTGGGTTCAATCAACTAAATTGGCATCTTGTTTGTTTGCCCAAGTCTTACGGCCTTGTCAAAAGGGTTGTCTTCGGGCTTTGACATTCACTCACGTCAAGAAATGACTTCGAGTTCTGTCAAAGAGGGGCAACTGTAGACACCCCATTTTGACTGGCTCTAAGACTTCGGTGCTTCTTTTTGATCACCCGATGATGAAAAACAAGAAGGTGTTTTTCACAGAATCCTCAATAAGAAAACTTAGAATTTGAGCCCTATTTCCAACCCTAAATAGCCACAAATTACCTTTCCAAGGGAATATTCTGACCTCACGGTTGCATCCAGAATGGTTCGTTTAGCTAGGATCAACCTTCGCTGCACTTCTGGGGGCCTCACAGAAAAATTCTCCCGAAATTTGGGTTACAATGCAAATATTTGAAACTTCTGGGCCAAATTGTAATTTTCAAAACTCAGGGAATATTCTGTTAGGTAAGGGAATATTTTGTTAAGTCAGGGAATATTATGTCCATATGAAAAATATTCCGTCAATGCTGACTGTGACGGTCTTGCTAACGTGGTATGACTGGATTAGTCCTTGTTAATGATGTGGCACTCACATGTCTTTATCCAAAAAAATGAATTTAAGGAATGCTTGGAAGGGGGTTGGAACGCCTAACCTACTACTCAACACCCAGCACCTTAACCACTCTGCCAAGCTTTACCTTATGTTATATTTCCCCTCAAATAATATTTGACCATTTCAAACTATCATGCAGAGAAGGTGTATTATTGCATTTTTTTTTTTTAGTATGGGACACTCCTCTACCTCATTGGCCGACGCATATATCACCAAATACATACCTAATCATCCCTCATTGTCAAAAACAAATTTGTTTGCATCCATAAAAGAGGGATCCAATCTAACCACCTTGAAAAATTTGCCTTCCTATCACATTCTTGTCTCCTATCTTCTTTTTTACCTTAACTCTCCCTCATTGCCTATATAGAATGATCAGATTATAAGAAAGAGGGAGGACCACAAAATTGAAGAGAAAAGAGTGAGAAAAAGAGAGAAAATTCAAGTTTTGAGCCAAAAACACTTCCAACTTCCATATACACCTTCCATGGCTTACACACACTGAAATTCCACCTTTTATACATCCAAACAACTCCAAAATTTCTGAAATAGTAGTGATTGATCAAAGGAAAGAGTGAGTGTTGTTGAAAGTGAGGAAAAACAGGAGAGTTAGCCACTTTTCCACCACACATACACAAAGCTCCATTCTAGTTTCGACTTGAGGATTGAGAGTACACTTCCTAAATTTAAGGGTCATCAAGAGGAAGTTTGGAAATCAATAAGTTCAATCTTTCTTTGGAAAGTGAATTTCTAGTCTTTCATTTTCTTATATTTTCTACCTCATATTTATTTTCTTGTTTTTTATTTCATAGTGTTTTGTTATAATCCAAGTGGTTTGTTTATCTCATATTTATTTTTTTAGTTCTTATTTCATAGTGTTTTGTTATAATCCAAGTAGTTTGTTTATCTTATATTTATGTTCTTATTTTATATTTCATAGTGTTTTGTTATAATCTAAGTGGTTTGTTTGTCTCATATTTATTTTCTTACTTTATATTTCGTAGTGTGTTGTTATAATCCAAGCGGTTTGTTTAGCTCATAATTATTAATTATTATTATTATTTTTTGCTTATTTGTTTGTCCTTGTTTCATATTAGTTGTGTTGTAAGCTAACCGGTAGTGGTTAGTTGGAGCAAGGATCCCCTCATTGCGTTTCTTACTTGCAAGCCCATTGGGCCCACTTTTAGCCCCAATTTTGATAATCTGAACCGTTCATATTTTAAGATTTGTTCAGTATATCATACCTGTAAAAAATCAAGTTGATCGGATATCAGAAAACATGTGTTGGAAAACTCGAACTAAAAACTATTTTTTTAAAGAATTTAATAAACAGTTTTCCGAACACATGCTTTTTGATATCTGATCAACTTGATTTTTTACGGGTATGATATACTAAACAAATCTTAAAATATGAACGGTTCGAATTATCAAAATTGGGCTTAAAAGTGGGCCCAATGGGCTTGCAAGTAGGAAATGCAAGGAGGGGATCCTTGCTCGGTTAGTTGAGCACCTACATATTTCTTATTTGTTCATTTTCTTGTTTTTGCAACGAGACAGGTTTTCCTCGGCCTAGTTGGCCGGCCGGCCTTTGGACAAGATGGCATAATCTCCTAATGTTGACCAATTTTCACTGACAGTTCCAAGGAGCATGAAGCTTTTATTTTGTTTCTTTTTTATTTTGAGTGTTTTGTGAGGTTATGGTTTATTTTATTATAATATTCCTTCCTCTCTCTCTCATTTGGTTTGTAATAATTTATTCAAAGTATTGTAATAATTTCCCGCCCCACTTCTTTCTATCCCATTCTTTTACTTGCTTTCCTTATTTGTGGATATGCATCATGTGTTGTTTTTTTTAAAGTATATCCTTGTTGTACATCCATGCTTCATGTATCTTGATTCGGCTAATTTTGCATTTGTAAATTTAATCAATTCCTATGTGATTATGTACATTACCTTATGTTCTTGAGATGATTCACATGTCATATCTTAGAAGCCGAATCTTTAGTTGCATCTCATGTGTGAATTGCATTAGGATTTTGTATATAAAATCATGTTTTTTGCTAACTTTGTTTTGTAGCTATTCGCGGGATGTCGGTAAATATGTAAGTTTTTATCCCTCTTGTGTGTATCTTTCTCACTTTGTTTAGCATCCTACCATGAGGCTATTTGCTTATTTGATATAACCATATGAATGTTGGTGGATGGAGGCTGTGTCGGTTAATTTGGAATAATGCTGATTTTCATGTTTGTAAACTCAATTTATTTGGGTTGTACATCTTCAAAACTCTTTCAAAACTACTTGAAATCAAGTTGTTCCAAAGTGGGTGACATAGTCTATACTAGTATGCTTCACATAGTAAGTTTTTAGGATTTATTAAATAATCAGAATATGAACACATAAGGAAATAAAAATCATATCATGGTTAGTAAAGGCAAATCTTTTGATCGTGTGAGCGGGGGTGCTCAATTAATGACAGTCCCCCTTCATACCTAAGGTTCTGAGCCAAGCATCCTTGGTTACGATGAACAGTGGCCTTGGCATGAGTCACGGGTTTTCTAATTTTTCCAAAATAAATATTAGGTGGCGACTCTGAGATCTGATGATGCAGTCCATTTTTGTCAAATGTTTTTGCAATAAAATGGATTTTTTAAAAATTTCCAAATGTGGACTCTCGTCTACGTTTCACATCGCACTTATGAGATTAGATCGCAGAGATCTTGGGAGTCTGAACTGTTTAACGCACACGGGTACCCCCCAGGTTTGTTATATGGAGAGACCCGATATCTCCCAAGTTGTGTGGACTCATTCCGGCAGACTTTGCAAAACTTGAGATCTTGTTGGTTGTTAGCCAATGTTAGTCTCGCTCCCACCAGTTGTTCGACGGAGAAGAAACAAGCAGTTATCATCACAAACACAGATCACTCAGCATTCACCTGTCCATTCACACCCACTCAACTTACCAATACCTAATTCGCCTAGACCCATAATGGCGCAGAGTGCAGAAGAGGTTGCTGCTATGATGGCAGCATTCGAGAGAACTATAGATACCTTGAATCAGAGGATAGTTGCTCAAGATGAAATTATCGCTGAAATGCGACGCCCATCTAGGGCATCAGCATCTACCGTGCATCTAGTCTCGGCTGCCCAGCCGAATCCTAATCCACATCCACCAGTGAAAAACCCTCAGGTCCCGGATCCTCAAGAGATGTTTGCCCAGGGACAAGCTTATAGGCCTCCAGCACAGCCTAACGAGGACTCTTTTCCTTCGACATCAACGACATTGATCCGATTATGATCAAAATCGCTCAAAAAATCCCAAGGCTTCAATTTCATTCCGGATATTGAAGATGGTTATACCGAAGCCTCAGTCAGATTGTCAAAAAAGTTAAAGATGCCTCACATCGATAGATTTGATGGTACTGGGGACCCTATAGTACATGTTCGTCTTTTCTCAGATGTGTTGAGACCAATGAGCCTAACTCAGGCTCAGAAACTATCATTGTTCGGAACGACTCTATCGAACATGGCAGCTATCTGGTATGCCAAATTGGAGGATTCGACTAAATGAAATTGGGAAGAACTATCTGAGGGGTTTGTTAACCAATACTGATTCAATACTCAGATAGAAGTGACAATCAGTGAGCTAGAAGCAACCACTCAAAACCCCAAGGAACCCTTCATTGACTTTGTTGCAAGATGGAGGGCAAAGGCAGCCAGAATGACAAATGGGCCATCAGAAAGGGAACAAGTCCGATTGGTAGTTCAGAACCTTGAACCAGACATGTTACAGAGAATGATCGTCACACCACTATCTACCTTCGCCGCCTTGCATGAGTTAGGGGTTCAAATTGAGAGTGCTTTCAAGAAGGGAATTGTAATGGCCCCAAAATGCCTATCGCAATTATCTTAATTGAATTATGATTTAATATGATTTAATTTGAGAATACTTGTCTGAATTGGGAAAATATCTGTTGGAGCTACGACTTCGGAATTGAAATTGACGACCTTAATGGGTTTAGAAACCAAAATTGAGCGCATGGATAGACTAATGGGAATTTTAGAACCATTTGGGAAGTTTAATTGAAAATTGTTTCTGTTTGATTCGTTAAGTTAAGTTTGGTTGGCCTGAATAGATATATATGACATGTTATACATATGTGAGCTCATCTTTATCCCTTTCAAGAGGCAAAAGCATGTAGAGAGAGAGAGAGAGAGAGAGAGAGAGAGACTCAAAGAGAAGAGGAAGAATGTGTAGAGATGGAAAGGGAAATTCAAGATTTAGCTTGGATCCTCCAAGATTGTGTAAGATTAAGAGTTAATGAAGGCTTTAGATATGATTTTACCACTCAAAACTTGAAGATTATGCATTAAGAGTTGGATTTATGATTTTGATTGAAGTTAGAATTGTTTAATTCAACATGGTTTTGAAAAGTTTTGGGCCTTGATTTGTATACATTGAGATTGGATTTGAAAAGGGAGGGTTTCAAGACAAAAGCAGATTTTCAAGCAGCTTTTCAACCCAGTCTACTCGAGCAGCCTGGGGCTCGAGTGGCCAAGCCTTGATCGTTCAAAATTGCCTTATGCTTAATCACCGCTTGTGCGGCCAAACTCACCGCACGTGCGGCCAACAGGGCAGTTTTTTCAGTTTCATTTTTTGTTATGTTTCGGATATTCGAGCCTCTATTTGCATGGTTTTCATGTGTATTTCTTATGCATTTGCATATCATGGAATTGAAGAACGAATGGATTTGTTTGAACGAATAAGTAACAAAAGAAATGAAGTAACGAATGAATTGAACCAAAATAAGAATCAACTGAATGAATAAGAGTTAATGTAAGAAACGCCAAGCCATGTTGGCCACTTGAATGTGTATAACGGTAAGACATGTGTTGTGCTATGTGCATTGTGATTGTAGGTCGCGAATCAAGGACGGCACAACCATTTCTGGAAGCCATAATGAGTAACAATTCTATAAAGCTATGTTTGATTAGAAGTATTTTCTGACTGAAATGATATGATCTATTTTATGAATCATGAATGATTGTCTATTCTTCTGAAATGTAATGTGGCTTTTATATGTTCACGTGGCTCTTACTCAGGGGTAACAATACCGTGGTTTATATTTCTATGTTCACATGGCCCTTACCCGGGGTTAACAATACCATGGTTTTGTTCATGTTCATGTGTTCATGTGGCCCTTGCTCGGGGGTAATAACACCGTAGCCTATGTTTATGTGGCCCTTGCTCGAGGGTAACAATACCGTAGTTTATGTTTACATGGCCCTCGCCTGGGGATATCAATACCATGGCTATATGTGCACTGAAATCTCTGATGGTACCAATTAAAACCACCACACTGTTATGCTAATGGATGTACTAGAACCACCGTACTATTATGCTAAGGTATATACTGGTATGACTGTTTACATGAACTGATAAGATATGCTATAAAGTTCTGCTTTAAGAATCATTGATGAACTAAACTGTTTGAATTATTAATTTGGGACATCATTCATTAACCCTTTACCTGGTTGTTATTCATTGGGCTTTAGCTTACTGTGTGTCTTTATATAAATAGGTTAATGTCAGGAAGCACAAGCCAAAAGGAACTTATTAACCGAGCCACCATGTAAAGTCTTTGAAGTTCTATTTTGTTGCCTCCGAGTTGAGGCTAGGTCTGGAGAACCGTTATCACAGTTTTGATCCTCTTTATGGTTTATATATATAAAGATGTTTCTTATAAGAAATTATGTATGTAATACAGGGTGGGTAAATTAACGTTATGTGCAGATGTAGTTCATATAGACTCACAGCTCAATAGATTATTTGTTATTTTTGTATATTGCTTCCGCTAGCCCCGATTATTTTTGATTGTCTAGGAAGGCCTTTAGTAATCTCAGATTACTAGCCAGTCGCTTCACCGACCCCTTATGGGGCGTGGTTTGGATCATGATAGAATGGTATCGAAGCCCGACTTGTGCCAGGGCAAGCTAAGTTTGGAGGACCAAACCTTCTAAGGTGGAAAGAATGTAACGGCCCCAAAATGCCTATCACAATTATCTTGATTGAATTATGAGTTAATATGATTTAATTTGAGAATATCTGTTTGAATTGGGAAAATATCTGTTTGAGCTACGACTTCATAACTGAAATTGACGACCTTAACGGGTTCAGAAACCAAAATTGAGCACATGGATAGACTAATGGGAATTTTAAGAACCATTTGGGAAGTTTAATTGAAAATTGATTCCGTCTGATTCATTAAATTATGTTTGGTTAGCCTAAATAGATATATGTGACATGTTATACATATGTGAGCTCATCTTTATCCCTTTCAAGAGGCAAAAACGTGTAGAGAAAGAGAGAGAGAGAGAGAGAGAGAGAGAGAGACTCAAAGAGAAGAGGAAGAATGTGTAGAGATGGAAAGGGAAACTTAAGATTTAGCTTGGATCCTCCAAGATTGTGCAAGATTAAGAGTTAATAAAGGCTTTAGGTAAGATTTTACCTCCCAAACCTTGAAGATTATGCATTATGAGTTGGATTTATGATTTTGATTAAAGTTAGAATTATTTAATTCAACATGGTTTTGAAAGGTTTTTGGCCTTGATTTGTATACATTGAGGTTGGATTTGAAAAGAGAGGGTTTCAAGAAAAAATCAGATTTTCGAACAGCTTTTCAACCTAGATCGCTCAAGCGGCCCGGGCCCCCGCTCGAATAGCCAAGCCTTGATCACCCAAAATTTCCTTTTGCTTAACTACCGCTCATGCGGCCAAAGTCACCGCACGTGCGGCCGAGCTACTGCATGTGCGGCTAAGGCCACCACATGTGTGGCCAATAGGGCAGTTTTTTCAGTTTTGTTTTCTGTTATGTTTCGGATATCCGGGCCTCTGTTTGCATGGTTTTCACGTGTATTTCTTATGCATTTGCATATCATGGAATTGAAAAATGAATGGACTTGCTTGAATGAATAAGTAACGAAAGAAATGAAGTAACGAATGAACTTAACCAAAATAAGAACCGACTGAATGAATAAGAGTTAATCTAAGAAACGCCAAGCCATGTTGGCCACTTGAATGTGTATAATGATAAGATATGTGTTGTGTTATGCGCATTGTGATTGTAGGTCGCGAATCAAGGACGACACAACCGATTCTGGAAGCCATAGTGCGTAACAACTCTATAAAGCTATGTTTGATTATAAGTATTTTCTGACTGAAATAATATGATCTATTTTCTGAAATGCTATTTTATGAATCATGAATGATTGTCTATTCTTCTGAAATGTAATGTGGCTTCCATATGTTCATGTGGCCCTTACCCGAGGTTAACAATACCGTGGTTTATATTTCTATGTTCACGTGGCCCTTACTCGAGGGTAGCAATACCGTGGTTTTGTTCATGTTCATGTGGCCCTGGCTCGGGGGTAACGATACGGCAATCTATGTTCATGTGGCCCTTGCTTGGGGGTAACAATACTGTAGCTTATGTTCACGTGGCCCTCGCTTGGGGGTAACATTACCATGGCTATATGTGGACAAAAATCTCTGACGATACCAATTGGAACCGCCGTACTGTTATGCTAATGGATGTATTGGAACCACTGTACTATTATGCTAAGGAATATACTACTATGACTGTTTACAAGTACTAATATGACTGTCTACAAGTACTGGTATAATTGTTTACATGAACTGATAAGATATGTTATAAAGTTCTGCTTCAAGAATCATTGATGAATGAATTGTTTGAATTACTGATTTGGGACATCATTCATTAACCCTTTACCTTGTTGTTATTCATTGGGCTTTAGCTCACTGTGTGTCTTTATATAAATAGGTGAAGGGCAGGAAGCACAAGTCAGAAGGAACTTATTAACCGAGCCACCGTGTAAAGACTTTGAAGTTTTATTTTGTTGCCTTCGAGTTGAGGCTAGGTTTGGAGAATCGTTATCACAGTTTTGATCCTCTTTATGGTTTATATATATAAAGATGTTTCGTATAAAAAATTATGTGTGTAATACAGGGTGGGTAATTAACGTTGTGTGCAGATGTAGTTGATATAGACTCACAGCTCACTAGACTATTTGTTATTTTTGTATATTGTTTCTGCTAGCCCCGATTATTTTTTATTGTCCAAGAAGGCCTTTGGTAATCTTGGATTACCAGTCGGTCACTTCATCGACCCCTTACGGGGCGGGGTTCGGGTCATGACAGGAATCATTCAGAGAACCAGCGAACTAGTAAAGAGGCCATTCACTAGGGGTACCAATACTAGCAATAACACTATTCCTAGGCCTGCTGAAGTCAGTACCGTCACTACAACAGCCAAGATAGCAGATCCATTTGCTGGCACATCCTCACAAACCACTCCCATCAAAAACCCTTTTGCTGATAATAGCCTAAGATCATCCACTTCAACTCGGCCCCAAGCCCGAAATTTTCATTCTCTTTACATGGATCTCTCTCACCTAGAGCTCCTAGAACCTCGACCCCTCCCAAGTCCTCTTCCACTAAGACATGACCCTGATAAATATTGTGCCTATCATCAATAACACGGTCATGATATGACCCGTTGCATCTGCCTTCATCATAAGATTCAGGATCTTATTGACAAAGAGATCATAGCTCCACCAAAAAGGCCTCATTCCACCATTAACCCATCACCTCCATACCTCAACCTGATCCATACATTGCCATCCACCTACAACCCTAGCATATATATCACCCCAACCCATTTACCCAAGCCTGAGGTGTTTATTCCAGAAAACACGAACTTGTGTATGATAGATACACCTGAACCCCAATCGTTTCAACCCCCAAAACTTGAACTCCCTAATAGTCTAATTCCAGTCCAACCCACTCCAAAAAGCCCGGCCCAACCAATTCACCAAGACCAAGTCGGTTCAAATACCTTGCAGCACCAATTGCCAAACCCACTACTTCTAAGCTGTTGAGCATGATTGAAGATCTTCAGAGCACTGTGGCAGATTTAGCCTTTGGGATCTTGGTTCCATCATCAATAACATTACGTGCCAGAAATTTCACATCAAAAAGCTCCATAATCTTGGGACGAGCTATAATTGGAAAGGGCCAACTCGAAACTATCTTAAATCTGGGTGATGACATGTCAACAACAAGTGAACCTCACTCCGATATAGCCACTCAATCTCTTGGCAAAGCTGAAGCAAGTGGCAAGAATGAAGTTGGGCAAGTATTGATCTTTATGCACATCTCCGGTGGGCTATTGAGGCTTTAAAAGTCAAAGGGTTGAACAAGCAACAAGTGCTTGCAGTTGTTACAAAGACTGTGGATGACACTTTTGTCGCTCAAGTTGGGAGCATTTTGAATTAGGGCGTAAGCCATGAAAATGGATGTCCTACCAGAAACACCCCTTCCAGCTCCGGTCCTACACTCATAAGAGATCATCAAACCCAGTCAACACCTGTCGACCTTTCTATCATTACTTCCAAGATTGGTAATCGCATCTTCAATCCCTTTTACATGACCTTGTCTAAAGCTCTCCAAATCCTCATGAGATAAGGCCACCTCAAACCCCTTGACTTTCGACTTCTCCCTGATCGCCTTCCAGCCAGGCATGATGCTGCCAAGTATTGCGCCTTCCATCAGCAACTCGACTATGACACTAACCGTTGTTTTCGCCTTCTCCATGAAGTTCAAGACCTGATTGACAACAAGATCATCACGCCACCAAGTCTTACAAAGTCTATCGGCACTAGATTAATGAACTTGGGAGATAGTACAATTGGTCTTGTGATCGAAGATGAACCATCTGCTGATGGCACATATTTTACTCCAAACATGATGGATGGCACGCATTGATTTTAGCAATTTGAAAATGCTTTTTGTTTTACTTTTTGAACTGGGTCTTGAGTCAGTCTTGTTATGTCAGAGTGCAGTGATTTTGGGGGTGTTAACCCGGGCATCACTGTCTTGTTTGTGTTTGTCTTGTCTTACCTTTCTTTTTTGGAGTCCGTTTCAGTCGTTGAGCCAGAAGATCTGAATGAAACGACAGTAATTTTCACCTACTTCTCTGTGCCTTTTAAGCATTACATTGACCAAAATTTTTCAAAACTTTTGCCAAAACTATGATGAAATCAAAACGGAACGAATTCCTTGGGATTTGCAAAATTTGATCGACTGAGAGGAAGAGAGGCGTGCTAAAGCCCTTAATGAATGAGATCATGTATGTTAATGTGAGTACTGAGAAGGATCCTGGCTTGGTCCAGATTGGTTCTACATTTTCTTTAGAGGGGCACGAGCGACTAGTCGCTTTATTAAAAGATTCAGAAATATTTTTGCGTGGTCCTATGAAGACATGCCTAAAATTGATCTTGAGATTGTACAACATAGGATCACTCTTGGCCTCAAGACTTGATCCCTTTGCTTTCGAAACCTTGATGCAGAATGTTCAAACGATGAATCGCAATATGAAGCTTACATGGCCGGATTGGAAGCAGCTCTTGAACTAGGGGCAATAAGGTTGAATGTGATCGAAAGAAGCTTGCATAGTTGGATTAGAAGCAACTCTTGAACTAGGGGCAAAAAACGTCAGATATGCTCGAAGATTCAAAACTAGGTCATTTCTCAAACCATTGGAGACCGTCAAGAAAGCCAAATCCCAAAATTGGAGAGAATTTTTTTTTCCTGAAAGAAAATCATGTTCCTATCCACAACACTAGGGGCAAATTCAGACCCAATTGGATGGGCCCTTACATCATCAAGACTATTTAGTCAGGAACAACAACCATTCTAGTGGATTCAAATGGCTTAGAAATCCTACGACCAATCAACATGGACAATTTAACTTTTTTATCCTTAAGAGGCTTGTTGGTCCGAAAACCCAGAGGGGCGACCCAGGCAAAAGTTAGAGCAAAAGAAAAAAGAAAAGAACAAAGAGAAAGAAAAGAAAAAAAAAATGAAAAATGAAAAATGAAAAATGATGATGTAGAAAAAAAAAAATCAAAAAGCTCGCAAGGTTGAAAACTTGGAAGGGCGGCCTTGGCAAAAGTTAGAGCATAAAAGGAGAGAGTTAATACTCGATTGCACCTTAATTGGGAACTATGTAAGGCCTGATTCCCATCTTTGGGATATATAGGCAACGTTGTCCTGAAGTTCGGCCCCAAACCATTTTCATCCTACTTGTCTCATTCATGTTGATTGGCTTATATTTATTCAAACTCGACTATTCTATCCACATCTAATTGGCTCGTCTTCATTCAAACTCGGTTGTTCTATTCTGTTAAAAGATTCGGCTGCAAGACAAATAAAGTTCGGATTGGAGGTTGTGCATCTCAAGAGTTAATTTTGCGTTGGTCGAGTAGTGGCTATTTGCAAAAATGGTTTTGAGGATTTTTAGTGAAGTTGACTAATTTTTTTAGAAATCATTCCATTTTTTTTTCCAAAATCGGACCATTTCTTGGACCCAAAAAAAGAAAAATTTTCAGTATTCACAACCTGACCTACATGATTTCAAAGCAGAAAGTCAAACAAGCATGTTAATCTAAACTCTCATGTTAGTCAAAATTGTTTTAGCAGAAAGTCGAAAAACACAAAAAAAATATATATATGGTCAAAGAGATGAAGTAGGGGCACAGTCGAGTCAGGTTTCCTGTCTTTTCTCCCTTGTCAATGTGCTTGCTAGAAAGGGCACAACTGAAGCTAGTCGCAACGGCCAAAACTCTCTCATCCTCTAAGTAGTGAGGTGTCGAGCCGAGTGTGAAGCACAAACTAGAAATAGAATTGGATGGTCAACCCCCTCATAAGGTCCACAACTTCCAGCTTATCCATCAACCATACCTGCGAAGGGATAAAAAAAATAATAAGAGATTAAAGCATAAAGAGATGTGCACTGAGAGAAAAAGTGAGGAAATGACTTTTCAGAGAAATAGAGATTGAAGGCCAAAGTGATTGTGAGAGCCATAAATAAGAAAATGTGGGAAACAATATTTGGAGAAGAAGTGTAATAACCCGACCCTCGTACATGTTTATGGTATGCTTTCAGTCCCCTATTTTGTGCATATATATGCTTATTGTGAAATTTCATGTGAAATTAAGTTTAATTAAGTGAATCTTATGATTATAGATTCATATCTGTCTAATAAGAGAAATATCTGTTACAATTATGACATTCAGATCAGAAATTGAAAGCCATAGAGGCTTGATAATCCGAAATTGACTTTATATTTGAGATCAGCATGAATTTTAGATCATAATATGATTTTCTGTAAAAATTTGATTTGGAATGATTAAACTGATTGATTTTTGTCTTTATTCACCTTTCTATAAATACTTGTTCCCTTAGACATTTGACTTGGTAATTCTTAACTCAAAATATCTCCTGAGAGAGAGAGAGAGAGTTTGAGAGGAAGAGGAGAAGTTCTTCAAGGAAGAAGATTGGGAAAATTGAGAGGGCTTGTAGAGATTTGAGCCAAGGTATGTATGAACCACCTTAAATAACCTCTTCTTGAACCCTTCCTAAATATAGTAAGAATTTCCCTTACCTTCATGCAATCTAGGGTTTGTAATTGAGATCAAGTGTGTGGTAATTGTTCTATTGGAAAGTATTCTTAGCATTTAGTTGTTTTGGAAGTAAATTGGGTTATATGAAAGAATTGTCACTTATGCTTTGAATTCTCATGTTGAAATTACATGTTTGAATATCTGTATTGTTTGTATGTTTAAGAGTATTGAAAAGGGATCAACTTAATTGAACTTGCGACTCATGGTTATTGTGGCATTATACACTTGTGATCCATGTTACTGTGATGTTGAGCCATTATATTGCATTAATTTTCCCTATTTTGTGCCTTATTATGTGCCTACCAAGTTGTGGAAATGTTTTGCTTCGGACTGCCCAAAACAGGGGCGATGGCCGCACGTGCGGAGGTCATGGCCACACGTACGAGAGCACCACTGCACGTGCGGAAAACAGGGAAAAATTAGAAGTTGCATTCTGAAATTACCGCTCGTGCGGGGAAGAATTACCTCACGTGCGGCCCACCTTTCCGCACATGCGGAGGGGACTGCCGCACGTGCGGCCCATGCTGAAAAATTTCGTCCGCTCCGCTTTCCTTGTTTGACCCTCTGATATTATTAAAATAAATATTTAATGCTCGTAAAATGGTTGTAAATTCATTCAAAGAGAAATGAATCAGATATTGTTTAAAAAGAAAAACGAACTAATTCTTGAACTGCGTGTGTATGTAGGGCACATACCGGAAGGAACTGCCGCTCCACCACAGCACTGTGAGTAATAGTACTATAGTAGTACACTTTACTTCGCTAATGATTATTATTAGCACTCTGTTAATCGTAAGTCAACTGTGTTAACTTATGTGAACGTTTGGAAGAATCTGTGTACATCTGTATGACTCTGAGAGTAGTCTATTCTGTTGATATCTGGGCCTAAGGCCAATCTGTAAAATCTATTGGGCCTAAGGC
Organism: Camellia japonica; assembly: GCA_030407325.1. Taxonomy (NCBI): domain Eukaryota; kingdom Viridiplantae; phylum Streptophyta; class Magnoliopsida; order Ericales; family Theaceae; genus Camellia; species Camellia japonica. The sequence continues at coordinate 87,181,816 of JAPPVO010000014.1, read as the reverse complement.
CAATCTGTGAAATCTGTTGGGCCTAAGGCCAATCTGTAAAATCTGATGGGCCGAAGGCTGTTCTGAAAATATTTACGGAATATGATTTCTACACCTGTATACGTTATAATTCAGATTTATACATTGAATCATTTAAGTATTATTATTCACTGAGCTTCGCTCACTCCGTGTTATGTCTGTCTTTGTAGGTAATCACCCTGGAGGTCAGTCTTAGTCCAACATGTCCGCTTCTCTTTTGTCAACTCCAATGCGTCCGAGCACTTAGACGAAGCTCCTTCATTTTTGTGGAATTTTTGCTAAGCTTTTAGCTTTGTGCCCTAAATCTTCTGTCTATTGTCATAAAGTGTGTATAACCTTCTTTTACCAATGCTTTTGCTGTACGCCCAACTTTGGGGCCGGGTCTGTATATATATGTATGCGCATGACTGTCTCTCATATGTATGTTCATTGTTTGGTTGTTTATCTGATGCAATGTTGTGATCCTGACATACTAACGATAGCTCAATGGATACTGTTTATGTTCTTAATTACTTTCGTTCTAGCCCCATATGTTATACATAACGAGTTTGATGTCCGTTTCTGAGGTGATCATGCCCAAACTTTTAGGGGCGGGTTTGGGGCGTGACAAGCAGGCTCCCAATGAACCGAAAGATCTCTCGCCAATGGAAAGCAAACATCTAAGTGTTGTGTTTATGGTTTTTGTTTATTTTAAGTTTACTTTGTTTAACCTTTGTTAAGTTGTACTTTGGTCAGTTGTAGGCTCAATACCTGGTTAAGAACTCATTCTCAGTTTCAATTTCAAAAATAAATCGTTTTTTTGCTCAAAGTGCTGTGCCATCCCAACATGTTGTGCAAACATAATTCTTTCTTTCATAAACTGTAGGGTCCAACCCCGATCAAAGGAGAGAGCAACAGAACTAGGGCCTTGTAGACCCGACTTTCTTCGCGCGCCCCCCTTTCAGAGGGGCGCGAATTGGTCTTACTAAAGTTCGGACTCTTGTCACAGTTCTGAATCTAATCTCACAAAGTACAATGTGAGACTGATAAATACCAAAGAGTCCAAATCCGAAAAATCGTTTTGGAAAATCGATTTTGAATAAAAAGCACCAAACATGGACTGCTTTGCCAGATTACAGAGTCGCCGCCTAAATATTTTATTTTTGGGAAATTTAGGAAACTCTGACTCGTGCCAAAGGCCACGTGTCCGTCATCACCAAAGTTGCCTCGGCTCGGGAACTTGGGTATGAGAGGGTAAGGTCATAACATGAGCACCCCCGCTCGCCCGATCAAAGATCGGCCTCTACTACCATGATATGTTATTTTATAAACTTCATGTGTTCTTATCTGGTTATTAGCTAACTTACTATGTGATGCACAGATACAAGTATAAACTCAATCACGAGAATTGGAACAAAACAACTCATGTTTGTTTTCGAAAATGGTTTGAAAGTGCTACTCGCAAGTAGGCTAAAGCGCGGATTTGCCACCCTCAAGTGGGCTTGAAAACATGATTTTGCCACTTCGCAAAGTGAGCTTAAAAACTCACAATCATCGAGTTGTTCCAATTCAGGCAATCAAGCCTTCACCCACAGGCATTCATACAGTTAAGTACTTAAGCAAATAGCCTCATGGCAAACATGCTATCATGGCAACACTCACACTCACGCAAGTATGCTAAAGCGTAACACTTATAGTGTACTCTGAGACAAAACAAAAACTAGTTAGAAACAATACATGATCCCAACTATGCAAAATGCCTAATGCAACACATGCAAAATGCAACTAAATAGACTCGGCTATCTAATCATGGCATACGAAGCAACTTGATACACGTATTCAAATAGGTATTGAAATACGATGCAGTTTGAATGATGCGCCGAGCCTGGTGTATGCAAGACAAATGAATGATGCACGCATGCAAAGCAAAAGGTATGCTAATTGAAACGTGCCCTAAAACTAACTATCAAAAGCTGATAAGTAAAAGGGAGAAAGACGTGGGATTGGAAGACATGCACACACACACGCACCCTTATTACAACATTGCGACCTCTCAAAGGAGGGTTCGAATAAATAAGCTTACTAGCTACGCTAAGCAAAGCTAACTATTACAAACCAACTAATTAACTAACTTAGCTAATTAATTATTACAAACCAAATGAAATTTTATAACTAGCTACGCTAAGCTAATTAGAATATTACAAAGATGAATTAAATTAGCTAAACACATTAACTAATTAATTACAAAACCGGTAAATTAACTAGCTAAGTGAAGCAGTAAAATGGCCTCGAGGGGGAGGGAGACATGCATGCTCGGTTTGTTTCGCCCGAAAATGCATTGCCTTGCCATAAGTTGCCACTGTTTGCACTCGCGGTGATCTCAGAACATCATATGAACTTCCAGATTTCATCTGTCCCAACCAGGAACACGTTGGACAATTTTCCCTGAAGGTGGCCAGTCGGCCACCTCAACTGGTCGGTAGGCTACCTCAGCTGGCTGGCCGGCCAGTGCAAGTGGTCGGTAGGCTAGTGCAAGTGGCCGGCCGGCCACTTCTCTTTCCAGAATTCTGCATTTGCTCCAACAGAGAGCAACAGAGCGAAGACAATGTATTTGGCAAGAAATGTGTGTACTACCACCCTCCTCATCATGTCTTAAGCTCAAAGGAGTGTGGTACTTGGCTCTCAAGCCACCAATCAAGCATCTCAATGCATGATGGCCGAAGAACCAAGCTTGTACAAGCTTAGTGAATGTGCACATAAGACTCAAAGTGCCTCCACCCTATCATGCATGATCAAGGGTGGAGAGCGACCAAGAAATGTGACACGTTTCATCACTTTGAGTATGAAACGTCTTGCATTTCTTGTGTTTGGATTAACGTCCTATCCAAACACATGCAATGCAACACACATATGTTATCTTGGCATGTTTTACTTTGCTCATTCTTGTTTACACATTTTAACTTTACCAAACCATTCTTTAATCGGTTAAGTTCAATGTGCAAGTCCTCTAAGGAGAGGAGGTCAACCAAAAGAATGGTTTAAGGCATAAGAGAGACCATGCCTTTGACTAGGAGGAACCCTCAAAAGCGGGTTAAAGTCATTTAAGCACAAGCCTCAATCCCAAGCTTAAACACAATCTCAAGGCCGACCAACTCTCAAAGCAAATAAAAAAGATGAAGAAATGAGGGAGGTGGTAGATTTTCAAAGCTGAAATGGCATGCTCAATACACTAAATCATGCAAACAATCCATACAAGACATGCTCAAAAGCCAAATACATTAAGCTAGTAAAGAGCATCACTCTAGAAGCATGCAATATCAAGCATAAACAACCAAACCAGCTCTGAGCAAAGCTTAATCATGCCAAATAAGAGACTACAACATGCTAAAATTGAAGCTCGAATAGCAAGAAAAACATGTTCGCATGTAGGCTCACAAGCAAGGCATAGAGCACAGCTCTCAAAAGCGATGAAAGAGTGGAATATGTGAGAGTGTGTCTACACTATAGGCACTGAAATTGCATGCTAATTGATGCCAAAACATGCAATCATCGCATACACAACATGTGGAGGGCATCCAAACTCAAAGCTAGTGAAGTTAACTACACTATAGCTATACAAAGAAAGTCTCAAGGGACCAAGACCACTCAAAACAGAGCTTAAACACGTTAAAACATGGCCAAAAACATGCTGGAATGGAGCCAACACATGCTGGAATAATACGCTACAACATCAAGTAAGCTAGGCTAGCAAGGAGGATTACACTACAAGTGTAAGAAGCAAGCAAGAGGTGCTCTAACCAGCCCAAAACAGAGTTATAGCACGTCAAAAAAGTCACAAAAACATGCTGAGATCAAGTCATTAGGTGGTAGAAAAACATGCTCAATTATTAAGCCATCTATGCATACAAACAAGATACAAGGAGAGGGGACCACCCCCTCCTATTTTGAGCCTCAAAACCAACTTTCTACCACTGAAATTCCTCTGAGTTTCAGTGGTAGAAAGGCCAAACAAAGGGTGTTCCAAAAGCTAAGAAAGGTGGCTCAAAAGGCTTTACAAGCCAAAGAGGCAAGGGAGGAAACCACCACTTAACCAAACAAGACTCAACCAACATTTTAAAGCCTTAAAATCAGAGTTTTTAAGAGGTTAAAACCAGCCTTAAAATAGCATGCAAAGGTGGCCAAGCACTTAATCAAAACAAAGCTTAAAAGGGACAAGTTGTTACCCTTGAAGCACTGCAACAATTCAGCAACAATTCTGAACCAAAACCAAGCCTAAGACCTCAAACCAAGCTTCAATGGACCTCAGCTCCAAAGTGAAGGTGTTTGACTAGGTGTTTTAGTGCAAATATGTGATGAAAACTCACTTCTAAGCACAACATAGCACAATATATATATATATATAGAGAGAGAGAGAGAGAGAGAGAAATCTAGAGAGTAAAATTTAGCTCCTAAATTTTCTGAACCCTCTAATAGGGGGAGGGACCTCCCCTTATATAGAACAAGCAAGCAAAAAGCTTATGGAGGATGAGCCTCAGTGAGCCACAGCTGGCTCAAAAGATCTAAAAATATCTAAAAAAGGAGAAAATTGGCCGGCCGGCCACCTCCCCTAGCCGACCGGCCACTTCAAGTGGCCTACAAGAGAGAAAAGTGGCCGGCAAGTGCCACAAGTGGCCGGCAAGGCCTTTCTCCCCTCCAGGGAAGAGTCACCACGGTTTGGCCCAAAAACAAGGCCAAAACACAGAGTGTTAAGAGGCTCAAAGACAAGGCACTCAGTCGAGAACTTCGGACATTCAAAACGAGCACAAACATGCACAATCATCGCGTGCACAAACCATGACATCTGAGTCCTAAGGTCGGTCAAAAATGGGGTGTCTATAGTTACCCCTCATTGACAGAACTCGGAAGTCATGAAATGACGGCAGTGAATGTCAAAGCTCAGAGACGACCCATTTTTGACAAGGCCGAAGACTTAGACAAACAGACAAGATAACGAAATAGATGAGCCCGCAGGCAGGGGCAAAATGCAAATGACATGCATGATGCAAGAGTATAACTTATGATTATGCAAAGAGGGCTGTAATGGAGCATTTATGCAAAATAAATACAACATTTTAAGCAAACCGACAAGTTACAGCAGTTTCACACATTTCAATAGAAAGGATGCAAGAAAATTATGCAATCTTCACCGTGCCTCACGCAGGAAAGGCTAAAAGCGACTACCGGAAATATCCGAAGTCTCAAACGAAACTCCTCTTAGCGTATCACACGCGAGAGAGGGAAACGGAAGCACCTCTCAGCGTATCACACGCGAGAGAGGGAAAGAAACACCTCTCAGCGTATCACACGCGAGAGAGGGAAACGGAAGCACCGGGCACACGACTCAAACGCTTTCAACGGGGTGTTAGTGCAAACGCCAGGCGTACCCGGGTGTTTCTAACCAACGGAATACCAGTGTAGACATCGGGCGTACCCGAATGTCTCTAACCATCGGGATGAGGGAGAGGAATGGTTTTACCCAGAATTTCACTGAATGAACCGTACATACAATATCGTCTGGTTGCGCCAGCTTTGAATGAACCGTACATACAATATCGTGCCTGCATAAGGAAGAAACTTCGACAAGTACCATGCAATACGAATCCATATTCAATGCAACATCAATAACCATGATACAATGCTTAGGAAGGCATGTTTCATGCACACCATGTGAGAAACGAAACAAAAGCATATCTTATGCAACAAAACATGTGACATATTCTATGTAATACCGAATGCATGCACAATGCAACAGGTGCGGACAACTTCTATACGAATGTAAGAGAATGCGCAATCCAATACAACATGACATACATATTCTATGCAGTATAAGAACATGAGTAACGCCATGTGCTGTATCAAACATATTCTGTGCTCAACGACAATGATGCACATGCAATGCAACATCGATAGCATGTTCAATGCGAAACATCGAATAAAGAAATGCGTGCTGAACAAGGCCAACTCAGTTGCAACCTCCGATTTACCTCTCGGAAGGGTTACAATGTGTTTCAAAAAGGATACACCTCGTTCATGCCGGTCGACGGCGAGTCACACATCGAAGACAGGAGTTGAACTTTTGCAGGGACACTTTGCACTGAAAAGTGGGCTCTTCTTGCACTTTCTTGAGAACCAAGGACTCAAAATAGTCTGAAAACACTCAGAGGGAACAGTGGGAGGCATGCACAATGACCTATTTTAAGGCACAAAAGAACAACTCTTCAAAGCATTGAAAACATGATAAATGCAAGCATACAAGCATGGAGCATAGACTAAAATAGCATGATAAGTGATTCCAAATCACTGAAATAACCCAAATAAAGCATGCTCATGACTCATGCACTCAAAGCTAATGAGCTAGGATACATGGTGGCTATACAAAATATGGCAAACATGATTGAATCAACACCAAACAGAACTTAAACATGTTGCAACATGACTAAAAGCTTCATGAAGTCAAGCTAAAACATGCAAGCATGATGGTCTAAATGCATGGTACATGTTATGACAATAGAGGGGATTACCAAGCAAGTGCATGATGCATACAATAGGCCATCGAACCAACATGAAACAGAGGTCTAACATGATAAACAAACACCAAATACCCTCTGAAATGGAGCCAAATAAAGCTATACAAACATGCTACCTTTATGAGCCCTAAATGCAAGCAAATAAGTCATAAGGGGAGAGGGGTGTCCCTCCCCTATACAAGACCTCAAAACCACTTCTCCACCACTGAAAATCCTTTGGATTTCAATGGTGAGAAGGTCAATACACGAAGCGTTCCAAAGCCCAAAGAGGAAGGCACAAAAGGGGGTCAAACAAGGCTTAAGAGGGGGTAGACAACCCCCAACACCAAAATGACCTTAAGAAACTATAACAAGCATGAAAATACAGAACTTTTATCAGTTATACACTAAGCTTAAAACAGTATGCAAGATAGGTTAAAAGCTTAAGGCAAAATGGGAAATAAAAGGGTAAGTTCTCACCCTTGTAGAACACTTCAAGAACACCAACTCCAGCACCTCCTTTTGATCAAAACCAACTCAAAAACTCTGAAATCAACCCTTCAACACCTCAGTAACCAAAGTATAGTGTAACACTAGGTGCCTTAGTACAAAAATAAGAACAAAAACACACTTTTGAACACTATTACACACACAACTAGAGAGAGGGGGAGATATAGAGAGAGAGTGATATATATCTTGTATATCAGATGAATCAACCCCTGGAAAGGGAGGGGAGGCCCTCCTTTTATAGAAAAACCAATTTGCAAAGCTTCCAAGAGAAGCTAAACAAGGATGAAATCCCTCCATACACATGTATGGAGGGCAGAGTCTATGCTCACCAGCTGGCACAGCTGGCATGCACAATGCCTGAAAAAGGCAAAGAAAAGGTCTTGGCCAGAAAAGGTGGCCGATCGACCAAATCAATGGTCGGCCGACCAACTATAGTGCCGATCGGCCAAAACTATTGGCCGGTAGCAATAAAACATGGCCGGTGACCTCATACCATGGCCGGTGGGTTGAGGAAATAGCAAACAAGCCACCCTCTTCCCTCAAAATAGAAACACAAATGCTTGGCCCACAACCAAGCACAAAACAGTCAAGTTGAGAGGTCTTGAGGCGAGGCGCGCGGCCGAGACCTCCGAGAACTCAAAACGAACACGAACATGGATGATCACCAAGTGTTCAAACGGTGACGTCCAAGTCTTGAGGACGGTCAAAAATGGGGTGTATACAAGTTGGTAAAATAGTCAATGGCAACCAAGATGAACTGATGCCCATTTGAACCTTTTGGTGTGACTACCCTGATGACATCGATGCCCCAAACTGAGAAAGGCCAAGGTGAAGTCATGTTGTACAGTTTTGATGGCGGGATATTCATGCGATTGGTGTGGATTTGACAATTGTGGCATCGCCTAACAAAGTTGATACAATCACTCTCCATGGTTAACCGGTAGTATCCTTGTCTAAGGATTTTTCTGGCTAGCATCATACCGTTCATATGGGCTCCACACTCTCTTCCATGGATGGCTTCCATGACACACTTTGTCTCTTTTTCCTCTACACACAGCTTGTGCATTCCCAGATGCCCTCCCTTGGATAGCTTATCTCCACAAATGACGAACTGAGCGGCCAAACACCGTATCCCGCTTTTGTCTTTAGCATTTGCCCCTTGTTGGTGTGTGCCACTTTCCAGAAAATTCCAAATATCAAAGTACCAAGTGTTTTCATCTTGAACTTCTTCTGTTGCGGCTATCATTTCATACGCGAGAGCATACCTTTGTTCTATAAGGATCAGGCGCATCTTGACCCGAACCGGTATATCTATCATTGATGCTAGGGTTGCCAACGCATCAACAAATCGGTTGTTCTCTCTTACCAGGTGTGTAAAAGTTAGTTTTTTGAACCTCGAGATCAACATGTCTAAGCTCTGATGATAGACTTTCATTTAACTTTCCAATCTCTGTTAGCTTGAGAGACGACCAAGTTTAAGTCCCCGATCACGTCCAACCTTATTGCCCCTAGTTCTAGGGCTGCTTCCAATCTGACAATGCACGCCTCATACTTTGCTTGGTTGTTGGATACCCTGAATCGGAGTTTGAAAGCTAAGGGGATATGGGAATCATCTGGCGCTATGAGCAACACGCCTATCCCATAGCTAAATTGATTGGACGCTCCATCGAAGTACAACTTCCAAGTGTCTTCTTCCATCTGCATGACCTCTTCATCTGGGAATGAGTACTCCACATCTTTTCGTCCTTCAATTGGGTGATCAGCCAAAAATTCTGCTACGGCCCTTCCTTTGACAGATTTGCGAATGACATACTTAAGGTCAAATTCGAAAAGCAAAAGCAACCAACGAGCTAGCCTACCGGTAAGTGCTGGTTTCTTAGATAAATATTTGATTGGGTCTAATCTTGAAACCAAAATTACCGAGTGAGCTAACAGGTAATGTCTCAACTTCCTGGTGGCCCATACCAAAGCTAAGCAAGCTTTTTCCAAAGGAGTATAGTGGGTCTCATAGTCAAGCATCTTTTTACTTAAATAGTAGATAGCCTTCTCCACTTTCTCATCCGATTCTTGTGCAAGCATACATCCCATAGTTGATTTGGTCGCTAATAAGCACAAGATCAGCGGTTTCCTTGGCCCAGGCGGTGATAACATAGGTGGATTCCACAGATACTGCTTGACCTGCTCGAACGCAGACTAACATCGATCATCCCATTAGAACTTCTTCCCTTTCTTTAGGAGACCAAACAGTGGTTCACAAGTGAAGGTTAGCTTTGAAATAAACCTCCTTATGAATTGCACCTTTCCCAGAAAGCCCCGCACCTCCTTTTCAGTCATTGGTGGCGGCATTTCTAAGATGGCCTTAATTTTAGATGGATTAACTTTGATTCTCCGCTGTGTGATCAGAAATCCCAACATCTTGCCTGGAGTTACCCCAAAGGTGCATTTCTGTGGATTCAACCTCAGCCTGTATTCCCTAATTCTTTCAAAGAATTTTTTTCAATGTGGTGTAATGGGTTTCTTGATCTTTGGACTTAACAATCATGTCGTCTACATACACCTCAACTTCCTTGTGGATCATATCATGCAAAATAGTGGTAGCTGCTCTCTGATAAGTGGCCCCAACATTCTTTAAACCGAATGGCATAACCCTGTAGCAGTATGTCCCCCATAGTGTGGTAAATGTAGTCTTTTCTCTATCCTCTAAAACCATAAGGATCTGGTTATACCCTGAAAAACCATCCATGAATGACAGTAAGGCATGCCCTGCAGTGAAGTCTACCAATTCGTTAATATATGGCAATAAGAAATCATCTCTTGGACCAGCCTTATTCAAATCCTAGAAGTCAACACAAACTCAGATTCTGCCATCTTTTTTCAGAACTAGCACAATATTGGCTAACTAAGTAGGATATTCTGATACAAGCAAAAACCCAACATTGATTTGCTTGGTAACCTCTACTTTAATTTTCAAGGCCCAATCCAAACGAATTCTGCGAAGCTTTTGTTTGACAGGTCGGGCCTCATGGTCGAGAGGGGTCCTATGTTGTACAATCTCAGGGTCAGTTCCTAGCATGTCTTCGTACGACCGCGCAAAAATATCTTTGAATTCTTTTAATAAAATAACTAATTGTTCACGTTCCTCCGAAGACAATATAGAACCAATCTGGATCAAGCGAGGATCTTTCTCAATACCCACATTTACAGAAATAATTTCATCCACTAATGGCTTAGCACGCCTTTCTTTCTCCCAGTCAATTAAATTTTTCAAAGCCCGAGGAATTTCTTCCTCTTTGTTTTTATCAAGATTTTGAAAATTTTGGTCAATGTTATGAACTATGGGCACAAAAAAGTAAGCGGAAATCACAACATCTTCATTCAAAGCCATAGGCTCATAAGTTGCTATAGACTTAAAAAGAGAGAGAAAAAAAAAAAAAAAAAAAAAAGAGACTTAGACATCTTAAACAAACTTGAATCTAACCCCAACCCCACAGGCCCACCAGACTTAGGCTCAACAGCCAATTCAGAACTCTTAATACAACTATTTTCAAAATGCCAATTTATGTGAACCATTCATTGCATCCATGATGAAGCTTGAGCAGTCAGCAAGTGCCTCTTCCCCGATCACGACAATGGTCATATCCCCCAAATTCATCGGTTCAATATAAGTATGCGACTCTGTCAGTAAATCAGCCAGTGTTAGACCCAAGACTTCCTCGGTGCTACTTTCCGAGCTGACTTATCTGTCTTGTCCAATGTCGATACTAGGATCTACCCACTCCTCGTCACTGTCGAAGAGTTGATGATCGAAGAAGATCTCAAACCTAAGGTATCTCTTCCTCTCCACTTATCAATCTAGGGCTTACGAAAACCACAGAAAGGGAAGTCTTCTCCTTGGCGGACAATGCATCCATTCAAGGTCCCATGGATTGGCTTATAAACCAGCTCATACTTATTTCATGTCTTCTTTGCATTGATTCTCTCTCTCATTTCCTTCACTTTCTTCTCCCAATCTTCTACTAGTGATTCATATCCCAACCCAAATGCAAATGCATATGGGTTGTGGATTACCTTAGTTATCTCTACGGTGCCTTGTCGGCCACTCCTTCCCAATCCAGATCTTGGGATGTATCCTAGCTTGTTCATCACGTAGACTGACTAAGCACTCAGATGTGTACCCTCCCCTTCTGCCATGATTGTCTACGCCATGCTTCTGCCAAGGTAAAACCCAAGAGAAAAATATCTTCCCTCCCATGTTGTATTTTCAGTACTAGTGTTGTGACTTCTAGAGGAGGGTGGATCATAGAATTGCCAAAAACTGTGGCAATCCCTCCATTGTGCATGTACTTCACCAACTGGTGTACGGTTGAAGAGACTGCTCTCATCTTATGGAACCAAGGCTTGCCCAACAATAGGTTGAAAGTTGCCAAGACATCCATGACATGGAATTCTGCCTCATGCTCAGAGAGACCAACTAATATCTGGACCTTGAAAGTCCCCATAACATTCATGCTGGTGTTGTCACATGCCCGGATAACTTGGCTTCTTGGCATGTAATCAGCCGACTTTAACCTGATTGTATAAGCAGTTCTTGTCGGGCACACATTAATGGCTGAATCGGTATCAACCAAAACTACTGGAATCCACTTCTTTCTACACTCCAAGGCCACATACAAAGGCTTGTTATGGTCAACCCCCTCAGGTGGTAAATCTTTGTCTGTAAATGATAACATAGGGGTCATGTCTCTAGGTATGATGAAAGATACTAACTGATCTGGCGTTGTCTCAATGGATAGCTTGGCCTTGTTTAAGGCTGACAACATTGCTTGTCGGTGTTCTCGGGAAGCCATGACAAGTCCCCAAATAGAGATGTTTGCTTGGATCTTTTTTAGCTGTTTTAAAACCAGGTCTTCTTCTGCTTCTTTCTCTTTCTCTTTCTCTTTCTCTTTCTCTTTATCAATGTCTGCATGTTTGCCCGAGGACTCGCCTTGGTGTAGTTGTGAAGGTTTGAAGTAACGCCCACTCCTAGTTAGGTGATCAATTTCCTCAGAATACCAAGTCTCATCAGGCAAAGTACTACCCCATTCATCATCGATGTGGGAAAGCTGCAGATCACTATTATCCCACCATTCACCTTCGTTAACCGAAAGGCAATTGTCAGGCTCTACATGAATCGTTTCCATGTTATAGTCTGGTGGACTTTCTGATTCTTCTTCTCTCTTGGAACCCCTTTCGTTGCCACTGTTTTCAAACTTTCCGGTGTCAGTTTTTGGTTCATCATCTTTTCCCTTAGTTTTCCCATCCGAACCTTCATCATCGCTTGCCCAACCGTGAGTAGCCTTGGAACTTCTTGGATCCCACCAGCCGATCTGCACATTTCTGAAGTCCAATTCAACTGGCCAACAGGTATTATGTATTTGCTGGGATCATATCATTCTTCCGGTAGTTTTCTAGTCTCAATCATAGGTACTTCAGTTATGTCTTCTTTGGGTCTTTCTCTTAATATGGTCTTTTCTTCCTCAGTTTGTAATACCCCTACCACTATGGCTTGTCTTGGCTTTGGCTGGGTTAGAGGTGCATCCGTCATACATAAATCAATGCTCTCTGGAATGCATACCTCAGGTTTAGGTAAATGGACAGATGTGATGTATATACTAGGGTTAAATTTGGGTAAAAGTGTATGGATATGGTTGAGGCAAAGAGGTGGTTGATTTTTGTCATGGGGTGGCAACGGGTTGTTAGTGACATTGGGTTTTAGTGGTTTTGGGGGAGCTATAATCTTATTGTCAATGAGATCTTAGATCTCATGGCGAAGGTGAAAACAACGGTCAGTGTCATATCCGAGTTGTTGATGAAAGGCACAGTGTTTGGTAGGGTCGTGTTTGGCTAGGAGAGGATCGGGAAGAGGTCGGGGGTCCAGAGGCTTGAGATACCCTCTTTTTGTCAAGATTTTCATAGCTTTGGCCGAGTACATATAGAGAGGGTTAAAGGTTCTGGCCGTGGTTCGGGTTGAGTTGGTTATTTGTGGACCGGCGTTGGCAAATGGGTCGGCTATTTTGGCGGTGGTGGTAATGACTGAATTAACCTCAGAATGTCTTACAACTGTACTTGTGATAACCCAACCCGTACCCTACTAATTATGTACGTGATTATGTGTTTAATAAAAATTTGCAAGTTTAAGTATGGAAAATATGTGAATTTGGAAAAATATCTTTTGAAAGTAGGAATATCTGTTGCAATTGAAACTTCGAACATAAATTAAAGGCCTTAGAGGCGCGATAAACAAAAACTGACTTCATATCTGTGATTAGCATGATTTATAGAGCTCACAGTAAAATTTTTAAAAATTACGATTCGTAATGATTAAATAATGTTTTGTGAGTTAGGTCATATATGTGTGTTTGCCTATTGTTCTTCATTGTTGCTTGAGAATCCTAGAATGTGAGTTAGAGAGAGAGGAAGAGGAGAAAGCTAGGGATTTGAAGGAAATCAAGGGGCAAACCATAGATTTGAACTAACGTATGGAAAATCACTCACAAACTTTGATTCTGACACATCTTTGTCAAGAAATCAAGAAGAAATTAGGGATTTGAGCTAGGGTTTTGAGTTGTATGGTAGTTTGAGCTAAAGGCATGAAATTGAACCCTAATCTCTCCATCTTTGTTTGATTTAAGTTCACTCTTGTGATTGACCCATGAAACAAACCCCAGATAATTCATGAAAACAAGATTTGTTGAAAGATTGCTCATGGATCATGTATTTTGAATTTGTTTATGTAATGTATGAATATGGGAAAGAGATGAGTCCATGAATTTGTTGTTCATACAAGGTTGATATGTTTAATGTGGAATTACATTTGTATCATACTTATATATCATGTTTTTGAGTTGTTTTTACATGAATTTGGACTTGGAAATGAGTTTAGGAAGTTTGCATCTTTGAACCATTTTTGGACTGTCTGATTTTGCCCAGACTGCACGAGCGGCCACGGGCACCGCATGAGCGGAACATGAAGAAAAAAAAAGGTTTTCATTCTGCTCCTTGGGCACTCGAGTGGCCAGTTTTTCCGCTCAAGCGGATTTGGGCCGCACGAGCGGTGAAGACTTTCGCACGTGCAGAATCCTTGTTTCAGCCCAACTTCAAAAAGGCATATCTCATTCATCCGAACTCTGTTTTAAGTGATTCTTGAGCCTAAATTCAAGCCCTCGAAGTCTAGTTTCTAATGGTGGTAATATTACACCCAAATTCTAAGTACACAAATAGATATGCTCAAATTAGTGAAGGCTACTTACTTTCTTTTAACCGTTTTATGCCATTTTCTACCCTAACTTAGTTTCCTTTCGCTTCTTGCTATTTCCTTAAATCTTAAATAAGTAAACATGATATGTTCAATGAAAAACATATGAAATTATTGTAGGAAACATTAATTTAAATCATGAACATTTAGGGCCGTTTAAAGTACATCTTTGGAACATGCTTTGTACGTGGTTCACATGTAGAGAAGATTAGCATTGAACACTTGAGAGAAATTAAAGAAAAGTGTACCATGAATTGAAACAAATGATTTATCGAATTTGTATATGACATGTTTTGTGTAGGTCGGGTGCCGGAGGCAACGCCGTAAGACCAAACGCACTGTGAGTAGTAATATATTGTGTATCTTGAACCATGAACAATGATTGGTGCCAACATTATGAATTGATATGAAATGATGAAACTTCATTGATATTATATGTCATGTGCTAAATGATTGGGCCTGAGGCCACTTGTTAAATGATTAGGCCTGAGGCCGCTTGTTATATAATTGGGCCTGAGGCCACTGGTTATATGATTGGGCCCGAGGCTACTTGATATATGATTGGGCCTGAGGCCGCTTGTTATATGCTTGGGCCTAAGGCCGCTTGGTTTATATGATCATGGATATTGTGAGAACCTTATGATCATCTACTTACACTGCTTTACTGTATTATTACTCATTGAGCTTCACTCACCCAATTTTATGTATGCGCATGTAGGTGATCAGAAGCATGGAGCACACCCCTAGAGTCAGCTTCAGGAGCCTTTTGTGACCCAATCAAGTCATGCCTCTGAGATGGATTTTTGTCTTGACTCACACCACACTTTGACCTTATTATGTTTTTGCTTTCATGGTCTTGGGTTGTAAACATTATGTACAATTTGTCTCTAGCTCTTATATTTTTTATGGGCATGTATATGTATTATTGTGTCACGTGGTTAACTCTATATTTTTGCTCATGATTGGCACAGCTCAATGGACTTCTCTTTATTATGTGCTTCCGTTTATGGCCCCATTAGCATAAATATTTTGTATAATCGTTTGAGGCCTTCGGTAATCTACGAATTATTGGCCAATTTTGACCCAAACTTTTAGGGGCAGGTTCGGGTCATGACATCACTACTACTAGTAGTAGCATTGGAACTGCGATCAAAAAGCTTCCGAACAGGTTCCTTATCATCCACAATGATTCTCTGTTTGATGGCATCCTTTATCTAGACCCATATTTCATGTAAGCCTTTAAAAGTGAAGAGCACAAGGACTATCATTTTTTGTAACATCTTTCCATGCAAATTTCTTACTATCATACGGATTTGGTCTTTTTCGAGTGGTCTGTTGGTCATCATTGCTACTTTTGCCCTCCATCTAGTGATGAAAGCCACAAAACTTTCATTGGGCTCTTGGTGAGTTGCCTCCAAATCCCAAGCAGTTACCTCAATCTGGGTGTTGTAAGAATATTGGGTGATGAAAGTCTCAGCTAACTCCTCCTAATTTTGTTTCACCGAGTCTTCTAATTTAGCATACCAGATTGCAGCTATACTAGATAAAGTCCTCCCAAACAAGGAAAGTTTTTGAGGTCGAGTCAGGCCTATGGGTCTCAGGACATCCGAGAAGAGGCAAATATGGACCATAGGGTCACCAGCTCCATTAAATTTGTCAATATGTGGCATTTTAAACCATTCTGGTAATTTGACAGTTGTGTTTGTATCTCCATCTTCTATGTCCGAAATGGAGTGAATTCCCTGTGACCTTTTAAACATTTTTTCAAATTTGGCCAGTTTGAGTATAGTTGAATCAAGTTCAGGGGTGTCAATGGGGAAACATTCCACTATTGGTTGTGCAATGGGGAAAGGTCCTCCTGAAGATTGTAGAGGAACCCTCAAATCATATGGTGAGTTAAGTTCGGGAAACTCCTCAGCTAGTGGAGGTGGAGGTGGTGGTGGAACTGGATGAGTCACCAGAGGTGGTTAAGTAGTGGACGCCCCAGATGGGCGTTGCAGTTCAACAAGAGTATTGCCTTAAGCGGTAAGAGTAGTGCCTTGGGCAACAATCGTAGTGGCAATGGTATCGATGCTCTGTTTAAGGGCCAATAGTATGTCTGCTAAATTTTCTGGAATCTAAGCCATCATTGATTCTAGTGAGTTAACTGGTGATGATCTAGCAGGTGAAGAAGGGGTATTATGGATAGTTGATGAGGCTTTCGTTTTTTTCCTTCGTGTAACCGGTGGCAGAGAAACTAAGACTGGCCGACCTGAACCAAATCTGTACTTTTGAAAAGTCTACCAATGTGAGTCCATAGAACTTGGGGGATATCAAACCTTTTGAAAGCTATAGTGCTCGACTACCTTGCAAAAATGAAACCTTCAATCAAATTTCGGCGGCATGCTAGCTCAACTGATCATACTAAAAAAGAACTAAACTCAAACCCACAAACTGAAATGCCTGAACCACTGATACTAAGAATCCCTGTATGGAACTCATCCATTGCACATAACACATATCAAGAAAGAGAACAAACACCCCTATGAGGGTAGGGTTACCTTGACCTAGCTTTGAAATGATCTAGGGCTTCACTATTCAAACAAGCGGCATCATACAACCTAGAAATGGGAGAGCATCATATCCTATTGTTGGAAGGTACTAGAGCTCACTATATGCACAAGGTTAGCTGTATTGTAGGGGTTGAAGTCAAGGTGATGTTACCAAAGAGTCCTTTGGGTCATAACCAATAAAGATCCCAAGAAATAAGAAAAGTCAATATAGCCTCTCTTCGGAGTCTGAGAACCTTAGATAGCAGAGCTATCTTTTTGACAGATCTCAAAAGGTTACAACACAAGACCTCTAAAGTATCGTAAAGATAGGTGTAGTGTCACAAAAAGCTTGTATGTGCTCCCACCAGTATCTGGCCAACAGAAGGACTTGAAGTGCACCAATGAATGTAATGCAATGAACATATAATTGAAAATAAAATTCACATCATAGAGTTCGTGTAATAACCCGACCCTCTTGCACACCTTATATCTCTAATTCTATGAGAAAATGCCTGTTTGACGTGAAATGCCATGTAAAGTTATGCTTGCATGTATCAATTGTTTGATCATGATTCCTATCTGTTGATCATTAGTACATATCTGTTAAAATTAAAATATTAAATTGGAAATTGGAAGCCGTAGAGGCGCGATAAACTGAAATTGAGCATGTAAATATGCTAGTGGGAATTTTTAGAACCATTTGGGAAACTTAATTGAAAACTCATTTTGTCTGAATCGTTAGGGCTCGTTTGGCGAGTCAAGAAATTAAAGACTCATTTATATGTTATATAAGTTCCTTTATTCAACTCATCTCTACACATATATTGAGTGAGAATTCTAGAGAACTTCTAAGAAAGAGAGAAAGAAGAGAAAAGTAAGAGAGCAAGGAGAGGAGATTAAAGATTGAAGGTTTTGTAGGGATAATTGAAGATTTCAACTCCAAGTAAGTGTAGATTGCTTTCAATCATCAATTTCTCTTTAATTGGTTTGAATTAAAGTTGAGATGAGACATCCTCTAGTGTTTTAGGGTTTGATGATGAGTAATCAATTGTATATCTTGGGTGTATGTGATAGAATTGATCTCTATGATAAGTGAAAACTCACCCTATTGTATGTTTAAGCCACTCATCATCAAACCCTAAAACACTGGAGGATGTCTCATCTTAACTTTAATTCAAACCAATTAAAGAGAAATTGGTGATTGAAAGCAATCTACACTTACTTGGAGTTGAAATCTTCAATTATCCCTACAAAACCTTCAATCTTTAATCTCCCCTCCTTGCTCTCTTACTTTTCTCTTCTTTATCTCTTTTCTAGAAGTTCTCTAGAATTCTTACTCAATATATGTGTAGAGATGAGTTGAATAAAGGAACTTATATAACATATAAATGAGTCTTTAATTTCTTAACTCGCCAAACGAGCCCTAACGATTCAGACAAAATGAGTTTTCAATTAAGTTTCCCAAATGGTTCTAAAAATTCCCACTAGCATATTTACATGCTCAAGTTCAGTTTATCGTGCCTCTACGGCTTCCAATTTTCAATTTAATATTTTAATTTTAACAGATATGTACTAATGATCAACAGATAGAAATCATGATCAAACAATTGATACATGCAAGCATAACGTTACATGGCATTTCACGTCAAATAGGCATTTTCTCAATGAATGTTTATACTTCAATTATCTTCGCTTCCATTTAGGCCCCGAGATTGAGTGACATTTAAAATAGCTAAGTTAAGGCCTTGAGTTAGGCCGGTCATGTCCAAACTTTTAGGGGCAGGTTTGGGTCGTGACAGTTCGAGTCAAGGTTTCATAAAATCCCCAGTGTAGTCGCCAGAAATTGAAACATGCCTGGGGGGTACCCTTGTGCGTTAAACAGTTTGAACTACCAAGATCTCTGCGATCCAATCTCACAAGTGCGATGTGAAACGTAGATGAAAGTCCATATTTGGCAATTTTTAGAAAATCCATTTTATTGTAAAAACATTTTTCAGAAATGGACTGTGTCATCAGATCTCAAAGTCACCACCTAATATTTATTTTGGAAAAATTAGGAAACCTGTGACTCGTGCCAAGGCCATTGTTCGTCGTAACCAAGGATGCTTGGCTTGGAACCTTAGGTATGAAGGGGGAAGGTCATTAATTGAGCACCCCTGCTCACCCAATCAAAAGATCGGCCTTTATTAACCATGATATGATTTTTATTTCCTTTATGTGTTCATATTCCGATTATTTAATAAATCCTAAAAAGTTACAATGTGAAGTATACAAGTATAGACTATGTCACCCACTTTGGAACAACTTGATTTCATATAGTTTTGAAAGAGTTTTGAAGATGTACAACCCAAATAAATTGAGTTTACAAACATGAAAATCGGCGTTATTCCAAATTAAGCGACACAACCTCCATCCACTAGCATTCATACAGTTATATCAAATAAGCAAATAGACTCATGGTAGGATGCTAAACATAGTAAGAAAGACATGCACAATTGAGATGCTAAAGCATAAAAACTTACATATTTACCGACGTCCCGCAAACAACTACAAAACAAAGTTAGCAAAAACGCATGATTTTATATACAAAATCCTAATGCAATTCACACATGAGATGCAACTAAAGATTCGGCTTCTAAGATATGACATGTGAATCATCTCAAGAACATGAGATAACGCACATAATCACATAAGAATTAATTAAATCCACAATTGCAAAATTAGCCAAATTAAGATGTATGAAACATGGATGTACAGCAAAGATATACTAACATGATGCATATCCACAAATAAGAAAAGAAAGTAAAAGAACGGGATAGAAAAAAGTGGGGCGAGAAATTATTACAACAGTTTGAATAAATTATTACAAACCAAATGAGAAAGAGAGGAGGGAATATTATAATAAAATAAACCATAACCTCACAAAACACTCAAAATAAAAAGAAACAAAATAAAAGCTTCATGCTCCTTGGAACCATCAACGGAAATTGGTCAACATTGGAAGATTATGCCATCTTGTCCAAAAGAAGCTAACTAGCCAGCCGAATAGGCCAGCCAGCCAGCCAGCCATCTAGGCCTAACAAAACCTGCCTTGTTGCAAAATCAAGAAGAGGAACAAACAAGAAATATGTAGGTGGCTCAACTAACCACTACCGGTTAGCTTACAACACAACTAATATAAAACAAGAGCAAACAAATAAGCAAAAAATAATAATAATTAATAATTATGAGCTAAACAAACCGCTTGGATTATAACTACACACTATGAAATATAAAGTAAGAAAATAAATATGAGATAAACAAACCACTTGGATTATAACAAAACACTATGAAATAAAAGATAAAAAAATAAATATGAGATAAACAAACAACTTGGATTATAACGAACACTATGAAATAAGAAGCAACAAAATAAATATGAGATAGAAAATATAGGAAAATGAAAGATTAGAAATTCACCTTCTAAAGAAAGATTGAACTTCTTGATTTCCAAACTTCCTTTTGATCACCCTCAAGTTTAGGAACTGTGCTCTCAATCCTCAATTCGAAACTAGAACGGAGCTTTGGGTATGTGTGGTGGAAAAGTGGCTCACTCTCTTATTTTTCCTCACTTTCAACAATACTCACTCTTTCCTTTGATCAATCACTACTGAAATTTAGCTAGTTCAGAAATTTTGGAGTTGTTTTGGATGTATAAAAGGTGGAATTTCGGTGTGTATAAGCCGTGGAAGGCGTATCTGGACGTTGGAAGTGTTTTTGGCTTAAAACTTGAATTTTCTCTCTTTTTTCTCATTCTTTTCTCTTCAATTTCGTGGTCCTCCCTCTCTCTTACAATCTGATCATTCTATATAGGCAATGAGGGAGAGTTAAGGTCAAAAAGAAGATGGGAGACAAGAATGTGATAGTAGGACAAATTTTTCAAGGTGGTTAGATTGGATCCCTCTTTTATGGATACAATCAAATTTCTTTTTGACAATTGGGGATGATTAGGTATGTATTTGGTGATATATGGGTCGACCAATGGGGTAGGGCAGTGTCTCATACACACAAAAAATGCAAAAAATACACCTTCTCTACCTGCTAGTTGTAAATGGTCAAATATTATTTGAGGAGAAATATAACACAAGGCAAAGCTTTGGTAGAGTGGTTAAGGTGCTGGGTGTTGAGTAGTAGGTTGGGTGTTCAAACCTCCTTCCAAGCATTCCTTAAATTCATTTTTTTTGGGGAAAGACATGTCAGCACCACATCATCAGCAAGGACCAATCCAGTCACGCCACGTCAGCGTCATAGTCAGCATTGACAGAATATTCTGCATATGGACAGAATATTCCTTGACTTAACAGAATATTCCCTAAGTTTTGAAAATTACAATTTGGCCCAGAAGTTTCAAATATTTGTACTATAACCCAAATTTTGGAAGAATTTTTCAGTGAGGCCCCCAGAAGTGCAGCAAAGGTTTATCTTAGCTAAACGAACCATTCTGGACGCAACCATGAGGTCAGAATATTCCCTTGGAAAGGTAATTTGTGGCTGTTTAGGATTAGAAATAGGACTCAAATTCTAAGTTTTCTTATTAAGGATTCTGTGAGAAATGCCTTCTTGTTTTTATCATTGAGTGATCAAAAAGAAGCGTCCAAATCTTAGGGCCAGTCAAAATGGGGTGTCTACACTCTAAAGCCATGATTGTAAACTACCTAGCAAAAAAAGAAAAGGAAAACAATAATCAAAAACAGGCAGCACCTCGGCCCAATTCGCAACAGATATAATAACAACTGAAGCATTGTACTCCCCACTGAATTCTATCCTCCACAACTGATATCAACTTGTACCACTGATATGAACATTCCTGTATAGTTTCACTATAAAGCACATATGTAACGCCCTCAAAATAATACAAATAACCCAACTCATGAGGAAAATGAATATAACATAATTGATACACCTTCACATAACAAAATTCGTATTACAAAAGGGATTACATGCATTATACATTCATAAACGTTCATTCTGAATCTACAGCATGTAATGTAAATTAATAACAACAAATTAAATGCCCTATGGGCTTACATCTTTCCAAGACATATCTTGGTTACATTCAAAAGTGAGCTTTGCTCATTACATCTTAAGCCCTTGGCTTTACAAAAATATGCAATCAAAACGAGAAGCCCTTGCTTCCAAAAGTTTCTTCGACACTATTGCCTTGGTGGAGACATGCCATCATTACCTGAAAATGTCATTCCCAAGTAGGGTGAGCCATAGTCCAGTAGAAACCATCTAACACAGTATATGGAATTTAGCAAAGGTATAAGTACACTATGCATATAAAATGTCAAAGATAAAGGCATCCACATTTTTGTATAGTCTTAAATTACCAAACTCAATCATTAAGCCATTTCCCTTCATTTCATTTAATTACATAGGCCAATTTCATCGTTTTTCAACAACCCAAATGAGATTACAACTCATTAGTTCTAGAACCATATTATCAACACGTAACCACTTCAAACTTTTCTTTCACGGATATTTCGTCCGTGGACAACCGTCAAACGGCACCCATGTATTCTTTCACGGATATTTCATTCGCAGGCAGCCGTCAAACGGGACCCATGTAAACGTAGGCTATACAAGTACTACAATTTCCATTTTATGGATATTTCACCCGCAGGCTAGGCACCCATGTATAATTTCGGGACTTTCACCCAGGACACTCCGGCCAACTTAATTATAATGGAGTCCATCCCATTTCTTCTCCCAAACAATTATTCATACATATGCAATGTATTTAATCACAAACTCAAACAATGGAGTACATCCTCTTTCCACTCCCAAATAACCATACATATACAATGTATATAAACATAGTCATATTTAATGACAATGACAAGCACAAGCAATTAGTTTTAATTCACCTAATCCGCATGCAATTTCTATAACAATCATAGTTATCCTCCACTGATAGCCCACTACAGTTATTTCTAATAGATATAAAATCTCATAACAGCTAGTTTATTCGAAACTACCAAAGAATGGAGTAACACATAACCAACCCCACCATTCATATCAATACCCTCACAATTTCACATTTTCAATGTCAATTTCCATTATTTACATACAATAATAATTTGATTCAATTAGGGCAAATTCCCATTTTTCCCCAAATATTGGCCAAGTGCCAAAATCATCAAATCATACACAATACCACATCGTTTTCAAACCCCTCAAGCATTTATTTCACCGTCACCCAAAAACCCATCTTTCCATTTTATGCCCAAACCCTAGGTTTGCCTTAAACACCCCCAAATCTTATCATTGTTGCACAAGATACAAATAACTAATTTAAATATCATATGAAAGTGTAGAAAAGATCCCTACCTCAAGCATAGAAGAGAGAGAAAGGAGAAAAGCCCAAAAGTCAACGGCGACGAAACAACGACTTGCCCAATCAAAATGAAGCCCTTGACAAGCTCTACACTTAATCTCAAAGGAGCAAGGCAAGGAGATGCTTCCAATTGAATAGATCTAAAGATATTTGAGCAAAAAGTGATTTTGAAGAGGGAGAGAGTGACTTACGGCTTGGAGAGGGAAAAAGATAAGAAAAAGTAAAGAAAATGTTAAATGAGGGACCTATTTATAGTGCTAGGTCAAAGTAAAATGAAGTCCTAAAGTCAACCCAAAAGATCAAGTCAAAATCCCCAAAAAGTAGGGTCCAAACCGGACTGAAATCTGAAAAAAAGTTCGCAGGTGTCGACCCTTGCAACACAGGTGTCGACCCTTATGAAGAAAATTTGGAACACATATGTTTGACAGCATCACAGGTGTCGACCCTTCCCAAACTGGTGTCGACACCAAATTTTAGCAAGCAAATTCAGGACAAGGGTCGACCCTTCCCAAACTAGTGTCGACCCTTGTGGCCAACAACAAAAGGAAGGTGTTAACACCACCAAGACTGGTGTCGACCCCAGAACAAGATTTTTAAGTTTCCAAACAACTTTTCAACGTAAACAAGCATGAACGAGTAATACCAACAAGTTTAAATCGATTTGAACACCTCCAAAACTAAGATACAACAACACTAAAGATTCCCAAAATAAAATAAAGGATTCAAATACATTTCCCAAAAGCTTTGAAGGACACAAGTGCTACAACATACCAGGTAAAGAGAACCAAAACACCCTCGTAGGGTTAACCAGTCCTAGATTTTGACATGATTTAGGGTTTTACTAATTCAAGGAAGTCGTTTCACAAATTCCTATATAAGGGTGAGCATCCTGTTCTAAGTTTGAACAATCACTATGGCTTTACTATATGTAGCTAAGCCGAATGGTCAAAAGGGGGGTAACTCGGCAAGATTACCTAATATACCTCTCACACCTAACACTGAGAAGTGAAAGGAGGATCAAGCAGTACAACGTAATCCAGATCTAAGGGTTGTGTTTCCAACATGGTAGAGCCCACGATCGGCCAGCCTTTTAGCAAGCTTTTTAAGCAAACCGTCTAGAAATAGCAGATGGAAAACACAGTGACTTAGAGTAACAATGTAAATGCAATGCAAAAAACATATAAGTGTAGATAAAATATCACATCATGAAGTTCAAGCCAAGTTCTCAAAGTCCCTAGCAGAGTCGCTAGAACTATAGCTTGCTTTTTGTGCTCCTCGGAGGGGTTTAGTCTCCTCGAATACGATAGCCCTACAGTTCTGACTCCTCTAGTTCTGAATCTGGTTTCACAAGTTCCATGTAAAATAGATAAACTGGCAATGCAGTCTATTTCTAGCATCTCTGACGATAAATGGATTTTTCTTAGATTTGCCAAATTTCGACACTTATTTGTGTTTATCTATTTCACATGGCACTTGTGAAACCAGATTCAGAACCCTGGGAGTCCAAACTGTAGGGATATCGTATCCGAGGAGACTAAACCCTTCCAAAGAGCGCAAAAAGAAAGCTACAACTATTTTGTGCATTCACCTTGCATCAGAATGTTTTGTGCATTCACCTTGTATCACGCTGTTTTGTGCACCTTGCATTGCACTATTTTGTGCATTCACCTTTTATCGTACTATTTTGTGCATTCACCTTGCATGGCACTATTTTGTGCATTCACCTTGTATCGCACTGCTTTATGCACCTTGTATCACAATGTTTTGTGCATTCACCTTGCATCGCACTGTTTTGTACACCTGGCATCGCACTATTTTGTACATTCACCTTGAATCGCACTGTTTTGTGCATTCACCTTGTATCGCATTGTTTTGTGGACCTTGCATCGCACTGTTTTGTGCATTTACCTTGTATAGCACTGTCTTGTGCACCCACATAACACTGTTATGTGCATTTACCTTGTATAGCATTGTGTTGTGCAACCACATAACACTGTTTTGTGCATTCATTCACCTCGCATTGTTTTGTGCACCTCACCCGCACTGTCTTGTGCACTCATTGGGTCTAGGAAACCTTAAATCCTCTATGGATGAAATTCCTTTGGTGTTTGTCGTGCCTGAACTACTTCAATCGGTCTGGTATAGCCACCTGACTATGTTTGTAGTGAGTTCCTTGGAGACCAACTGGTATGGTGGAAACTAGAGTCTGAATGGCCAAGGCCTAGAACGCAAAGGTTTGGAATTTTCGAGACTAAAGCCTAGTTTGAATACCTAGGGGTGTATCCTCGGCTTGAAAATCTGTATGGCAGCCTATAGGTTGAGGTAGCTTGTATGCTCCTCAATTTTGGATACCGAACCAACCTAGTCTATCACACTGGTTGAGAATAAGGAAAGTTGAAACCAAGAAGAAGAGGAAGATCCAAAGCAGCATAAGGTGAGTCATCACTAATTACCCCTGTAAGGTGCTTTCTACAAGCGCCGCTTCCCAACTGCTACATCATAGTTATTACCTATTACATCACATCTATTACCTCTATCACATTGCATATAGAATTTATTGCATGCATCTACTACACTATTCATTACACCCATTACATCATACCAATTTATTACCTGCATCATTTCCATGTTAAGCTTAGTTTGGCATGTGCCCATACATTTCCCTCGTTGAAAGATGGTTCTTTCATGTGTAAGTACCCATGCTGCGCTGAGGCCAGTATTGAGTGTGTCGGCACCTTTTCTGTGTTAGACGTGGTGTGTTTTGTGTCCATGTCCTTTCTAGGTAAGACGTAGTTCGGCCTGCACCCCTTATTCACTTCATTCATTGCATCCATTGCATCATACTTTGTCTTGTTGCATTTAGCATTTAGGATCATTATCTTTTCCCAGCAAATCATTCATCACTTATATCATACCACCCAATTACTTGTACTCTTTCTGCGAAAAAACATAGTTTTGCATGTGCTCGCACCCCTTTCACGTTAAAACATGGTTCTATTATGTGTAAGCACCCATGCTGCGTTGAGGCCAGTATTGAGGGTGTAGGCACTTAGCCTGTATTAGGCATCGTTTGGCTGTGCCCACTTCTTTTCTATATAAAACGTAGTTTGATTTTACATCCCCATTTCTTTATGGTATTCGTGTGTTTTACACTGCTTGTGGTTTGATTATTTCGTTACATTGTGTATCATTTTATATCCTACCCCTGAACTACGCTGGTTTGATTCCTTGCAAAGGGATACATAGGCAAGTTTCGAGTTCAACCAACTGTATTTGCATTTTGTTTGTTTGCCCAAGTCTTACGGCCTTGTCAAAATGGGTCATCTTCGGGCTTTGATATTCACTCACGTCATTCCATGACTTCGAGCTCTGTCAAAGAGGTGCAACTGTAGACATCCCATTTTTGACCGCCCTTAAGACTTGGGCACCCTAAGTTGAACACTCGATGATGAAAAGTGATGTTGTATAATCGTTCAAGTTCTTCAGTAAAAGGCTTCGATTTTGAGCTTCTAATCCCGACCTTACACCCCATTTTGACCAGAACTATTTTAGACCTTAAAACCCTCTTTTCAAAATATTTTTCAAATGTTTCTACAATGTTCCAAGGCTCCCATTTCGTTTAAAATATTGCACTTTTCGGTAAACCGAGTAAGGAGAAAGTGGAAAAAAATGGAAGGAATGTGAACTCCTTGAAAAATATTTAAAAGCATCTTATTTATAGGGTTGAAGTTAAAGGAAATAGGAGGGAAGGGAAGAAAACTAGTTGGGGAAAAAGTTGGGCATCAAATCGTTAAGAAAAAAAATGAGCAACTTTCACTAAATTAGGCATATCTCTTTGTATACTTAGAATTTAGATGTGAGACCACACCATTAGAAAGTAGACTTCTGGGGCTTCAATTTAGACTCAAGAATCACCTAAAACAAAGTCCGGATGAAGGAGATATGGTCGTTTGATGTCAGGCTTGAAAACAGATTTTGTTTGCAAGTAGCAGGCCGGCTACTTAAGGTGGCTGGCCGACCAGTTGATGAGAAATTAGGCTATTTCAAGTGGTCAAACAGCCATGTGTCTCGATAGGCTAGAAATTAGTGGCCAGCCATCCTCCACCTAGCCGGCCGGCCAGGCTTCCCGGTAGAACAGATATTTGTTACCAGCTGTCTCCCCATGTGCATGCACTGCACTACCTGGCTCAATATAGATATTTCCAAGATAGCAACCAGTTCTTCTATATATAGAGGACCATACCTTATGTTTTTAGGTTAGAAAAAATTACCAAAGCTTAAATTCTTGAAAAACTCTCTCTCTTTCTCTCTATCTTGCAACCTATATACACCTTACATATACTCCCTAAACCAAATATTTGAGGCTCCTTGCTGAGGTTCTTGAGCTAAAATTTCAGCTCTAAAGGGTGAGCACTTGTTGGTTCGTGAATCAAAGAGTTACCTCTCTTCAAGAAGTATAACTTTTGCCTTCTTCACTACTTCTTCCTACTCTTTTCTTGATATTTTCATACTGTTTTTACACTTTTTATGGGCTGAAACTTATGACTTAAAGCGACCAAAGGTGGAGGGGTAGACCACCCTTCTTTGAATCTTGTTCTCCAAGCTATTGTCCTTGTATTTCCCATCTATTTTTCAACTTTTTACCACTATTTTTTAGAGTTTTTTAGAGGCTAAATATGTGGTTTTGAGGTTCAAAAAGTGGAGGGGTTGGCCACCCCTCCTTAGGCTTGCTTACTAGCTTCAATTCTCTTCCATTTTGCTAACTCTTTCTAGCTTTTTCATGCTAATTCCAGGACTATTTTTGTGAGTTTTAGGACTGTTTTAGTGTGTTTACTTCATTTATGCTTTGCATAGTATGCTTGTAGTGTTGTAGTCCTCATAGGTTTGGTGGTTTAAGCCTTAGACACCAACCTATTTGAGTTGATAGCCTCTATTTTCATAGCTTTCATACATATGTTCACACTTACAATAATCACCTCTGCAACCTCCCTCCTTTCTTGGTTTTCTTTGTTTGAGAGTCGTTTCAAACGAGTGTTGTTTAAGGCATGTAAAAGAGACCTTCCATGCTTAATGATTTAATCTCTTCGGAGGTTCATTACTAAGGCATTACATCTCTCTCATACCAAGAACAACTTCTTGTTTGACACTTCTCTTTGTTAGTGGATGTAATTATCACTTTTCGATAAATTGATTAAAGAATGGAAAGGTAATAAAAAAGGCTAATAAAATTGGACTAAAAGAGGCACAACATAATAAAATTGAGTTGGGTTCAATCAAACGTTAATTGAACCTATTAAGTCTTGCGTCATTACATACTTTTAGTGATGATAATGGTTCAAGAATCAATCTCTACCACTTCCCTTGATCAATTCCATGATAGGGAGGAGGTTTTGTTGGTCTTTTCTTTTCATTCATTGAGCCTTTGTCCCCTCTATTCATAGATCATCATGCAACAACCTTGTGACCATTGATGATTTGTGAACCGACTCTACTCCTCCCTTGATCAATTTCATGATAGGGAGAGGAAGAGAGGACAAACATCCCCTAGAAACATTATGTTTGTGCTCTGTTTCCATTCTGTTGCAGCAAGGCAGATCCCAAAATTGTGGCCGGCCAGCCACCATTCTTGTTCGGCCAACCACTTTCCTTAGCCGGCAGGCCACTTTATTTTATGCAGACAGTACCATTTTCATGGAAGAACAAAGCAGAGGCTGGGGTGAAACATATTATTTTTCTGACTGTGAGACAGAATAGAAATTGGGAGTAAACAGAGAGTTTTTGGGAGGATATTCTTGTTCGTGTGCGTACAGCTCCTCGTCCCCCTCTCCATTACATTAATGCTTTAATAGTAACGTGTTGTAATTAATTGCTTAGAATTATTTGAATTTGTAATAATTAGTTAAGTTAGCTTATTCATTTATTCATTTATTTGGTGTCGTAATAGTTAGTTTAATTAGGACATTCATTTGGATCCTGCTCGAGGACAAATATGTAATAATTTGTGTATGTCTTCCAATCCCTATTTATTTCTCCATTTTATTTATCTGCTTACCGTGGTTGTATTCCTTAGCATTTTCCATGGCTTGCATCCGTTCGTCTTACATGCATAATGGCTCGACTCATCATACTAACCAATGTCAATTTTAAATTCCTTACTCGAATACGTGCTTTCTTGCATGCTTTGAATTGACTCACATGCCATGCTAGTAGCTGAGACTATTAATTGCATGTTGTATGTGTTGCATTAGTCATTTTGCATCTTTAGGATCATGCATTTTTTCTAACTATTTTCTTTCTTTTGGCTTCCCTCGCAGTACTAGGTGAGCATTTTTTTGCTTTAACATATTGCATGCGTGCGATTGTTTCCATGTCAAACATGATTACCATGAGGCTAAGTGCTTAGTTGATATACCTGTTTGAATGCCAGTTGATGAAGCCTTTTTCATTTAAGATGGGATGATTTGATTAAATGAACATATGAGATCACTTTTTCAAGTGGTACATATTCAAACACATTTCAAAACAAACATGAAATCAAAATATTCTAAATTGGGCGAAATAGTCTATACTTGTGTGCATCACATAGTAAAGATAGCATAATAACCAGAACAAGAGCATAACTATACATAAAAATCACATCACGATTAGTAGAGGCCGATCTTTGATCGAGTGAATGGGGTGCTCAATTCATGACCTTCCCCTCTCATACCTAAGTTCCCGAGCCGAGACACTTTGGTGATGACGGACACGTGGCCTTCGGCATGAGTCAAGGGTTTCCTAAATTTCTAAAAAATATTTAGGTGGCGACTCTAAAATCTGGCAATGCAATCCATTTTTGGCATTTTTTGATTTTCTAAAAGATTTTCTGTATTTGGACTCATTTGTGTTTATCTATTTCACATTGCACTTGTGAAATCATATTCAGAACTACGGGAGTCCGAACTGTAGGGCTATCATATCTAAAGAGACTAAACCTCTCCGAGGAACACGAAAAGCAAGCTACAGATAGGTACACTGAATCTGCAGTTACTTTACCAGAGTAGTTCAAAATGCCGCATATTGACCGATTTGATGGCGTTGAGGACCCAATGGTACATCTACATCTATGTTCTGATATCCTATAACCAATGGGTTTGACCAAACTGCAGAAGTTGTCACTCTTCGGCCGAACCATGTCAAGAATAGTTGCCATTTGGTATGCTAAGTTGGAGAACTCTATGAAGCAGAATTAGGAGGAATTGGTTGAATCCTTCATTGCTCAATACTCCTACAACACGCAGATCGAGGTCATAACTCGTGATCTTGAAGCAATGCGTCAAGAGCCAAAGGAGAGTTTCTCCAAGTTTGTAACTAGGTGGAGGGCCAAGGCCTCCATGATGACCACTACACCCTCAGAGAAAGACCAGATCCTGATGGTTGTCCAAAACCTCCATGGTAAGCTGCTACAGAAGATGATTGTTCTCCACTTATTTACCTTTAAGGAACTTCATGAAATGGGAGTTCAAATTGAAGACTCCTTGAAGCAGGGGATCATCATTGATGACAAGGAGCCGGCCAAGAGGCCTTTTGTTCGTAGTTCCAATGCTGCCAAGGGTAGTACAGCTGTGAGGCCGTCAGAGGTGAGAGTTGTCACCACAACCAAACTTGTTAACCCCTTTGCCAACATGGGCCCACAAACTTTTAATCCTACCTGACCTTCGGGTAGAACTTTCAACCAGCTCTACATGACTCTCTATCTCAAACCATGCAGGTGCTAATCAAAAAAGGGCATCTGAAACCTCTAGAACCTCAACAACTTCCAGACCCTCTTCCGTCAAAGCACGATCCCACCAAATACCGTGCTTTATATCAACAGCACGGCCATGAAATGGACCAGTGCTTCCGCCTACGTCATTAGATTCAAGATCTCATCGACAACAAAGTCATAGCTCCACCCCAAAAGCCAAATGTGACCACCAACCCACTCTCTGTCCACAACCAAGCCCCCCCGCCCAGAAATATCCACCTCGTCCATGCACTATCACCCACATTCGACTCGAGTGTCTATATCATCCCCTCTCACTTACCAAAGCCAGTGTTGTTTATCCCTGAAGGCACAGACTAGTGCATGATGAACATATCCAACCCACAACTTGAGCCTCACAAATCTATGGTGACAACGCTTGAAGAAGATGAGGTTTTGACCTCGGAGGAAGGTGCCGATCTGTCACTGGGAATTCCCAGGGAATTATCTGAGGAGGGTTATGACCAGAGCCGCTACATTGTTCCCGTTACTCAAACCAGGCCTGAGGCAGTACTGCCAACCTTAGTGGACATTAATATGGTTAGGGAAGATGGCTCGAGCCAGGGATTAGATTATCTTGAGGATGTTGAAGAAGATTTGGACAACCTATAATTCTTTGATGAACAGGACCAAGGCAATGTGCAGATCGGTTGGTTTGATCTAGGTCTGTCGATTGACAACAAGGGATAGCTGAGTGATGAATCTGACAAGGAAGAGGGAACTGGCATTAAAGCGAAAGAGAAGCAAGTCGAGGCAGTTGTGGTAGCTGAAAAAGTTAAGGAGAAAGGGAAAAATGCCAGAGGATAGTAGTACAGAAAAACAAACCCAAGATTTAGGTGTTATAGAAACTATAGACGCTGAACGGGAAGCTATGTTTGGGCAGTTTGAACAAAAAAGGATCGAAGATAGCCGGAAGACCACAACATCTTGTCACCCCAAGGGGGATACTTGTCCTGTGGGAGTGATCCAAGTTAAGCTGGACAACTGTTGGTCGATGGCTGAAGGTGAGTGGTCGGAGGATAGTGACTTGCACCTTGCCCATACAAATGAAGACTAGGGAGACCATATCCCAGACAGTACTTGGTATGTAGAGGAAATAGATCACCTCACTAGGAGTGGACAGTATTTCAAACCTCTACATTTGGATCAGGCTGAACCCTCAGGAAAAAATCGGGAGGTTAAAAAGGAAAAGGAGAAGAAGCTAGAGGATGAGCTGGTTCTGAAACAACTCGAAAAGATCTAGGCTGACATATCCATTTGGGGCCTCCTAATGGCTTCACGAGTACATCGACAAGCAATATTGTCAGCGATGGATAAGGCTAAGTTGTCCGTTTATACTACGCCAAAGCAGCTTGTTGGCTTGATCTTCCCAAGTAGCACTAAGCCTACACTCACCTTCTCCAATAAAGAGCTGCCATCGGAAGGATCGGCTCACAACAAGCCACTGTACATATCTGTCGAGTGTAGAGGAAAGTGGATTCCAATGGTTTTAGTGGACACCGGCTCAGCTATCAACATCTGTCCTTCTCGTACTGCCTATGCGATAGGCCTGAAATCGGCAGATTTCGTCCCCATAGCCCAGGTGATTCGGGCATATGACAACACGAGCAGAGAAGTTATAGGGACAGTAAAAGTACAAGTCCAAGTGGGACCTTCTGAGCATGAGGTTGAGTTCCATGTACTTCATGTGCCAGCTTCCTTCAACCTACTTCTAGGGAGGCCCTGGTTGCATTACATGAAGCATGTGTCCTCCACCCTACACCAAATGTTGAAATACCCTTATGAGGGAGGAATGGCAAACATTTTTGGGAATTCATCTATTCATCCATTGCAGAGGTAACTACACCATTGTTGGAAATCAATCACGATGATGAGGATGTATTTCTTTCGGGATTCACTCTAGCAGAAGCCCAGGTGGTACAGACAATCTTAGTCGAGGACGAAGGCGTGTATGTCAGTGCTCAATCCATTTACTTCATAAACAAGTTGCGGAACATTCTAGGAATAGGGCTTGGAAGGAGAGGGAGGAAAAGGGTTGCAACACTAGCTGAGGTGCCATATAATCCACATGCCTTTGGGTTGGGCTATGTGCCCACCAAAGAGGACTGGAGAAGGAAATGAGAAGAAATGAGAGAAAGAGCCAAGGCCAAAAGAGTCGCAAAACACTACGAGCTGGTCCATAGGCCAATCTGAGGAACGTTGAATGGGCACTTTGTCAGAGAATTAGAGGATTTCCCCTTCTGTGGCTTTCCTGAGCCTTGGGTGGATTCTTCAACAAAAAGAGTTTTGAGATCTTTTTCAACCACCAACTTCAAGACAGTGATGAAGAAAAGGGTGATTCAAGTATCAAAGCTGACCAAAGCAAGGATGACGATTCAAATAATAGTGAGGTTGAAGTAGGGGCAGCACTGGCCAATCTCTTGACAGATCTTGGGACCAATACGGAGAACTTGGGGGATACCTTTACTGTCTCTTTGATCGGAGAGGAACTGGTTATGGATTCCACCAATTGCATTATGGACGCGTCAAGGGTGCCACACCTCACTTGGCAGTTGGAGAAAGGCTTTATTTCCAGTTCTGAATCAGATGAAGAGTTAGAATCTGATTCCACCGAGTCTGTTGAGTCAGAATCAGGTTTGAGTCAGTCCGGGGAGTCTGAGTCAAGCACTTCCAGGAGTGGTAACCCAGGTGCCAAGGTCCTATCTAGGTCCTCTTTTTCTTTTTCCTTTGAGTCTGGTGTAACTGAAGAGCCAGAACTTCTGAATGAGAATGTTGCATATTCCATTTACTTCTCTATGCCGTTAATTTATTATATTAACCAAGATTTTTTAAATTTTAATAAAAATGAAGAGGAAGAAATTCCTTGGGCTTTGAAAATTTTGATTGATAGAGAGGAGGAGAGGCGTGCTAAGCCCTACATAGATGAGATCATTGCAGTTAATGTGGGTATTAAGAAAGATCCACGCTTAGTCCAAATTGGTTTCACGTTATCTTCGGAGGAACGCGAGCATTTAATCACTTTATAAAAATTTCAAAGATGTTTTTGTGTGGTCCTACGAAGACATGCCTGGAATCAATCCTGAGATTGTACAGCACTAGATCCCTCTTGATCCCAAGGCCCGACCTATCAAGCAAAAACTCCACAAGAGTCATCTAGATTGGGTACTAAAGATTAAAGAAGAGGTCACTAAGTAGATCGATGCAGGGTTTTTGATGGTATCTGAATATCCACCTTAGTTGGCCAATATTGTTTCAGTTCCGAAAAAGGATGGCAGAATTAGAGTCTACATCGACTTCCGGGATCTGAATAAGGCTAGTCCGAAGGACGACTTTCCACTGCCATACATTGACAAGTTGGTAGACTTTCATGGATGGGTTTTCCAGGTATAACCAGATCTTGATGGTGCCTGAAGACAGAGAGAAAACTGCATTCACCACGTCGTGGGGTACCTACTGCTACAGAGTTCTGCCATTCAGGTTGAAGAATGCCGATGCTACATATCAGAGGGCTACAACCACCATCCTACACGACATGATCCATAAAGAAGTCGAGGTATATATGGATGACATGATTGTAAAATCCAAAGAGCAAAAAGGCCACTGCACCGCGCTGGAAAAATTCTTCGAACGGATCAGGGAGTACAGGCTGAGGTTAACCCACAAAAGTGCACTTTTGGGGTGATTATAGGAAAAATGCTGGGTTTTCTGATTACGCAGAGGGGAATTGAAGTAGATCCATCCAAGATCAAGGCCATCTTAGAAATACCACCACCAAGGATTGAAAAAGAGGTGCGCGGCTTTTTGGGCAAAGTGCAATTTATAGGATGATTTATCTCCAAATTAGCCTTGACTTGTTAACCACTATTTAGTCTATTGAAAAAAGGGAAGAAGTTCTGATGGAATGATCGATGTCAGTTCATTTTCGAATAGGTCAAGCAATACCTTCAGAATCCAACTGTATTGTCACCACCAAAACCGGAGAAGCCATTGATGATGTATCTGTCCGTAACGGATTCAACCATGGGGTGCATGCTAGCGCAAGAATCAAAAGCTAAGGTGGAGAGGGCCAGCTACTATTTGAGCACGAAGATGCTGGATTACGAGACCCGCTACACTCCTCTGGAGAAAGCTTGCTTAGCATTGGTTTGGGCTACTAGGAAGTTGAGACACTACCTATTAGCTCACTCTGTAATTCTGGTTTCGAGGTTAGATCCCATCAAATATCTCTTTAAGAAACCAACACTTACGAGTAGGCTAGCTTGTTGGTTGCTTCCTTTCTTCGAGTTTGACCTCAAGTACGTCACTCACAAGTCCGTCAAAGGGAGAACAGTAGAGGAATTTCTAGCAGACCATCCAGTGGAAGGAGATGCAGCAGTAGAGTACCTATTCCCGGATGAGGAGATTCTGTAGGTAGAGGAAGAGACATGGACAATGTACTTTGACGGAGTAGCTAACCAATACGGATATGGGATAGACATGTTGCTAATAGCACCCGATGATTCCCATATACCCCTAGCCTTCAAACTCCAGTTCAAAGTGTCCAACGATGAAGTAGAATACAAGGCATGTATTACTGGATTGGAAGCCGCCCTAGAACTAGGGTCAATAAGGTTGGACGTTATCAAAGACTGGAACCTGGTTGTTTCTCAAGCCAACAGAGACTAGAAGGTCAAGGAAGAGAAAATGAAGGTTTATCATCAGACCGAGGACATTCTGATTCTAAGGTTTGAAAAACTGACATTCACACATCTACTGAGATAGAACAACTGGTGCCCTGATGTGCTGGCAACTCTATCCTCCATGGTAAACATACCGCTCGGGGTCAAGATGCGTCCGATCATCATTGAACAGAAGTATATGCCTACTTATGAGATGATAGCCACAATAGATAAAGTTCAAGACAAGAACCCCTAGTATTACGACATTTGGATCTTTCTAGAGAAAGATATGTATCCACTAGAGGCAAATGCCAAAGATAAACGGAGATTACAGTGCCTGGCCGTCCAGTTCATCATCTACAGGAATAAGTTGTACAAGAGAGGCAATATGAGAATGCACAAGCTCTACATTAAAGAAGAGTAGTCGAAGCATCTCATGGAGGCCATTCTTAGGGGAGAGTGTGGAACATACATGAATGGTGTGATGTTGGTTAGGAAGATCCTCAGGCAAGGCTATTATTGGTCAACCATAGAGGAGGATTGTATCAACTTTGTTCGGCGATGCCACAAATGTCATATTCATGCCAATCGCATGAATATTTGTAAACACCCCATTTTTAACCGCCATTAAGACTTGGGCGCCTCACGTTGAACACTCGATGATGATAATGTCATGTTGTACAATCGTTCAATTTCTTCACAAAAGGCTTCAGTTTTGAGTTTCAGAACCAAAAACCTTGCACCTCATTTGGACCAAAACCTAATTTTTTCTAGCTTGACCACTCAGAGGCTTGCCGGCCAAAAAGTGGCCGGCAGGCTAATTTTTATTGGCGGGCCATCCCTCTCCATGGCTGGCTGACCAAGTTCAACGCTAGGTAGATATTTTGCAGCCAACTATCCCCCAATGTGCATGTCTTGCACCAACTGGCTCAATACAAATATTTCTGACGTGAGAAGGAGTTTTTCTATAAATACATGACAATCCCTCATGGTTTGAGGTTAGAAAATTTTCCCAAGAGCCAAAACTTATTCAACACATTATCTCTCTCTCTCTCTCTCTCTCTCTTGCATTACACATACACTATCCATGCACTTCCTATGCCAAAACTAGAGGCTTCTTGCTGAGATTCTTGACCCTGAATTTCAATTCTTGAGAGTGTTCACCTTGTGGTTTGCTTAACCAAGAACATCCTCTCTTCAAGAGGTATAGCTCTTTCTATCTTTTCTCTTGTTTACACTACTCTTCTCTTAACTTTTTCTTGTTGTTTATACACTATTTTGGACTGGTTTTTGTTAGAAATGGTTTTGGAAAAACAGATTTTTTTCTAAACTTTGGTCTAAATTTT
Source organism: Camellia japonica (assembly GCA_030407325.1). NCBI lineage: Eukaryota > Viridiplantae > Streptophyta > Magnoliopsida > Ericales > Theaceae > Camellia > Camellia japonica. The sequence goes on along the minus strand of JAPPVO010000014.1, from coordinate 87,144,773 downwards.
AGGTGGGAACCATATGCCAAAGTTGGTGGGTCTAAGTGGTAACGCGTTCTATGTCGTGTTGTGATTCACGTAGTATATTTAGTTTCTCAAAACCATTATTAGGTGAATAGGAAATTGAAGCCAAAGTGAGCTCCATGGAAATAGTGTTTTGGTCAAATTTCCATAAAGGTTTGAGTTAAGGGTTGTCCCACATTGGTTTGATGGGCAAACTTTGTGTGGGTTTATAAGGCTTGAATTTGGAACTTGGGTTAAACCCCAAGGGGTACTCAAGTTTTGTAGAGGGGGAGGTTATGGGCAAAGTGGGCTAGACCCATTGGATCCAAAATAAACACACGCACGCGCGTCGCCACCATCGTCCGTCCGTCTGGTCGGTCAGGCGGGCTAGGCTGGGCCTGGGCTTGGACGCAGGTGCGTGGTGTGAGGTTGGGTTGGGCTTGTTCAACCCAGTACTAATTCTTTTTGGGCTAAAAACATTTGAATTTATTTTTTATTTTTGGAAAATAAATTCTGACCTTTTGAATTCAAATTTTGGTTTGAAAATTTCAATTTTGGCTTGCACCTTTCTATCTGTCTGAACAAATTCAGTTCAAACCCAAATCTGTTCAAAATTTAAACCCAACAGGTTTGTATCTGTTCATTCAAACCAAACAAGTTTGATACCTGTTTAAACAGGTTTGCTACCTATTTAATTCAAACTGAAAGGCCACTATTTCCATCTATAAATAGGCAGTCCCTCATGTAGATTTTCACTTGAATTTTCGTCCTCAATTCTGCCGTTGTTCTCTCTATATTTTGTTGCATTATTTCCCTGTGAGAAAGAGTGTAAACACAAAGTGTGTTCACTGTGTGAATAGTTTGTAGTGCTGCTATTATTTACTGTTGATCATTTTATTTTGGGAGATAGACGTTCACAATCTAAAAGCATCGTGGAGAGGACGAATTTGCCTTAAGGTCACAGTGTTAAACGCTGGACATGATCATAAAATTTGTTCGACAAATTAATAAGGTAAGTAATTAATTTACTTTCGGTTTTATTTATTTTAATCAGATTCTAATTTTGTTTTTGTAACAAAATAAGAATCTGTTGTTTTTATTTTTTTTATATACTGTTTTGATTTTTGTAATCAAACAGTTTCTCTCTTTTCTTTAATTCTTCGAATACAATGAAGATTGTCCAACAGTTTTAAGGGCTAGAACTTGTGATTTAAGCTACCAAATGTGGAGGGGGTTAACCACCCTTTCTTAAACCTTATCCCATAGCTTATATCCTTGTTCTTCCTACTTGTTTCTTTGCCTTTAGCTACTATTTTTCAAAGTTTTCAGAGTCTAAAATATGTGATTTAAAGGTCCAAAAAAGTGGATTAGGCTTGCTTGCTAGCTTTATTCTCTTCCATTTTTGTTTACTTTTTCTAGCTTTTCAAACTGATTTTCAGCACTATTTTGTGCTATTTTGGAGCTGTTTAGTGTGTTTATTTAGTTTATGCTTTGAATACTATGGTTGTGTTGTTGTAAGTCCTCATAGATTTGGTTGTTTAGGCCATAGACACCAATCTATTTGAGTTGATAGCTTTCTTTACATAGTTTCAATGTAAGTATTCCCACTTGTAATAATCACCTTTGCATAATCATCTCTGCAACTTCCATCTTTCTCTGATTTCTTTGATTAAGAGTTGTCTTAAACATTAGGTTGTTGTTCAACGCATGAGAAAGAGACTTTCTATGCTTAATGGTTTAATCTATTCGGAGGTTTGTTACCAAGGCATTACATCTCTCTCATGCTAAACACAACTTCTTGTTTGACACTTCTCTTTATTGTTTTTTACACTTAGTGGACGTAATTATCACTCTTGGACAAAATGAAGAAAAGATAAGAAAAATGGCAAGGTAATGCAAAAGAGGTAAAAAAAAAAAAAAAAAGGGGGTTATAAAATTGAGTTAGGTTCAATCGGACGTTATATTGAACCTATTGTGTCTTGAGTAATTACATACTTTGTAGTGATGTTTGGTGATTCAAGAAGCAATGTCTACAACTTCCCTTGAGATAACTCCATGATGGAGAGGAGGCATTGTTGGTCTTTTATTTCATTTTATTGAGCTTTTATCCTATCGGTTTATGCTTGCATTGTATTATTTGGTCCACGTACCGGAACTGATAGCATTCGAGATTATGCAAGATTATACACGAAAGATCCTTTTTTCGCTCTCTCTTTAGCCCTATGTCTCTTATCCCTAGGACGTCTTCCTTCACTAGCAGGTTTTTTCGGAAAACTCTATTTATTCTGGTGTGGATGGTAGGTAGGCCTATATTTCTTGGTTTTAATAGGACTCCTTACAAGCGTTGTTTCTACCTACTATTATCTAAAAATAATCAAGTTATTAATGACTAGATGAAACCAAGAAATAACTCCTTACGTGCGAAATTATAGAAGATCTCCTTTAAGATCAAACAATTCCACCGAATTGCCATTTTTGACCATCCTCAAGACTCGGACGTCATCGCTTGTGCACTCAATGATTATGATTGCATGTGTTCGTTTTGAGTGCTCGAAGTTCTCGGTGGAGTGCCCTGCCTTTGAGCCATGAAACCTTATATGTTTTGTGCCTTGTTTTGGACCAAAACCTTGGTTTTTCTTGCCTGGAACTTTTGGTGACCTATCTGCCACCACCATAGGTTGTCGGCCATGGATAATGGCTATCGGCCAAGAGTGTGGCCGGTCGGCTACCAGTGGTGGCCGACGGCCACCAATGCCTTTTTCCAGATATTTGTTGACAACTGTGCCAGTTGTTGGCACAATGAGCTGCATCTCCCTACACGTGTATAGTGAGATGTTTCTAAGCTTAGAGAGTGTTTTTCTATATATAGGGGGTTCCTCCCCCATTTTGAGAGGTTAGCAATTTTGGAACAAAATCCTCTCTCTCTCTCTCTCTCTCTCTCTCTCTCTCTCTCTCTCTTACAATTTTGTGCTTTGAAGTTAGTTTTCTCTACACTTTTACATACACTACCTTGATCAAAGTTACTTCTCTTTGAGCTGAGGTTCCTTGAGACTTGTTTTGAGCTCTAGCAAGTGGTTTTAGCTTGGATTTGTGCCTAGAGTTGCTCTTTGCTTCAAGAGGTAGTTTATTTACTTTGTTCACTTGTTTAGTATACTTGTTTTGCCATCTATTTTAACTGTTTTGAGGTTGGTTTTGAACCAAAAAAAAACTCTATTTTTGTGACTCAAAAGTGATGGTTTGAGCCTTTTCTTTAGTTAGGGGTGGTTCACCTTTCTTACTCACTAGTTTGCTAAGCTTTTGTACCTTTTTTTATCAATTTCAAATCAACTTTTTTGGGCCTTTTAACCACTGAATTTCAGAGGTTTTTCAGTGGCCAAAAACTCATTTTGAAGTCCAAAATTAGAGGGGTTAGCCTCCCCTCCTCATGCCTTGTTTGCATGCCTAGTTAGCTTCTTATGTTAGCATGTTTTTCTAACTTAACTTAGCTCAAGTCCAGCACGTTTTAGCCTCTGAAATAATCTATTTTAGCTCTGTTTTGGGCTGGTTAATTTGTTTGAGTCTTGCTTTGCATAGTTGTAGTGTAACCCCATGCATTAGCTTAACGTTTTGGCTTTTTGTGTCTCGAGTCTCGCATGTTTTAGACCATATTTATGGTTGTCAAGCCTTTTTTTTTTTAGTTCATTTGAGCCTTGCATGGCATGGTTGTAGTGTTAATTCCTTCACTAGCTTAGTGTTTTAAGGCTTTAACTAGCATTGATGTGAGCTGGTTGCATGTTTTAGTGCTTTTACCATTCATTTTTAGCACTTAATCACCTCTGCAATCCCCCTCAATTCTTCACTTTTGATTTTCTTTGAAAGTGGTTTCAAACCACTTGTTTACCTAAGTGTGAAATTGAGGTGCTACAAATAATGGTTTAATCCCTTAGGGGGTTCATTACCAACAGTGTAATGCCTCTTTCATGCCCAAAGCAAGCTGTGGTTTGAGCCCTCTCTTCACTAGAGGACAATCACCAATGGACAATTGGATTAAGGAATGGTTTGGTAATTAAAATGAGTAAACAAAAATTGACAAGTAAAAGAGACAAGATAAGCATCTTTCGTGTTACATTGCATGTATTCGAATCAGACGTTAATTCTAACACAAGAAAAATGGGACATTTCATACTCAAAAGTGATAAAATGTGCCACTTCCCTTGGTCACCATTGCCCTTGATCATGCATGATAGGGTGGTGGTCATTTTGGTCTTGTTTGTGCGCTTATTAAACTTGTACAAACTTGGTCCCTTAGCCATCATGCGTGGAAATTGCTTGATTGATGGTTTGAGGGCCAAGAGTTTCTCTCTTTTGAGCTTGTGTGATGATAAGGAGGGTAAACAGTACAAAAAACTTGTGAGAATACACTGTTTTGCTCTTTGTTGCAACATGGAAGTGTGAACCAGCAGTGGCCGACAGCCACCATCAGTGGCCGACCGGCCACCAATGGTAGCCGACCAGCCACCAATGGTAGCCGACCGGCCACAAATTTGTGACAATTGATGGTTCGTGAAGCGAATCTAATCCTCCCTTGATCATCTTCATGATAAGGAAGGGCAGAGAGGATAAATATCTCCTGAAAACACTTTGTTTTTGCCCTGTTCTAATTCTATGGAAGCAGGGCAGTCCCCAAAAACAGTGGCCGGCTGGCCACCTTTTTGTCCGACCAACCACTTTCCAAGGCCGGCCGACCACTTTTTGTTATGAAGGCAGTGTCATTTTTGTGGTAGAACAGAGTAGAATCCGAGGCCAAAAATAGAATAATTTTCTGACTGCAAACAGAACAGATTCTGGCAACAAAACAGAGAGGTTTCCAAGAGGATATTCTCGGTTGTGCGCTCGTGGCTCCTTGCTTCCTGTTCCATTAATTTAGTGCTTTAATATTAGCGTGTTGTAATTAATTAGTTAGCTTAATTCAGATTTTTAATAATTAGTTAATTTAGCTTATTCATTTATTTGATGTTGTAATAATTAGCAAAATAGGATATTTATTCGGACTTTCTTATATGAGGGCACACTTATAATATTGTGTATGTCTTCCAGCCCCCATTTCTTTCTCCCTTTTATTTACTTGCTTACAATGGTTACATTTAGTATCATATTTTGGTCTCATATCATTACCATGTGTAAATATCCATTTTTGCATGCATCGGGTTTGGTTCATCATTCTAACATTATTGTCATTTCCTACTTACTTGAATACGTACACTATTGCATGCTTTGAGTTGAGCCATATGTCATGTTAATAAACCAAACCTAGTAGTTGCATTTTGTATGTGTTGCATTAGTCACTTGCATATTAGAGCATGCACTTTTCTAACTATTTCTTCTATTTTGGCTTGCCTCAGTTGAGTACTAGGTGAGCATTTTTTGGTTTAGCATATTGTATGTGTGTTAGTGTTTCTATATCAAGCATATTACAATGAGGCTAAGTACTTATTTGATATACCTCTTGAATGGCTGTGGATGAAGGCTATGTTGCCTAAATTAGGATGATTTGATTAATGTAAATATGAGCTTACTTTTTCAAGTAGCATATTCAAAACTCTTTTCAAACAAACATGAAATCAAAGCATTCCAAAGTGAAAGAAATAGTCTATACTTGTGTGCCTTACATAGTAATGTTTAGCATTAGTAAATTAGAACAAAAGAATATACTGTATATAAAAATCACATCATGATTAGTAGAGGCCGATCTTTGATCGGGTGAGGGGGGTGCTCAATTCATGACCTTCCCCTCTCATACCTAACTTCCCAAGCCAAGACACTTTTGTTATGATAGACAAGTGGCCTTTGGCACAAGTCGCGGGTTTCCTAAATTCTCAAAAATATTTAGGTAGCGACTCTGAAATCTGGCAATGCAGTCCATTTGTGGCATTTTTGATGATAAATGGATTTTCTTAGATTTGCCGGATTTGGACTCTCATTTGTTTAATCTTATTTCACATTGCACTTGTGAAACTAGATTCAGAACCACGAGAGTTTGAACTATAGGGCTATCATATCTAAGGAGACTAAACCCCTCGCCATATCCTTTCTCAGTCTGGGAAATTGATGTCATCGAGGCAGTCTTGCCAAAGGGCTCAAATGGACATGAATTCATTTTGGTGGTGATCGACTATTTTACCAAATGGGTAGAAGCGCAGTCTTACTCAATGTTGAAAGCGTCACATGTGGCTAAGTTCATCAAAAACAACATCATCTGCAGGTATGGGGTACCAATGAGATCATCTGGGACAATGGCTCGCACTTTAGGAAAGAGGTGGTGGATCTACTTGAGAAATACGTGACTTTTCACAAGTCATCAATGTATAGACCACAGACTAACGGAGTTGTGGAGGCCACAAACAATAATGTCAAGAACATCCTACGAAAGATGGTTGAAACCTATAAAGATTGGCTAGATAAACTGCTTTTTACACTCTGGGAATATAGAACGTCAATTCGAATAGCTACGGGGGCTACCCCTTACTCTCTAGTATATGGGATGGAAGTTGTTTTGCCGATTAAGATCGAAGTACTGTCATTGAGAATCATGGCCGAGTGTCACATAACAGAGGCGGATTGGCAGCAGAACAGATTTGAAAAATTGATGTTGTTTGACGAGAGGAGGTTGAAGGTGTTGTATCATATCTAAGGATATCAACGCAGAATTGCCAAGACCTTCAACAAGAAAGTCAAATCCAGAAACCTCAAAGAAGGAGATATGGTGCTCAAAGACAACCGAGCTCCCATCCATGACCCTAGAGGCAAGTTCAAACCCAATTGGACTAACCCTTACATCATCAAATCTATCTGGTCAGGATGAGCAATCATCCTTATGGATTTAGATGGCTTAGAGTTCTCATAACCGATCAACAAGGACAAGTTGAAGAAATACTATCCCTGAGAGGCTCGCCAGGCCAAAAACCTGAAAGGGCGACTTAGGCAAAAGTTAGAGCATGAAAAATTGGAAATAAAGAAGAACATAGCTCTCAAGGTTGAAAACCCGAAAGGGCGGCTTTGGCAAAAGTTAGAGCACAAAAGGAGAGAGTTAATACTCGAGTGAACCCGAACTAAACTACGTACGGCCTGATTCCCATCTTTGGGATACGTAGGTGTAGACACCCCATTTTTGACAGCCTTAAGACTCAAACGTCATCGATTGAGCGCTCGGTGATAGTGCATATTGTGCTCGTTTCGAGCTTCGGAGTTTTGGCTGAGAGCCTTGCCTCCTGGTATCCGAACTCGTTGTGCTTTGACTCAGTTTGCGGACTGAACCTTGTTTCTCTTCCTGGAGGGAGGGAGAGGTCTTGTAGACCATCTCTTTGTGGTCATAGACCACTCTTCGCGGTCGTAGACCACTTTTCCTGTTTAGAGATCAGTTTCCGGTTTTCGGAGCCTTCGGCCGTGCGCCTTATCTCGGGACCGCTTAGCGTTCTTCGTTTGGCTTGGTTTTTTGGACCACACCTTGTTTCCTCTGTCTAGAGGGACACTGTGGTCCGGGAGACCACTTTTATGGTTGCATACCACTTTTGGTGCTCAAAAGCCAGTTTTCGAGGCTCCCGGCTGCGTGCTTTGCCTCCCGAACTCTCGTTTTGCATCCATGTGGGTTTGTTTTTGGCACAAATCTTGTTTCCCTTGTTTGGAAGGTAGTACAAGGGTGGGAGACCATTTTTTCTCCTTGGAGACCACTTTTCTTCCTGCCAGCCGATTTTCTGGTCGGGAAACTCATTTTCTTGGTCTTCGGGCCACATTTGCTAGTCTCCCACCACACCATTGGCTTGCTTTCAGTGTGGAGACCACCAATTCCCCCTGCCGACCACTTTTTTCCCTGGGAGACCACTTGAAGTGGTCGGCCGACCACTGAAAGTAGCAGGCCGACCACTTTAAGTGGTCGGCAGCTTTCCCCCTGTTTTGTCAGACTGAATGGATGCCAGCTGTACCAGCTGGAGGGCACAGACTGTATCCTCCATACACATGAATGGAGGGATTGCATCCAAGTTTTAGCTTCTCCAAGAAGCCTGAACCCTTTGTTTTTCTATAAAAGAGGCTCTCCCTCTCCATTCCAGAGGTTCTGAATTTGGCCCAAGGCACAAGTGTATATCTCCCTCTATATCTCTATATTTGGTGCCTAAAGTGTGTGTTGTTCTTCACCTTTACACCACAACTCTTAACCACACACCCCACCATTGAACTGAGGTTCTTGGAGGACCTTTGTGGAGGTTGAAAAGCTAGTTTTTGGTTGAGAAACTTGCTGGTATTGCAGTGCTTCAAGGGTAACCTCTTTTCTCCCCTTTTAAGCTTTGTCTTGATCATTCTCTTAGCCATATTTGCATGCTTATTTGGGCTTTGATTTCCACTGAAAAAAGTCTTGTATTTAAGTGTTTTTGATGTTTATTTAAGGCCTCTTGGGTATTGAGGGTCTTCTACCCTCTTGCATGCCCTAGTTGGCCTTGTGTTGTGCCATGCCTTAGGGCCTTCGAGCTAGTCCTTGCTTGGCCTTCTAGCCACTGAAATCCAGTGGATTTTTAGTGGTAGGCATGTGGTTTTGAGGCCTAAAACCAGAGGGGGGTGACCCCCTCTCTTTTGGTTTTGTTTGCTTACATTTTTGGCCTATCAAAGGAGCATGCATCTTCATACTTTCAAGGCTTGGTTCAAGCACTTTTTAGTGACTTTTAGGGCCTGCCTTAGCTCTGTCTATGGCTGTTTTGGTCACCTTGTGTTTGCTTCTTGCATGTGTAGTGTATTTCCATTCATGGCTCATCAAAGTAACATGTCATCCTAGCATGTATTAGCTCCATTTCAGTGGGTTTTTGGTCATCATTTGACATGTCATGGCTCTGTTTTTGGCTGGTTTAGTAGCCTTTCACATGCTCTATATGCTTGTAGTGTAAATCTTGTTCACTAGCTTCGAGTGCATAATGTTTTGGCTCTTTATTCTAGCATATTTTGGCTATGCTCCAACATGGTTTTGTTCATATTTTGGGCTGCCTTAGCTCTTTTTTGAGGCTCCTTGATCGAATGATGCTTGCCATGCATGCTTATAGTGTAATAGCCTTGACTAGTTTTGAGTTTTGAGGTCCCTTGCATGCTTAACTTGAGGTATTTGCATGTTTTGGCATCATTGAGAATGTTATTTCAAAACATGTAGGGCTGCTACACTTCCATATTTTGCACTCTTCAAGTGCTCTTTAGGGTTGTGCTTTTATGCCCTATTTGTGAGCCATTGCATGAGCCTCATTTTTGTGCCTTTCAAGCCATCATCCCAACTCATTTTTGCTACTGTTTTGGCCTGCATAGGGTCTGTTTGGGGTTGGTTTGGTCATTTGAGCATCGCCTCGCATGCCTCTAGTGTAATATGCCTCACTAGCTTTTGATGCTTGAGCCCTTCAACATGCGTAACATGAGTTGTTTACATGATTCTAAGTCATCTTGCATGCCATTTCAGTGCTGGAACATATACCATTGTAATCCATGTTTTATCCTTCCAATGCTTATAGAAAATTGTGTTTTGTGCCTTAGACTTGGGCCATTGCATTATGCATGTTTGTGTGTGTTTTGGTGCCTTGATTTCATCATCAATGGCTGCTGATTTGGACATGGCCGAGGCCTATCCATTTTGGTATAAGTCCATTGTGCATTGAGTATGCCATGTAGTCCATAGCATTGAGTATGCCATATGGTTGCATGATCAAACATTGCATTTGTGCATGCCATATTCATTGCATTGTGTATGTTAGTTGCCACGTGCATTGTGTATGCTAGTGTCATGAGCATTGTGTATGCCATGGAATTCATAGCATTGTGTATGCTAGTTGCATGTTCACATGTTTACCCCTTTGCACGTTTGCATGTCTAAGTTGTATTGCATTAAGTTGCATGATTGAGTCGCATTGTGCATGCCATGTTTGTTGCATTGTGTTTGGAATAGGCGTTAGTCCAAACACGGGAAACGAGGGACGTTTCATACTTGAAGTGATGAAACGTGCCCCAATTCCCGGTCACCAACACTCTTGACTATACATGATGGAGTTTTGGGCTTTATGTGTTCGTGCGTGCATTCATGTCACATTGAGTCGTGCAATTTGGCTCATCGGCCATCATGCATCGAGATGCGTGATTGGTGGCCTGAGGGTCGAGAACTATACTTCCTCGAGCTTATGTAATGATAGGGAGGATGGTTGTGCATACATGTTTTGCAAATACTTTGCCATATCCCTTTCTTACTCTCTGTTGCAGCAAACCAGAAACCAGCAGCAAAAACTGGTCGGCCGACCACTTTTTCTGGTTTTCACCACAAAAAGTGGTCGGCAGGTGGTCTCCAAAGCCAACAACTGGTCGGCAGCCTTCCCACAGGTTCCCTTGGTGGAGTTTCAGCCTTCTGGAGCTTTGTGCAGTGTTCTAAGATCAATTGCAAACAGAGGCAAATCGGGGCATCGCGATGGATTTCCGAGCAAGGCAATTCGAGCATGCATGCATCCTTCATCATCCAAGGCAGAGCTAAGGCAGCCCACTTCACATAGTTTGCATGCTTATTTAATTGCTAATTTAGTTGATTTGTTAACTAGTTAGTGTTGTGTAATAATTAACTGTAGCTTGTTATTCATTTTGGTTGTGTAATAATTAATTAGCTAGAATAGTTAGTTAATTAGTCGGTTCTGTATTATTTATTCGGACCCTCCTCCGAGAGGGCAATGTTGTAAATAAGTGTGCGTGTGTGTGATGCATGTCTTCCAACCCCCATTTCTTTCTCCCTTTTATTTACTAGCTTACGATGGTTAGTTTTAGGGCATGTTTCAATTAGCATCCTTATGCTCGCATGTTTGCATCCATTCATCTGTCTTGCATGCACCGGGCTCGGCGCATTATACTAACTGCATTGTATTTCAATTCCTGTTTGAATACGTGTATCCAATTGCATTTCACATGACATTTTAGAATAGCCGAGCCTATCTTAGTTGCACTTTGTATGTGTTGCATTAGGCATTCTTGACATAGCTAGGATCATGCATTGATTTCTAACATAGCTTTTGTTTTGGCTCGGAGTACTCGGTAAGTGTTTATGCTTTAGCACCCTTGCATGTGTGTGAGTGACTGCTATGATAGCATGCTTGCCATGAGGCTAACTGCTTATGTGATATAACTGCCTGAATGCCTGTGGGTGAAGGTTGGATTACTTGAATTGGAACAATTCATTGATTGCAAGTTTTAAGCCCACTTGAGAGTGGCAAATCACCATGTTTTCCAAGCCCACTTGAGAGTGGAAAAATCCGCATTTTAGCCTGCTTACGAGTAGCAAACCGCTTTCAAAAACAAAAATGAGATGTTTTGTTCCAACTTAGGCGATCTAGTCTATACTTGTATGCTGTGCGCATCACATAGTAATTCTAGGTTAATAACCGGAATAAGAGCACATGTGTTTTCAAAAACAAGATATCATGTTAGTAAAGGCCGATCTTTGATCGGGCGAGTGGGGGTGCTCATTGCATGACCTTCCCCTCTCATACCCAAGTTCCCGAGCCGAGGCAACTTTGGTGATGATGGACACGTGGCCTTAGGCACGAGTCAAGGTTTCCTAAATTTCTCAAAAATAAAATATTTAGGTGGCGACTCTGTATCTGGCAAAACAGTCCATGTTTGGCACTTCTTTCTAAAAATCAGTTTTTCAAAATGTTTTGCCGGATTTTGACTCTTTGGTGATTTATCAATCTCGCATTGCACTTTGCAAGATCAGATTAAGAACCGTGATATTGAGTCCGAACTATAGTGAGCCCAATGAACAAAACAGGATTTTCCCGGGATGTTCGGGCGCGTCTACAGTAGGCAACTTCATCTCAAAGTTCGGCCATAACCATCTCCAACTCAATTGTCCTATCCATTTGTTTGATTGGTCCATCTTTTTCCATCGTCTGTTAGCTTGGTTGTACTACCTCTGTTTTGGCAGAAGGGCCAGTTGTAAGATAGAGCAGTAATGGTGAATGCAGTTGTGGGCGGTTATGATCTTTTTATTCGAGATTGTACGTCTTGAGGATCGATTCCAAGTGTATCAGGTAGTGACCATTTCTGAAAAAATTTTGAAAAGTTTTAATGAAGTTGATTTTCTCAAAATTTTACCTTTTACAACACAGACCATTATTTGGACCAAAAAGGAAAATTTTCAGTGCTCACAACTTTAATTACATGATTTCAACACAAGTACATTCTCCAACTCTCAAGTTAAATCAAAGTTGCGTTTACATCATAAAAACTTGAAAAGAAAAGTCAAAGCAATAAATTAGGGGCACAGATGAGTCAGGTGATCATCCTCTACCTCCTGCTCGCACTATCAGAAGTCTCTACAACCAAGGATGGTCTAACCTGTGCCTCATCCTCAAGCCAAGCGGAACACTCGCCAGAAAGGGCGTAACTGAAGCTAACAATAGGGGCCAGAAGCTCCCTAGCCCTCCAAGCAGTGAGGTATTAAGCCAAGTACGAAGCACGAACTAGAAATGGAGCAGGGTATTCCACCCCCTCATCTGGACAAGTCTGATCACGTCCAAACTAGCATCTAAACAGAAAGGGGAAGTAGAAGACACAGTGTGTAAGGCCGATCAACTCTATACCCGGTTGGCGAGACATGTTGTAGCTCATTTCAATCAAATTCAACCAGGGGCAACGCCAAGCAATGTCAACCGCAGATCTGCTGCACATCTAGTCACACCCCAATCCCTCTGTAGGGGAAAGTCCACTAGCCGCAGGTGAAACAAGTAGGATCTGGCTGAATACTTAGGGCAAGGGCCCACCATGTTCAGCTTATCCATCAACCACACCTAGGAAGGGTTAAAAAAGAAGAGAGATTAACTAATAGAGAGATGTACGCTAAAAGAAAAGTAAGGAAAGGGCTTTAAGAGAAAATAGAGAGTGAGTGCCCAAGTGACATGAGAAATCATAAATAAGAAAAGGTGGGAAACAATACCTGAAGAAGCAATAGACTCCTCGCAAACTGAGAAGTCTCTCATCGATGGAAGGCATCCAAACCCATCAAAGTCTCGGCCAATGCCAAGCCTATGCAGCTCTTACCCTCCCTGAGGCATTGGGTCACTTCAATCAACCTAATGCTAGCTCCGCTATAACTAGGGGCAAGTAGGAAGTGTGCAAGTAAACATAAGTAGAGGGCATGTTGACGATAACCTCACCAGAGAAGGTCACCTCTGTCTTCAATACCGGAAAACCGATGAATCAAGCCGGGTATATCTAACTCCCCATCATGAGCCAAGGATCGAGTCTCGTGTAAAGTAAGCCCACACATCCATTCAAGAGCCAGTGCATGGCCAAAATGAGGTTGAGGCATAATCTCCTCATCGCGCTGGGACTCCATCAATGCTTGAAACTCTTCGAGAATAGGACACATTTCTTATGCCCCAAAGCGAAACACATGAGTAATCGGGTTCCAACATCGAACAGTGACATAAAGGAACGAAAAATAAAGCAAAATACGGCTCAACGGAAAAAGAGCGTTTATGCCGAAACCACTAAAATTTACCTTTTTTGTGCCATCCAAAGTGGTCGTCCAATCTTTGAGCCTCTCAGTAAGAAAGATCTCCATTTTTAGAGAAAACAGCAGAAAATATGATATTTTGTCAAAGGAAAGGGCAAGAAAAGACCTTCATAGAGGATAAGGTTGTGTGAGTGGCTGACAGCTGTTCCCAGCTATCCAGCCACATGCCTTGGTCGACCGACCAACCTCACCAGTCGACCGTCCATTCAAGTGGCCGGCCGATCAAGTGTGCTGGCCAGGTAGCTGGACAATAGTATTATGATTGGCCCTTTTGCTTTTAGGTCCTGTTTTGAGTCTTTTGTTTCTAGCAAGTGTGAATAGCTGTGTTTAGGTTGTTTTTACTTGGTTTTTCCTTTATTGAGTTATATTTTGTATTTTGGTCAGTTGAAGGCTCAATATCCGATTATGAACATCATTCAAATACAAGCATTTTCAGTTTCGAATTCAGTTCCAATTTTATGCAAGTGTGGTGCCATTCTCAAGATGCTAAACTCCTTTTATAAAACTGCAAAGTTCAACCCCAACCATAGTGTTTACAAAAAGGAAGAAAAGAGCAAAAAGAATAAAAAAATCGTTATCAGTCGCATCAAGCTCGGGAGGCCCTCTTTGTCCTCTTCCACGGAAGGGACTCAAGGGCACTGTCACCATCGGTACTGCTATCGTCAAAGGAGTGGGACTTTGAGCCGTCATCATCCTCTCCACTCGCTGACCTAAAGCCAGCCTCATCATCCTCGCTCCCGGACTCGGAGTGCCTGCTCATTGTCTCCTCAGTGCCGTTGGTCTCAGCATCATCTCCACTCAAAATCAACTCCGAGGATGAGGAAGTCTCCTATGCCTAAGACTTTCTGCTCTAACCCTGGGCACCACTGCCTCTAATTCGACCTCTACTCTCACCCCTGTCACATGCAGGAGCCTATCTACCTCTCCTTCTCACGGCCGGAGGAGGTGCCACTAGTGCCGTAGGTGCAGGTGGAGGCTGAAAGCAAGAAACACAGTATTAGAATAGTGTCAGTACAGAATCAGTATGAGCATGGAAAATCAGGAACAATATCAGTGCAGGAACAATATGAGCATAGTAGAAACGAGAATCAGATCAGTCAGATGAATGAGAAAAGTAAGAGTACCTGACAACCATGAAGAGCAAGTAGTAGCTCCCTCCTCCGCACCATTTCCACCAAAGAGATGATCAACCCGATGAGGCCATCCACGTACTCCACTGGCACCTGCAAAGGAATTTGAACATTAGTATACAGGGAAAAGAGAATGTGCAATACAAACTATGAGACAAAATGCATACCTGCTGGACGTCAGGGTCCCTAACATACTCATCCTCCTCCGGCTGCTCAATCTGGATCTGGTGGGCCGTCCCACTCGGCCAGTAATATGTGATCGATGTCAGGATCTTGGGCAAACCGGCTACATGAATAGCAGGGACAAACCCTCTAACATTGGGCTCAGTAGCATGAACAGCACCTCCAGTAGCGGGTGCAACTCCAACGCCTCCTACGCGAGCTTCAATCAAGGACGGCATGAGGTGAGTCTGGATGAAGGCAACGTAATCCCCAACCCCGCATAATCGGTCAGCGTCTTGCCCCACCATGAACTGTCAATGGCCTTGATAAGTAGACTATCGGCTGTCCTCATAGATGGTGCAGGCGGAGCAGGAACAACGAGATCTAGTGACCCCAGGGTCTAGCATACGAATCTCTCCCTTAGGTACCATGTCCAGCAGAAGGGGCCCTCCAGCAAGATCCATAATCGGGAGGTGTCCCAAGATCCAGCGTAATCATTCCTTGTCCCAACCTGCATCGCTGCCCACGGTTGCAGGTCACCCTTAAACAAAGAATTCATAGTCGTCAGTTGTTGTCAGTTGTCTCAATTGTCAGAGTATGGGATAAATCAAAATGGAAATGAAGTAGAAGTGAGTATGAGTTTCAAATTACCTCATGTGCTGCCACTGTATTGAAGAATCAGTGGTAGTAAGTGAAGACAGTATCGCCGCAATACCGAGGATGGCACCGACTGCCGTAACGCCGGAAGTATGGCACAGTAGCCTCTACCTCATCTCATGGAACGGGGTCAAGGGTAGGAAAATATGCATAGACCCAGAGCTGCAAAAAATATCAATTTGTGAGTCAACAAACAGAAACAGAAATAAAGACAGAAAGTGCAAAGCATAAAGCATAATGTACAAACAGAAATTGAAAGTGAAACTGCAGGGTGTACCTCCCAGGCTCTCCAGTAGCCCCTGACCTTGTTCCCTTTTTTGCGGAAATCGAAGCTCATGTACCCCGTATAAGGTGGCGAGGTCAGCGCCACCCCAATCATAGAACCGAACTCGGGGCAATACCACAAGAGCTCTCAGCAAATACAAACCTATGGTATTCCACCTGTTTGCAAACAAGGTGGTACCGAGGAGATATATCAGGAAGCCTCGGGTGTACTGCTTAATCTCCTCATGAGTCTCTGAATGGCTCCCGTAGAAGTGATCATAGAACTAGCTATATCTCACCATAGCCGATCTGTCCAAGGGAGGGCATGCTCCAAGCAGATAAATCCAAGCGGCCTCCCACTGGCCCATATTGATGTCAAAGGGGATCGGATCACCCCCTACCCATAGCCCCATGATCATAGAAAAATTGTACGGGGTCATTGTCATCTCCCCCGAGGAGGAGAAGTGAAAGGAGTTGGTTGTATCCCACCACTTCTTCACCAAAACGTCAAGCAAGGCTCTACTGGCCTAGAGTCATGTGAGCCCTGAGAAAAATAGGCCGAAGCCTACCTCATCGACCAACTCTCTAACTCGAGCGGGGAGCTCCTGATACCAGTCCTTAGCGGTCACCGCTCCGTAACCTCTTCAAGCAAGGGCATCGCCTTGTGATAAAATAAAAGCCGAATATGTCAGATACATAACAGAATGAAAGGCTATAGTGAAATGACAAAGAAAGCAAAGTAGCTAAAAGAAAAGTTCATACCTCAGCGGTGTCATGGGAGAGATGAGGGGTGTGCTCTCGCAAAAGAAAATCCTCGGGCGTGCCTAAGGCAAAATCCTCAAAACGCAGCATGCCTCCAAGGACCATCGCATGCGTGTGTGGGTGATAGGTAGCAGGATCGAACAGCCACACCCTCAGTGGTGGTAGCTCAGGCTCATGCTCAGGAGGGTAGATCTCTTCCGCTGCAATGTCAGCAGCGATGTCCTCCGTCACTCAGCCAGCCTCATCTAGCACTAGTACCTTGGGAGGGGTTCCATCATATGGAACGTCATTCGCTATGAGAAATATAGTGGGTGATGAGAGAAAATGGGGAAAATGAGGAAAATAGAGAAAAAATTCTAAAAGTCAAACCCTAGGACAAAGAAAAAAAAAAAGAGAAAAAGTCAAAACTTAAGAGAAAGTACCAAAAGCCCAGAAAGACCCGTGAGAATAAGCCCAAAACAATGAAAAGCCCAAAAATCTAATCAGTTCAAAATGTAGAGGGCCACGAGTGTTTTGCGAAAAAAGTTTGCGTGGGACGTTGGGTAACACGAATAAAGTGAAAATCTAGAGAGGGAGAGACCCTAGAGAGAGAGAGGGAGGTGATTTTTGGATGGTGTAGATGTGTTAGAATGAACCCAAAATGTGTTTTAAATAAGCCTCGGATTGAAAACCCGAAACTGCCCCTGTATTTTGGTCGAGTGGCCGGCCGGCCACTTAAGTGTACGGCCGGCCCTTTGTTTTGGCCGGCCGACCAACAAGTGGCCTAGAGTTGGTTTTTGCATAGTTCTTGCTTAGTCTGTGCATATTGGGTCCCATATTCATTTGTAAAGTGAAGAATTGAAGAAATTTTGGTTCGTTCATGCTTCATAAAATTCTGAAATGTGATTATGGAGGCACTGTTTCGAGTCCCATCATTTCTTCTGTGGAGAAGTGGTTTGGAAATACTCTTCAGATCCTGAGAGACGCTAGTGATCCTCAGCTAGCCACCTGAAAAGATACACACACTCCGGTCGGGGGTGCCGGAATTAGCACTCCGACGGACAAGTTAGTTCAGACACTCAAGATAGCTTGTTTACTAAGTTTTGTGAAGTGATTCTTACATGCCTTTCTAACTCTGTGGCTCTTGTATTTATACTTGCTTTCTGGGCCTCGGGGCCTGAGCCTACTTTCATCCCATTCCCCTTTTATTCATTCGGAGCTACTGACCTCCGTCCATTCGGCTTTTCGAACGTATTCGGCGTCCTAGTTACGCAATATGAAGCCGAATAGTATCTGATTTATGGGGTACGCATCTTCCGTCTCTTCTACTTATTCGGCTCCCACAATTGCCCCCCAAGCACTTCACCGACGAAAGTTGGCTGGAGTGCTTGGCTTCGAATTTCGAAAAGTCAGAGCCAAAATTCGGCGGTGGGCCTCATCCTCATGCGGATATCTATGCGCACCCCTTTCGGTTGTCGTGTCGACTTCCCGCCCCCTCGTACGTATCTATTTATTGCGATTTAAAATTTTGATGTCCTTTCAAGTATGTATTTTATGACGCTCATCGCTGGATTGCCTTTTGAATCGTCCCTGCCACTTTCTTTTTCGATATTCTCTTCATTCTTTGTAAGTTCTCTCCTCCCTTGCTTTGAAGACTCTTTTTGGTTTATTCCTTCCTTGGCATATTCTCATAAACTGTAGGGTATGGCGAAACATTTAAAAGATCTCCTCTCGTCAGATCAAATTGCTGGCTTTAAACGCCATTTCTCTATTCTTGATGATGTCCGTCTGTCGCTTGTGGCAGACGGCACTCTTGATATGAAGAGGGAGGACGAAACCACGATTATCTTTACTCTTTTGTCAATCGTAGAGGGCGAAGTCCGTTTCCCCCTTCACCCGTTTCTTAGGGTCGTGCTTCGCCATTGGGGTTTAATCCCTTCCCAGCCCAATGTGAATTTCTTTAGAATCATAATGGGAGTTATAGCACTCAACCGTCGCCTAAGAATTAACCTCGGCATTCCAGCCATCCGGCATTGTTATGCCTTGGCTAAGTCTTCTGGTCGGCACGGGCGTTTCTTCCTCAGGGCCAAGGATATCGACCATCAGCTGATTACTATGCTTTCCAGTTATGGAAAACGAGTTGATGATGTTATGGTCGTTGTCCGGGGTAACTGGGAATTTGGCGAAGGGGAGGATCACGCCGACCCTATTCCTAGACGGAGGGGCGAGCCAGGTGGCCGATTGCCTTCTCGCTTTTATTATTTGTTCATTTTTGTTGTGAAGCCTCTTCTTTGAAATGTTACGGCTTGGCTTGTGTAGAGCGCAATTTGAAGAAAGTTCTGTCTTCAACTGACGACGCCGTTCTTTCGGATATCGACGTCGCGCTCAAATATTTCGGCCGTCGAAGTCTTCAGAAACAAGGGAGGGCGGCCCATATTCTGCTTCGTTACGAGTCGACATATACGACCTTCTCGGCAACGAAAAATATCCCGGTTCCGGAGGGTGAAGATTCTCTTATCGCTCTTATTTTGTCCGACTTCAAAAACTTGAGGCAGGTTGGTTTTGAAGGGTTCGATTCGGAGCGGGAAGTAGCTAATGTTTCCGAATCAGATCAGTCCGAAACCGAGTCTAACGAGGTACTGAATTCGGCCGATCCCCCGTCAACTTCGGGCCGATGGGATCTTTCACTTGGCGGCGTATTTCACGGCTTAAAGGATCTTCCCCCCGAAGACATGGCCGGGTTAAGCCTAACAAAACTTGCCAGGAAGGCGAATGCGGAAAGGTTAGCCGAGCGGCGGAGAGCGGAGGCCCTTCTGTCTGAAGTACCACCCGCCACCGAATCTCAATTCTCCCTACCTGTTAGCGAATCAGAGTCCTTGCGCGTTATTGAGGTGGAAATGGCAGAAAATCGGAATGCCGAGTCTACTTTGGTCGTGCAGGCCGGCCACGAAGTTGAGGCAGAGAAATGCCCTGCCGAGTTTGAGGCCGGCTCGGAGGAACATGGCGGCAAGCGTCCTCAGTTGGAGGGGTCGAACATGATCGTTCCTTTTGTCATTCAGCCAATGATGAAAAACATGCCGGTTTCTTCTAATGCTTCGGCGCTTAAAGATCCAGAAGTTGCATTCAGCTTGGCTACGTCCGTGTCGTTGCCGTCCGACAAGGAGGCTTTCCGGATGGAAACGGATCTGAATGCGACAGCACTGGCCGCCCAATCGGCACTTTTGGTACGTATTCGAACTTAGCTTCACTTCATCCAGATACCGTTGAACTTATGGTTTTAAATTCTTGTTTTGCAGACCGTCGGATGGATAGCCGATATAGGTCGTCGTCATCGCGACGCCGTCAAACAGATTGGTCATTTACGCGAGGAACTGGAAGGCCAGAGAAAAAAGGCCGAGGTCGAAGCTTTGAGGGCGAACAAGGAAGCGTCAAGGGCCGACGCCGAGATGGAGAAAGCTCGTAGCACGGATCAACTGAGATCGGATGCCGAGAAGAAGGCGGACGCGAGCAAAGATGCGCTCCAATTGGCCCAGAAGTCGATCTCCAAACTGGAGGCTGAGTTGGCTGAAATGAAGGCGGCGAAGGAAGCAGCCGACTCGCAGTCTTCCAAAGTATTCGAGGCCGGGAAAAATGCTGGGCTCACCGAGTACGTGGACCAAGTCCCCAAGTTTGAAAATCGGGGATTCAAACATGGCTGGCGGAAAGCCCTTACTGTTGCTAACGCTTCATTGATTATGCTGATACCATATGAGTAAGTGGATGTTGAGCCATTGGAGTCTGATTCCGATGGCTGATCTAGGCGACTGACAGTTTTTAGGATGTCGAATGTACTTTTACAGTTTTTAATTTGGTATATTTCATGTATTGCTACAGTCATACTTTAATTTGGTATATTTCATGTATTGCTACAGTCATACTTGTTTTTTTGTGAGGCATTTTCATGCGGGCTTGTAGCTTTGTTTAGTAATTTGTGTATATAAAATTTCATGAGTTGTGCTCAATTTACTAAGGAAAATGTTGTTGATGAAAAATGTTGATGAAATCTGCCCCTGCCTTAGCTAGGGCGCGAACTTAGGAAGCCGAATGGGCTTAACTCGTGGGTTGGCTAAGTCACAGCTTCATCGGTGCTTGCGCTTGAACAACACATGGCCGACCAGATCAATAAATCTGCCCTTAGCCAGGGCGTGAGCTTTGGAAGCCGAATGGGCTTAACTCGTGGGCTGGCTAAGTCACAGCTTCATCAGCGCATGCGCTTGAACAACACATGGCCAACCAGATCAATAAATCTGCCCTTGACTAGGCCAGGGCGCGAGCCTAGGAAGCCGAATGGGCTTAACTCGTGGACTGGCTAAGTCACAGCCTAATCGGCGCTTGCGCTTGAAAAATACGCTGGCCAGATCAATAAATCTGCCCTTGCCTTAGCCAGGGATTAGCCAGGGCGTGTGCTAGCCCAGCGCGTGGGCTGGACAATTGGCATCCGATTGTTGACATTTGGGAGTACTAACGTTGCCTCGAGAGAGCTGCATACATGAAAGGATAAATGGGGCGGGGGCACGCTAGAGGCCCTACTTATTTCCATTCAGGCAACTTGGGAGGGACGAGTGATTGAATTAGATGCCGCAATGAGTCGTAGTAGCGAGCCTACGCGTACGGGAAGAAGAACGTCCAAGGATCGAGAAACGCAGCAGCCCCTTAGTCATCAAAGCAGATCGCCCCGAAAGGACAGGCAACAACGGGGAAATTCTCCGCACTTTCGTCTGAAAATTAAGCCTGATGCGACGCCACGACCGTTGAGTTTTGCAGTGTCTGTGAGGAATAGACCAATGACGGAGGCGGATTCTATCATTAAAGACCCAGATGTGGAAGTCGAGTTCGCTCGACAGATATTCCCACCGGAAGTCCAACAGTCGATGGTAGGATGTCGAGATTTCGAAGTATTTCGAGACGGCATACATGGGGCCGTGAAAGGACTATATACTGCTTACGAAGTCGGCATGCGTCTGCGGGAAGTGCGACGTGAGAGCGAGAGAAAGGATGAAAGGAATCACAGTCTGGAGATTCGCGCGGAAAAGGCTGAGTGTGAACTTCGGCAGCTGAAGAATGTGCAAACGAGCGCGTCAGTGGTGGCCGGTCAAACTAAATTGGTTGTTGCGGAGAGAGTGACCCAACGGACCCCGGATTATGAAAAGAGGTTTCAGGACGGCCTGAAGGTCGAGATAGAGAAGACCAAACAGGACCTTGCCGAGGAGGTCTGCCGATGTGAAAATCGTGGATTTAAGCACGGCTGGATCAAGGCCCTTCAAACCGAGAAAGCTCTCGAAGCCGTGGGCATTGATTCGGCCTCGCCCCTGTACCATCGCCACTACTTGCCTTATTCCGGTTTCGATATCGAGAAGAGCGACGATGAGGGTGCCGAATGAATAGACTTTGGAATGCGAGAAGACATCGCGCCGGATAAATAGAATTTCTTTTATTTTCAACGTCTGTATTTGTTTTTGAAATGTTATGTGCTCAATTAAGCGTATTATTTCAACTTACTGGCAAGTTTTGTATTGCGCAGCATAAATGTTTAAACATGCATTGACCGGCTTATATTAAGAACGATTCTGTGAATATTTATTCGGCCAATAAAGTGGTTCGAATGCATCTCTCAAAAAGGCCAGTCGTGATATCCACGAAGGGCACTCCAAATCCGGAGTCTTAATCGGCCTTAAGGTGTCATGCACCAAAAGGGGCTCCGAATCCGGAGGCTTTATTTTGGCCAATCGTGATATCCACGAAGGGCGCTCCGAATCCGGAGTCTTAATCGACCTTAATAGGCTTAATCGGCCCTAAGGTGTCATGCACCAAAAGAGGCTCCAAATCCAGAGGCTTTATTTTGGCCAATCGTGATATCCACGAAGGGCGCTCCGAATCCGGAGTCTTAATCGGCCTTAAGGTGTCATGCACCAAAAGGGGCTCCGAATCCGGAGGCTTTATTTTGGCCAATCGTGATATCCACGAAGGGCGCTCCGAATCCGGAGTCTTAATCGGCCTTAAGGTGTCATGCACCAAAAGGGGCTCCGAATCGGGAGGCTTTATTTTGGCCAATCGTAATATCCACGAAGGGCGCTCCGAATCCGGAGTCTTAATCAGCCTTAATAGGCTTAATCGGCCCTAAGGTGTCCTGCACCAAAAGGGCGCTCCGAATCCGGAGTCTTTGTTTTGGCCTTGGAAGGCTTAATCGGCCCTTATTAATCAAGGCTTGGGAGCGAGCTTGAGAAAACGAGAAACTTTGTATTGCAAAGGTGGAACATGTACAAGTATCAAGCCCACAAGTCAGGTCAATGATAGAATTTACATAAATGTGTTGAATTCCAAGGCCGTGGCAGGCTTCTCCCCGACATGTCTGAGAGCCGATATGCCCCTGTTCCTGCGATAGATTCAATTTGATAGGGGCCGTCCCAGTTTGGACCCAACTTTCCATCGGCCGGTCTCCGGTCAGCTGGAAGTACCTTCTTTAGGACAAGCTCTCCTGGCATGTATCGGCACAACTGAACTCGCTGATTATACGACTTGGCGAGCTGCTGCTGATATCGTGCCATGGATGCCAGGGCGCGGTCTCTTCGTTCTTCGATTAGAATCAGATCTAGGGCTAGCATCATGTCATTTCGGCCCATGTCAAAAACTTGCGATTTCAGAGTTGGGAGGCCGACTTCCAAGGGTAAGATTTCCTGGGTTCCAAAGCATAGAGCAAACGGCGTTTCTCCAGTGGACCTCCTCGGCGTAGTACGATGTGCCCACAATAAACTCGGCAATTCTTCGACCCATTTGCCTTTAGCTTTTTCCAGCCTCTTTTTGATGCCGTCCAAGATGGATTTGTTAGAAGCTTCGGCTTGACCATTGCTTTGGGGGTAGGCCGGTGTCGAGAAGTAAGGTCGAATGCCATATTTGCTGCATAACTCATGATATACGCCACAATTGAACTAGGTGCCATTGTCTGAGATAAGAGCTCTCGGAATGCCGAATCGTGTTATGATGTTTCTCCATACAAAGCGTTTAATGTCGGCATCTCATGTATGTGTTAGAGCCTCCGCTTCGACCTATTTTGTGAAGTAGTATGTCGCGACGATTAAGAATCGCTTGTTCCCTGGGGCCCTGGGCAATGGTCCTACGATATCAAGTCCCCACTGAGCAAATGGCCAGGGGCTGGTGATAGAGTTTAACTCTTCGACAGGCAGATGGGTTAACGGGGAGAACTTTTGGCACTGTTCGCATTTTTTTACATAACTCTCCGCGTCAGCTCTCATTGTCGGCCAATAATATCCCTGAGTTATAGCTCGATGGGCCAGGGAGCGTCCGCCAGAATGGGCACCGCAACTAACCTCATGTATCTCTGTCAGAAGCTCCTCCACTTTGTCGGGGTGCACACATTCCAAATATGGACCAGAGAGGGACTTTTTGTAAAGCCCTCCTTGCGGATCCAGATAGTATCGCAGGGCTTTATTTCGCAGCTTGTGTGCTTCTTTTTTATCCTCTGGGAGTTGTTCAGAAGAGAGGAATGCAGCAATGGGGTCCATCTAGCTTGGTGCGGATTCTATAACGTTGACACGGATTTCCTCTGGAGGGCCGATACTCGGCTCTGGGACGAAACCTATTTTGATGGTCCGTTTGATCTCAGAATTGATGGCGGAGGCTAGGCACGCCAAGGCATCCGCGTGTGTGTTCTGGTCGCGTGTTATTTGGTTCAGTTCGTGATGGTCGAATTTTGCCAGCAAGGAATTGGCCATTTTCATGTAGGCCGCCATACAGTCGTTTCTTGCCGCGTACTCTCCCTTTAGCTGATTGATTACCAACTTTGAATCACAAAACACAAGCAGACGCCGCGTGCCAAGAAGGTGCGCATTCCGCAGACCGGCTAGAAGGGCTTCATATTCGGCTTCGTTATTTGATGCTTCGAAGCCAAGCTTGACGGCCTGCTCAATTACTGCGCCGTCTGGAGACATGATTACGACTCCGGCGCCACTGCCCCTTTGGTTAGATGATCCATCACAATATAATTGCCAAATATCCCCGACATAAATCCTCCAGTTCGGCTTTGGTAGAACTTCAGCCTTTGGTCGAACTTCATCAGGTTTGAGGTTGGCAAGCTCGCCGGTGAATTCGACAACAAAGTCGGCCAACACCTGCCCCTTGATTGCAGTTTTAGGTAAAAACCGAATGTCGTATTGGCCGAGTTCAAGAGCCCATTTCGAAACACGTCCCGATGCTTCTGCACTCTGTAGTACTGATTGGAGGGGATAGTCCGTTGGCACCCCAATGCTATGTCCCTGGAAGTAATGCATCAGTTTTCTTGCCGCCATGACTAAGGCTAAGATGAGTTTTTCTAGCGGAAGGTAACGTGTTTCGGCGTCAACCATTGCCTTGCTCACATAATACACTGGCCGTTGCTCCCCCTCCTCCTCTTTTAAGAGTACGGCGCTGACGGCCCTATCAGAAACTGCCAGATATAGGATGAGCGGGTCACCAGCGGCGGGTGTTGTCAAGAGAGGTACCGAGCGGAGGTAGGTCTTGAGTCCGTTGAAGGCTGATTCGTATTCGGCGGACCATTCAAAAGCCTTGCCCTGCCGTAGTGTCTGAAAGAACTGTCGGCAACGATCTGTAGACCGGCTGATGAACCTGTTGAGTGCAGCGGCCATCTCCATCAACTTTTGGACTTCTTTTACTGAATGGGGGGAGCTGAGTTCCAAGATTGCTGTGACTTGCCTCGGGTTGGCTTCGATTCCTCGGTGATTGACGATGTAGCCCAAGAATTTACCAGAGCCGATTCCGAACGCACACTTGGAAGCGTTCAGTTTCATTCTGTATTTGCGTAAGATGCTGAATGTCTTTTCTAGATCGGCTATATGATTCTGTTCTTCTTTGGACTTGACCACCATATCGTTGATGTATACTTCCATAGTGTGGCCGAGTTGCTCTTTGAACATGGCGGTGACTAATCTTTGGTAGGTTGCCCCTGCATTCTTCAGCCCAAAGGGCATAACTTTGTAGCAATAGGTTCCTCTTGGGGTGAGGAAGGCAGTTTTGTCCTGGTAGGCTGTATATCATGTGGACGGTGTCAAGCGGAAATGCATCTTTCTAAGGGGCAGGTGTTTCGACCACACTCTTCCGGACGCATTGGTGGAGACGTTCATCCTTTGCCAACTCCTCAAGATGATCTGTTGGGGCACAGCGGCTGTCAGTTTCTTGCTGTCGGGCCCGAGATCGTCGATCATCTGCCCTCAGGGGTCGCTCAGAAGCCTAGCGCACCGTTTGTTTGGATTTTGCTATCTCCGAGGCCAGATCGCGACGGAGGCGTTCGTTCTTAGCGATGATGTTGTCCAACCTCTGTTTGGTTTGCCTAGCTTGTGCCATGGTCGCTTGTATTGTGTCCGAGGCAAGTCTTGCTGCGAAGGTTTTTGATCCAAGCGAGTTTGCTAGAATGAGGTCAGCTCTCTGTGCGGTCTTGTCAGTGGCTATTGGAGGATCTTCAGTCACGCCTGCCATGGATGTATTTGAGTATTCCCATAGACGGCGCCAATTGTAGAGAAGTGGTTTGGAAATACTCTTCAGATCCTGGGAGACGCTAGTGATCCTCAACTAGCCACCTGAAAAGATACACACACTCCGGTCGGGGGTGCCAGAATTAGCACTCCGACGGACAAGTTAGTTCAGACACTCAAGATAGCTTGTTTACTAAGTTTTGTGAAGTGATTCTTACATACCTTTCTAACTCTGTGGCTCTTGTATTTATACTTGCTTTCTGGGCCTCGGGGCCTAAGCCTACTTTCATCCCATTCCCCTTTTATTCATTCGGAGTTACTGACCTCCGTCTATTCGGCTTTCCGAACGTATTCGGCGTCCTAGTTACGCAATATGAAGCCGAATAGTATCTGATTTCTAGGGTACGCATCTTCCGTCTCTTCTACTTATTCGGCTCCCACATCTTCGTATTGGGAAAGTTCCCCGATAGCTTGAGCAAGTTGTATCCTTTTTTGAGTATTTGAGGACCTCCGAGCTGTAAGTCGAAGATCTTTATGAGGTGTTTTCAAAGCACCGCGTTTGTTTATCTTTTCAATTCTGTTGCCTATTATGTTGCATAGAGCATGCATCGTATTGTGTTCCGCATCAACTACAGTAATTATATCGCATTATGTTGTTTCCATGCACGTCGTGCATTTTATTTATTGTGTTCACCCTTGTCACATGAGTGTGATTTGGCTTGTACCCCTTTTTCCTTTCTGAGCGAAATGTAGCTTGGCTTGTGCCTTTTATCTCACTTCCTCTCTGCGTGAAACATAGTTTGGCTTGTATCTTTCTCGGTTAATACCTTTCCTCTCTCTATATGAAATACAGAGAGATATGCATGTTGGCTACACCACACTTGTTCCTCGATTAAACCTTCCCTCTCTCTATATAAAATACAGAGAGATACGTCTGTTGGTTGTACCACCCTTGTTCCTCGGTTAAAACCTTCTCTCTCTCCATATGAAATACGGTGAGATATGCTTGTTAGTTACACCACCCTTGTTTCTCTTGGTTAAAACCTTCCCTCTCTTCGTATGAAATACGGTGAGATACGCCTGTTGGTTACTGTAGACACCTCATTTTTGACCGCCCTTAAGACTCCGGCACCTCCTGTTGAACACTCGATGATGAAATGTTACGCTGTTCAAATCGTTCAATTTCTTCAGCAAAAGGCTTTGATTTTTGAACTTCAGAGCCTAAAGCTTGCACCCATTTTGGACCAAAGCCTATTTTTTTCTGGCTGGACTCTCCAGAGGCCTACTGGCCAGCAAGTGGCCAACAGGCCATTTTTGGTTGGCCGGTTGTCCCCCTCCATGGCTTGCCAGCCATGTTCAACGCCAAGTAGATATTTTGCTGCCAACTGTCCCCCCATGTGCATGCCTTGCACCAGCTGGCTTATTACAGATATTTTCGATGTGAGAAAGCTTTCTTCTATAAATACTTGACCATCCCTCATGGTTTTAGGTTAGAAAATTTTCCAAGAGCCAAAACTTGTTCAACACACTACCCCTCTGTCTTGCAAATATACATACACTCTCCATACACTTCCTAAACCAAAAATTTAAGGCTTCTTGCTAAGATTATTGAACCCAAATTTCAGCTCTTGAGAGTATTCCATTTCTTGTTTGTGAACAAAAGAGTATCTTCTCTTCACGAGATACCTTTGCCATCTTTTGCTTTGTATATACCACTTTGTTCTTCTCTTTTTCTTGCTGTTATACACTGTTTTGGACTAATTTTAAGTGCTGAAACTTGTGATTAAAAAGCTACCAAAGGTGGAGGGGTTAACCACCCTTTCTTGAACCTTATCCCATAGCTTATATCCTTGTTTTTTCACTTGTTTCTTTACTTTTAGCTACTGATTTTCAGAGTGTTCGGAGGCTAAAATATGTGATTTTAAGGTCCAAAAGTGGAGGGGTTAGCCACCCTTTCTTAGGCTTGCTTACTAACTCTATTCTCTTCTATTTTTGCTTACTTTTTCACTCTTTTCAAACTGATTCCAGCACTATTTTGTGCTATTTAGGGACTGTTTAGTGTGTTTATTTAGTTCATGCTTTGAATAGCATGCTTGTATTGTTGTAAGTCCTCATAGATTTGGTGATTTATGCCATAAACACCAATCTATTTGAGTTGATAGCTTTCTTTACATAATTATTCATATTCGTCATGATCACCTTTGCATAATCATCTCTGCAACCTCCCTCCTTTCTTTGTTTTCTTTTATTAAGAGTTGTCTCAAACACTAAGTTGTTGTTTAAAGCATGAGAAAGAGACTTTCCATGCTTAATGGTTTAATCTTTTCAGAGGTTCATTACTAAGGCATTATATCTCTCTCATGTTAAGCACAACTTCATGTTTGACACTTCTCTTTATCGCCTTTTTGCATTTAATGGACGTAACTATCACTTTTGGACAAAAATGAACAAAAGATAAGAAATGGAAAGGTAATGTAAAAAAGGATTAATAAAATTGGAGTAAAAAAGGTCAAAACGTAATAAAATTGAGTTGGGTTCAATTGGACGTTATATTGAACCTATTGCGTCTTGAATCATTACATACTTTGTAGTGATGTTTAATGATTCAAAAAACAATATATGCCACTTCCCTTGAGATAACTCCATGATAAGGAGTAGGTATTGTTTGTCTTTCATTTCATTTTATTGAGCCTTTGTTCTATTGGTTCTAAGATCATCATGCAACAAACATGCGAATATTGATAGTTCGTGAACTGAATCTACTCTTCCCTTGATCATTTTCATGATAGGGAAGGGTAGAGAGGATAAACATCTCCTGGAAACACTCTATTTTTGCTCTGTTTTGATTCTGTGGCAACAAGGCAATCCCAAAAAACAGTGGTCGACCGGCCATCTTTATGTCCTGCCGACCACTTTTCGAGGTTGGCTGGCCACCTTTTTGTACAGGCAATGGTATTGTTCTTGCAAAACAGAGCAGAAGCTGAGGCAAAAATAGAATAATTTTCTGATTGCAGATAGACCAGAATCTGGCAGCAAACAGAGAGGTTTCTAGTAAGATGTTCTCATATGTGCGCGTGCAACTCTTCACTTCCCATAGTCCTCTAAATTAATGCTTTAATATTAGTACATCGTAATTAATTATTTGATTCATTCGAATGGGGTGCTCAATTCATGGCCTTCCCTTCTCATACTTAAGTTCTCGAGCCGAGACACTTTGGTTGTGACAGACAAGTGGCCTTTGGCACGAGTCATAGGTTTCCTAAATTTTTCAAAAATATTTAGGTGGCAACTCTAAAATCTGGCAATTCTAAAATCTGGCAATGCAATCTATTTTTGACAATTCTGATTGTAAATCGATTTTCCAAAGACTTGTCAGATTTGGACTCTCATTTGTTTAATTTATTTCACATTGCACTTGTGAAACCAGATTCAAACCACGGGAGTCCGAACGGTAGGGCTATCGTATCCGAGGAGACTAAACCCCTCCAAGGAGCACGAAAAGCAAGCTACAATTAGCATTCTTGTATTCTATGTTTTTATTTATTTATTATTATTTTTATTTTTTTTTAGCGATTCTTGCATATTGTTGACAAGGCTTTCTTTCTTAATTTTTACTTTTATAATGTTGCTCTACAAGCAATTACCTTCGTAAATGTAACAACCTCGATCCGTAATTAACTACTAATTCGTAATTAAGAATGCTAACCAACTGTTTAGAATGGAACTATGTGCTAATTATGTATTTTGTGTGCTATTTGGTTTTTTATCTGTTACTCATAGAAATATCTGTCTGGAATTCTGCTTTGATCTAAAAATTAAAAGCCTTATTGGCCTCTGAAATCGAAATTGGTTACATCACTATGTTATTCGGAATTTTTTAGAATCATATGGCAAATTTTATTAAAAACTGATTCAATTTACTTAATTAAGTTGTGTTTGGTTGGCCAAATGTTTTAATTATTGTAATAAGCCATTATATCTATATAAATGTGGTTTGTTTGAGTCTAGAACTCATTTGTGAGCTTAAATCTAAGATTGTATTCTAGAGAGAGAGTGAGATCACTTGTAGAGAGAGAAAGTGTAGATATTGAAAGAGAACTTGAAGCTTAAGCATGGGTTGGTCAAGATTATGCTACAACAAGAGTAATTCAAGGCTCTAGGTGAGTTTTGTACCCTCAATTCTTGAACATGAGTTGAACTCATGGTGTATATATGATCATTTTCATAAGTTTGTCAAAAAGATGATGGAAATTGAAGTAGTTTCACATGCATGCATGATTTTGCTATGTTCTAACATCTTTGAGTTTGATTTTGAGCATTCATATTCAAATGGTGAGTTATATGGTACATGCATGTTTCATTCATCATGTTTAACTCTTGAATACATGTTTTGGAAAGGAGATTCTTACATGCATGGAGCCTCGACCTCAAATTTGTTAAGTCCATGAATTTTGAAAAGAGATCATGTACATGCATGCACAATTCTACATTGTTGAGTTCCATTTTCCACAAATTCTTACAAGCAAGTGCATATCTTTGCTATGTCTTGAGAGATCACCATGATTTTACATGAAAACATCTCATTTGTCCATGTTTTGGAAGTTTGGATTTCATGATCATTATATACATGTGTTTTAAAGTTTGGTTTTGAAGAATTGACATACTTTTGGGCTTTAATTTTGGCGAAATGACTTTCAATTCATGATGTTTTATAAGTTTACAAGTGTTTTCTCAAGTTGTGGCCTAAAAGAATGAGTTTTGATGCTTTGGAATTGAGTTTTGGAGCTTATAGAGCAATCTGGAAATTTCAAAATTCACACTCTTCGCTCGAGCAGTGAAAGTTACGCTCGAGCAAAGAATGCAAGCTCTCAGTACTTTTGCAGAGTTTGGGGATTGGCTCGAGCGGTAGAACTTGCGCTCGAGCGACCACCCTTTGTTTTGAACCTGGGCTCGAGTGAAAGAAGTTGAGCTCGAGTGTAAAATGATTGCTCTCAGAACTTTTGTAGACCATTTCAGAAATTTGGATAAGTGTTTTCAAAGTGAATTTTGGCATCCTCATTGCATCCTAAACATTCTTAAGCCTTAATTAAGCCACAATAATGAGGATATGAATTAGAAACACACTAAGAAAGGAATTTACTAAGTTAGAGATTACAAAGAATGTGTTTCGAGCAATGTGATAAGAAAGAATATAAATCAATGTAAAGAAAGCTAAGCCGTGATGGTCATATGAATGTATAATGATAAGACGTGTTTTGTGCTATGTATGTTTTTACTATAGGTCGAGAATTGGAGACCGATCAACTATATCTAGAAGCCCACTGTGAGTAACGTTATTGTAAAAATATGTTCATATGAATTATGTTCCAAATATGATTTTATAAGTTATGATTTCTAAAATGATATTTGTTTACGTGAATGAATGTCATATATTTGAAATCTATTAAGGCATCTATAGATAGTCCCAAGTCATGGGGGACGACATGTTAATGCGGGTCCATGACATATATGTGATTACAAGATCTCGTTAGCCACTTAACAAAGTGGTAATGTGTTTAATCGGTAACTGGAACCGATTACTCTAGTCGGATGACGATGTGATATGTTATATTGAATGTACCATTATTATGTTTGGATATGAGAATTGATTCTGTTATGATCTGTTTTATGAATATGATATGTTCAGAATTCGTTCGCTAACCTCTTTACATCAATGTTATTCATTGGACTTTAGCTCACTATTTATATATATATATATATATATGTAGGTGAGCGTGTGCAAGACCAGGCCTGAAGGCTTCTGTCTAACTTTTGTTTTGTCAAGCCAACCATCGTGCCTCACGTGGAGGTTCTTGAAAGTCAATGTGATCAAGATGTTTTGTGATCAAGTTTTAAGCTTTTAATGTCTTTTGTTTATTTTGTATATAGGGTTGAGTCCCTTTTTGTTTTATGTGTATATGGTTGGCATAAGAATGATGATGTTACGTTATATGTACATAAATATTTAAAGTTTCTGTCTCATATAAATCAACACAGCTCATTGGACAATTATATTTTGTATTTGCTTCCACTAGCCCCTTAATTTTGTTTAATTTGTTTAGAGGCCTTTGGTAATCCCAGGATTACTGGCCGGTTACGATGCTAAACCTATAGGGGCGGGTTTAGATCGTGACAATAAACATATCCCAAAAGTGTAGTGTATAATGTACATTTAAATTTGTTTTTTTTTTATTGACGAAATTTAATAGTTCGTTGTTAGATTAACACATAAGGAGAGTTTAACTTATACTCACTCCTTGCAATCACTTAAGTTTTTTCTCTCATTTCATTCGTAAGAGTGAAACACAAGACTCTCCTTAAGAGAGATTTGGTGGTCAAACGGTTAGCCACACAGGCCAAAACCTCTTGGTTCAATTAATTTAGTGTTATGTGGGCCATATCTTAAATAAATGTAATACATACATTTTGTTTTGAGTTAATCACACCAAGACCCCCTAAACTAATAGCGAATATCACTTTGTCCCCTAATCTATGAACTCGTGCATTTTGACTCCCTCAATTACAAAAATGTATTACATTCACCCCTTCCAAACCACTTCAAAATTGGTGTATTTATCCTATTTTCATAGTTAAGAGGTCAATATATATAGGTTCATAGATTAAGAAGTAAAACTGATGTTTGTTAATAATTGAGTAAGTCTTGGTGTAGTGAACCATTTTGGTGAAAAGTCTATTTTAAAGAGGGTGTAAAGCATTAGATTCCATGATTATTTTTCGTTGGTGAGAAGTACACTCTTTGTGAAATATTATGGTGAGAAGTACAAATTTTTTTTTTTTTTTTGAGGACATTTTCTTTTCAATTTTAACCCTTAATCTATCTGTAGAGTTTTTTTTATCTGTTTAATTTTTGGGTGATTCTATTTACACACCATCAATGCTTTAAGTACACGCTATTAGTTAGTTCACATATAATATTTTAAACTTTTGATTTTTCACTTAACACACACCATAATATTACTCTTTTGGCCTAACCCACACAACACAATATGCACTCTAACACAAGATGATGTACGCACCATCAAAGTTGAAAAGACAATAAGGTCCAAAATACAATTCACGGTAATTTTAGATTCATGTGTGTGTGTCTCTCTCTCTCCCCCTAATTTGTGTTGAATCTATGGAAACAACGTGAGAGCAAATGACAATAACCAAATGGCAGGCTGAAATTTTACGGTGACGAAGCAATTGGTATGGTATTCTACAAAAATCTAAACAACAAAATAGTTTTAGTATTATTCATAAATACAGTGTTGAAAAAATTTAATATGTTCACAAATTTATATTCGAACAAAATCAAAATGTTCAATTTTTTATGTATGAACGTTTAATACTTGTTCAATTTTAATAATATAAACAAAATGATTCTATTCAAATATAAATAATTGAACATTTTATAAATGTTCAAGTCTGTGTGCGCACGAAACGAATAAGCCATTGTTGTAAAGATGAACATCGGTCTTTTGTTTTAAATCAATACGAACAAGATAAATAGCAAAGTAAACTGACATTTTTATTATTGTTTTGTTCCAAAACAATGTCATCCATAGTATGTAAATCTTTAAAATCAATTGATTTCAATGTTTTAAAATCCTAAATCTTCCAA
Organism: Camellia japonica; assembly: GCA_030407325.1. Lineage (NCBI taxonomy): Eukaryota > Viridiplantae > Streptophyta > Magnoliopsida > Ericales > Theaceae > Camellia > Camellia japonica. Next base: position 87,111,089 of record JAPPVO010000014.1, on the reverse strand, counting down.
AACAATAATATTTCAAGTTTGAAAAATAATAGAAAAGAGATTTGTTCTAGATGATAGTGTGTATAAAGATATTTGTGTTTTCATATGTGAATTGTTGAAGTGAATATATACTCACCTATATTGTTCTTAATAATCATTTTACTTAAGGATATTATTATTATATGGTTAAATGGTGTGTACTAAGAGATTTGACGATGTGTAAATAGAATTACCTTTAATATTTTTTTGAATCTCAAGATATTGAATCTCAGAGATGCCGTTTGGTAACACTTATGTTTTCAGTTTTCTGTTTATATTTACAAAAATTTTAAAAACTCAAATAAAAACTTGTTTGGTAAATTTTTTGATTTATAAATCAGTGGTCTCAGTTTATAAATTTGGCCAAAAAATGAAAATACAAAAAATGTGTTTCCGTTTTGAGTATTGAGTTTTTTTTTTTTTTTACCACCCAACACTAGCCACTACGCGCCACCATTTTCCACCACTGCCTTCCGTTACCACCACCTACCCCCCACCACCCACCTACCCTTCGCCACCACCACCACCACCACCACCCGCCACCCGCCACTACCATCCACCGCCCGCCACCATTGCCACCACCACTCACCACCCACCAGCCACCACCATCCACCACCTGCCACCACCAGCCACCCACCACCACCAGCCACCTGCCATCCACCTGCCACCACCACCCATCACCCACCACCACCACCACCACCACCACCACCACCCACCACCCACCACCACCACCACCACCACTACCCACTTGCTACCACCCGCCACCGTCACCCACCCACCCACCACCACCCGCCACCTACCTGCCACTACCCACCACCACCCTCCACCACCACCACCACCACCCACTCGCTACCACCCGCCACCGTCACCCACCCATCTACCATCACCACCCACCCGCCACCATCCACCACCACCCGCCATCCTCCACCCACCTGCCACCACCACCTACCACCGGCCGCCACCACCACCACCCACCCGCCACCACCCGCCATCCGCCACCCACCTGCCACCACCACCCACCACCTGCCACCACCACCACCACCACCCACTCGCTACCACCCATCACCCGCCACTGTCACCCACCCACCACCCACCACCACCAGCTACCCACCACCAACGTCACCACTTTCCACCATCGTCTTCCGCCACCACTTGCCACCACTTGCCATTTCTCACTCTTTTTAATATTTTTAAAATTTTTTAAATATTTTGTCAATTACCAAACGCGTTTGTAGTTTATGTTTTTCTAAAAATAAACAAAAATCAGTTTATAAAATTTTTGTAAATATAAACTGAAAACGTAAACGTTACTAAACAAGAATATTTCTTTTTCCATCTTGCAACCTTTTTCTTATCAAAAAAAGGAATATCAATATTTCCTTCCTCTGACCATTTGGCTTGAGTGTTGTCACTGTATTGTTCAAACACTCTTGCTGAAAAGAAGTTGAATTTTAAAAGTTTATAAATTTCTGGCACAGTAACTTCTTGCATTTTTTAGAATTTTGCTAATTCTTCTTCGGTAAAAGTTTTTTCTTTTCCAATTAGATCTCCAAGTCGAATAGCTTGTAATTCTTCTTGAGGTATACTTTCTGCTTCTTGAGATACTTCTTGACTATCTATATTAGTCATCATGAAGATTAGTTCTTCATCTGAACTTTCCCCATCACTAGAAATTTCGTACAAGATTTCTTCTTATTAGAAATTTCTTCGCCATATATTATTTCAAAATCTTGCTCTTCAAGAACTTTGATCATTTTCTTTGCACTTTTTCTCCTTTTTGGGCATTCGGGTGCATAGTGACTCTCTTCGTTACAAATATAACATTTACAAGTTTTCTTTTATGAAACACTTGTTGGCTTCTTTTTTCGAATATACTTTTTTGAAAAAGTTTTGTTCTTTTTCCAAGGTTTCCATGTATATTTTCTACGTTTTTTAGAAAATCCTTTTCGCTTGGGAAATGTATTACAACCAATTTTTCAATTTTCTTTCAAAATTTTATCACAACATTTTTTACCATATTGTGAGTTGGAAATTTGATTTTTTATTTGTTTTTTCGCTTTTGCTTCTAGACACCAATCTGCTATTAGTCTTAGAACATAATTAATGCGAAAACCAAGATTATCATATTCTTGTTTCCCTATTTTTTTGAGAAGGTCAGGCTATGTTTTAATACATAACTCATCCCATGGATTAGAGAGTTTATGGAAAAATTGATCTAACCAGGGTTGATTTGCTGGTGGATCAATAAAATAATAATATTTTTTAAAAGTTTGAACATAGTCTTCAAAAAGACAAATATTACATAATTCGAATTTAGTCAAAATATAATTTACATCTTCTTGCAAATTAGTATCTCTTGCAAAACCACATAAATATTCTTTTATGATTTTTGCAAACTTGGCTAAGATTGTATCAAGTGTGAGAAAATTTACCAACAAAGCTGTTTTTTGACTTTTTCCAATTTCATATTTTTCCCACTGTCTTAACCATTGCAACACATCTCCCTAGAGAGTTGCTACAATATAATTAAGGAATTTTTTCTTTGACCAACTATTTTTATAATTGGTAATTATGATGGACAATGATTGTGCCCAATCATCAACTGCTTGTGGTTAATCCTTAAATAGAACATGAGACAAGTATAAATAAGTACCATTTTAAGTTATTGGATACTTATGATTATTATCTTTTCTAGATATCATTTTGCTTAGGTGTAGGATTGGAGGTACTTCCAGTGTTAGTATCATTTTTAACTTCATTTGTTTGAATAAAGTCAAAATTTTATCCATCTCCCCATGTGCCAAATAATTCGGGATCAATTGGCTCTTTTGCTGTCACGCCCCCAAAATAATATAAATAATCCAACTCATAAGAGAAAAGAATATAATTAAGTTAAGGTATTTCCATTCATCAGAGTTCATAATTACAAAAGGGTATTACATTCTTCATACATTCATAAATGTTCATCCTGAATCTATAGCATGTAATATCAATTAATAACAACAAAATAAACTGCCCTACGGGCTTACATCTTTCCAAGATATTAACTTGGTTACAACAAAAGGGAGTCATAAGCTCCATACATATAAAGCCCAATGCTTGAATAAACATTTGAACACAAAATGACAAAAATAGAGCCTCCAGCCCTTTGATCCTTCCAAGCTACGTCCTTTGAGGAAGCATATCTCCAGTACCTAAAAATAGTTTTCCAAGTAAGGTGAACCAAAGCCCAATAGGAACAATCTAACACAATAGATGAGATTTAACTAAGATATAAGTGTCAAGTATATGTATACAATACTTATGACCAAAACACATCTTCTTCACATGGTTACATGATATTAACATTTATATCTAGATCCATTCACATTTATTCATTTCAAACTAGTTCATTTTATTTCAATTCATAGGCCACGTCTATAATTTTCTGAATAACCCAATTGAGACTGCAACTCAATGGCTTTCAATTAACACAACAAACATATAAACACTTCAACCTTGCCATTTTACAGAAATTTCATCTGCGGGATTGGCACCCATGTATCCATAAGATTTCGGAACTTTCACCCTGAACACTCCGGCCAACTTAATTTTCAATGGAGTTCATCCCCTATCTCCTCCCCAAAACATGGAGTACATCCCCTTTCTCCTCTCAAAACATTATACATATACAATGTATTTTAAGACGCCGTCATATTCAATGGCATTCAATTACACATACTCAATGTCTCAACACACCGTCATATTCAATGACATGATTAAATGATTAGTTTCAATTCTCCTAATCCTCATGCAATTCCTATAACAATCATAACTATCCTCTACCGATAGCCCAATACAGATATTTCTAAACAGATATACAATCTTTATAACAGATAATTTATCAAATTCTCATAGGTGAGTGATTAAACAAATCCAACTACACCATTCATTTATACTTCCTCCCAATTTCGCATTTCTCATCTCAATTCCATTATTTATACAAAATAATTATTCAACATATATTAGGGCAAATTTCTCCATTTTTCAAATATTGACCCAAAGGCTAAAATCAACTATTTTAACACAAGATACCCTCATATCCAAACCCCATAGTAAATTATATAACATCACATGGAAATCCCTCTTTCTAAAACATGAACCCAAACCCTAGGTTTTCTCCAAACACCCCAAATCTCACCATGTATACATAACAATAAATAACTATGTTAAAAACCATAACAAAGTGTAGAATATCCCTACCTTAAGGAAGAAGACGAGCCACGCAAGAGAGAAAGTCCAAGAACACCGAAACCCACTTCTATTCGAATCAAAATATAGATCTTGGCAAGCTCCACCTTTTTCTCAAAGGGACTAGGGTGGAAATCCCAATGATTCTAGATGAAATCTAAGAGAGAAGGTGAATTGTAGAGAGAGAGGCTCAAGAACAAGCTTTTTGGAAAGTTTTAGAGAGAGAGAGATATGAAAAAGTGATTCAAAATATCATCTTCTCGAACTGTTATAGGCGCAGTCCGCTCGAGCGTGAAAAGTGACGCTCAAGCATTAGACACAAAGTTTCGCTCAAGCATAAGAAGTTACGCTCGAGTGTGGAATACACAATTCCAGAAGTTCTGCTGATAAAGGTCCCCGCTCGAGCGTAAGAGTGGACGCTCGAGCGTCCAATGCACTCTCCCAGTATTTGCAGACTTGCAAAAAAAACTGAGAGTTGACAATTCCCGCTTAAGCGCAAGAATGGATGCTCGAGCGGAGAAGCAAATTTGTGAAGCTCGCTCTAGCAGAAGTGCCAAAAACTAGGCAACACAGGTTTTGAAATACAAGCAACCAACCTGTTCCAAGTGCACAATTACAGCCCAATAACCAAAATAAGGAGAAGACAAGGGAAACAAGATATGAACAACCATTCTAAACCATAACAACCCAAGTCCGGAATACAATAAATAACGGGTCAAAACTGGAATCGCTATATCTACCTTTCTTTTTCCCTTATTTATTTCTGGTGAAATATCTTGATCTATTGTTTCTCTAGATGAGGATGATTAACTATCATCATCATTAGTTGACATATTAATATCATAATTAAAGTGTTGTAAAAGGGCTTCATGTTCTAGATAAGTTTCTCTTATCTAATCTAGGAGTCTATTTCTTTTATCAATACCTAAATCTAGATCTTTATAGGTATTGGTTTGAAGTACCAGAATATTTTCTATACCATAAAATAGCCTAGGAATGGAGTTATCTCCCGGATTATTCATTCCATCATTGTTTATTAAAGATATAGTTTCTAATTTTGTTACCAAATTGTTTATTTGAGTTTTTGCTTCTTTGTTTAAGTCAATATTTATTATAAAACCTAAATTGTCTATTTTAGATTCTATAGACTCCACTTTGGATTCTAGATAATTTTAATTTATTTTTTGATTTTTATCTAATTTAGAAAACCAAGAATACATAATATCAATAATATTATTTAAACTAAAGCACACTATTTATATTTGCAGATTCTTTAGTAATATGCAAACTATGATCATATTTATTATTAACATTATTTTTTGTATTTCCAAAGCATATTATATCTTCAGGGTTAATTGCCATTATAGATTGTTATTGGTACCTGAGACCATCCTAGTGTATTTATCTGGTGCCTAAAACCTCTCTTTATGATCTTAAAGAGTTAAAAATGCCTAATTATGGCCAATAGTCAAAAGATCTTAATGAGTATATAGGCTTTGGCATACACTAAGCATATAGATTTTACAACAACTATAAATAAAAACAAATAATTATAAAGATATAAAATACAAAGGATACACAATTAAAGACTAAACTTGACGAATAATATATATTTTTTTATATCATTAAGAACACCACTTTTATATATATATATATATATATATATCAAAATTTATACATAGACAAAAATACTTACATACCTTGATCTTACTTGCAAAAGTTCTTAACCAAACTCTGATACCAATTTCAAAATCACAAAAGGAACGGCGCTTTCTTTCTACTATTTTTATTATGGAGCTATGGAGTTACGAGAAAGTTAGAGAAGTTAGGCAAAGATGTAAGCAACAAAAAGATGGTGAGAATTTACATTGCTTCATTCGTTGGCTTGAATGCTAGTTTATAGAATACATCTTGTATATACAAACAAAAACCAAAAGTCATCATAATCCAAAAAGTCTATTCTAACATTATTACATATCTAATTTGTTGACATCTACAACACTAATACGGCCAAAATTTTACAAAAGTCTACAAGCCTACACATAAGCTTATACAAAGTTTCCAAAATAATAGCCAATGGACGAGACCTAGAGACGAAATTTTAATATGGTGGGAAGGATTATATATTAATAAAAATTGAAAAAAAAAATTGATATATTAGTTTTTTTGTTTTTCATATTTTTTTGTTTTTAGTGAATATTTTTAAAATTTTAAACAATTTATTTATTTTTTTAGATACACTTTACTTAGATGTATCTAAATAGTAAAATATTTATGAAAAAAATATTTTAAAAAATTAATAAATATATAAAAATATGAAAAATGTACTGAATTTTCGTATTTTTTTATATTTTTGGTATTTAGTGAATTTTTTTAAAAAGAAAAATTCACAAATATTATACTTTTTAAATATATTTATGTTAGGTGTGTCTAAAAATTATAAATAAATAAATAAATAATTGCTTAAAATATCAAAAAAAATAATAAAAACAAAAAAATACGAAAAATAAAAAACTAAAAAAGTAAAATTTTCTAAAAAATAAATTCTGAAAATTGAAACCAAATCTCCTCTCTCGAATTTTTTTTATTACATTTGGTTGTGGGTTGTTGGCAAAACAAGTGAATGTGCTTCAATTCCATTTCATCTTCCTCTTTTAATGTTTAAAAGAAGTTCTCGTTGGATTTTGTCTAAATTGTTCTCTTATTATTACTTCTTTCCATCTCAGATTTCAATCTTTAATCAGCTAAACTGTGTATCTAATTATACAAACTCTATTTTCTTTTTCTTTAAAATTATTAATCTAATCCTAGAAATGAGTTTGGTAATTTCCCCTCTCCCCCTTAGATTGTATAATTAATTCAAGGTCAAGGTCTCCTTAAATCGTACAAATTAATTCACAGAAAATTTTGAGAAAGAGACATTAACACTACTGCATAGTTCGAATTTGAACTTAGCCCGAATGGCTCGAAATTCATCTTACCTCGTCCAACCGGTCATCCGGTCGGTCGTCCAGCAACAAAACTGACAGCCGCAGTTGACAAGATGACAACCACGATAGACAAGTGTTTCACCCAATCATCCGACTAAACACCAATTCGAGCCATTCGAGCTAGATGCATGATGCTATGATTGTGTTTGTGGTAGGCTCCTCATTTGGTAAGTCTGGATTTGACAGTTGTTACTAGGAGTGTAAATTTGGCCTGACTCGGCCCGGCCCAGCCCAGCCCATGTCGGGTCTCACAGGCTCCCGTCAAAATTTAGGCTGGGCCACGGGCCAAAAAAATTAGGCCCAGTCCCAGGGGTATTCAAACCTTGGGTGGGCCGGTGGGCTGGGCCTGACCATTTTTTTTTTTTTAATTTTTTCTACTAAAATTTTATTATTTTTCACTAAAAAAGACACTGGGCCTCGGGCAGGCCGAGCCGGACTTTAAAATGATGGCTCAAGCCCAGGCCTAGAGGCTCAGGCCCGGGCCCACCCCAGGCCACGGGCGAGTTTCAAGCCGCAGATCATTTTTACACTCTTAGCTGTTACTAGGGGTGAGCAGCGAATATTTCAATTCGTCCAAACTGACTGAACCGATCCGATCCGTCGCATTTTGAATGGATGCGTGATGACGAGCGGACGGTTGTGGATTGATTTTTTTGAATTCGCCTAGTTTTGGACGGATGGCGGATTTGAGATTTCTTTGACCGCAACTAAACCGCCAAATCACGAACACCCCTAACTGTTACAGTATTTAATTAAGCTTTAGCGTACCCAATTGCCATATTAATGTTATTATAAGCTCCTTTAATAGGTGTAATACATCTTGATTATGAACAAAGAAAAAGCTAGTGGAAGGAAAGGAAAATGATTTATAATTTATAAATACAAATTTTATACCAAAAAAATTCAATAAGAATCTTGAAATTACAAGTCAGGGTAATTGGTATTTTCAATTTTTGGTGAAAGGACCCTAAAGAGTTGCATCGTTTTGTTTGTAAATTCTGTACAAACTTCTTATTTGTAGATCATTTTGTGAGAGAAAATAATCACAAGATTTTGAAAGAAAATTATCCCAGGCTTGACGGTGGTCATTTAATCAATTAAGCCCAACCACTTCTTTTTTTATTATTTTATTTGTGACTTGAGGGTGGTCATTTAATCAATTAAGTCCAACCACTTCTTTTTTTATTATCATTTTATTTGCTGCTTCCATCTCATATATTTCAATATTTAATCTTGAAAATTGTGTATCTAATCATTTTTAATTATTATACAGACTTATTTTTTGTCTAAATAAGTATATTTTTTTATTTTTTATATAAAAAAAATGTGTAGAAAAATAGAGAAAATAAGTAGAAAAGTAGAGAAGAAATGTTGATAGATATTGAATAATATGACCCAAATAAGTGTATGTATGCAAAAAAAAATGCACTTTTTTAGTGTATGCCAAACACCTACTTAATGCTTCTAATACTCCCTCCGTCCCAAAATATTAGTCCCTTATTCCATTTTTCATTGTCTCAAAATATTAGTCCCTCTTCAAAAATCAAGTACAAAAATAATATAAATTTCCTATTTTGCCATTCTTTTAAATTCATAAACAATATAAAAAGTACAATTATAACATTGATATTTCCCAAAAAAACGTACTATCAAAGGGTAATTTTGAAAAATCAACTTTTTTAAAGTGCAATAATTGTACTACCAAAAAAAAGTTAGATTCTCCAAAAAGGACCATTATTTTGGGACGGAGGGAGTACCAAAAATGATGTGCTTTTGTTAATGAAAAATGTTTGAGGGCCCTAATTTTTGTGACTCAAATGGCTCAAAATTTTCAAAACGACGTCGTTTTGGCAATTTTGATGTTGTTTTGTACTCAAAACGACGCAGTTTTGGCAAATTTGAGCCATTTGAGCCACAAAAATTAGGGCCCTCTACCATTGTTTATTAATTTTGTTTTAGATGTCGACACTCACTTTTTTTTTTTTTTTTTTTTTTTTTTTGGGCAGGAATTGTAAACCAGTGGGATAGTTAAGAAATATTTACACTTCTAAGGTGGTACAAATTTCTTGTGTGCAAGTCATTACTGTGTTTGGTGCAAATCCTTCCTATATGTCAAAGTGGTACAAAAAAAATTTCATCTATATTGTAATTATTTTTCCAATATCTCACTTATTTGCATTTCTCTCCTTTTTTTTTTTCATATTGCAATATTTATAAATCCTTCTGTATCTATTGTTAACCTCGAGTCAAAGTCTCCTAAAATCATTCAAATTAATTACATTTTTGGGCTGCATTATCATAACTTTTAGTCAAGGTGGGCTCACCATTAGGTTAGCGTGGATTAGAATGCAAATCTGGCATCTGTTACAATGTTGGATAAAGTTTTTGAGTACCCAATTACCATATTAATATTATTAAGTACATTTACAAATTGTTGAAGACTAATAGTTAATAGTTGAGAAATTGAATTTGAGTTGTACTTTTAGATTTTTAGAGAGAAGTTTAGGATTCAAGCCTATGGAGAAGTATTGAATGTCTGGTTATATTATTAATTTGTTAACATCCTACCTAAAGAAAAAAATAATAATAATAATAAATAAAAACACTTATAGTTGAAATTCCATTATTACAAATATAGATTGTTGGTAATTTTTTATAGCGCCTACCAATATTTATTAATTACGAGTAGAAAAAGGAATCATATTCTCCTTAGTTAGCAGAGTCAATTGGACTGTGATGTTGTGCCTCAATTATAACAACCTTGACCTGTGATTAGCCTGTAATCCTTGATTAAAAATGCTTAACAAGTGGTTAAGATGAAATTCTAAGTTAATTGCATGTGTCATGTGTTATTTGTGTTTATATCTGTCTGCTGTAGGAATATATGTCGGTAATTCTACTTGAATCTGTGAATTGAAGGCCTTATCGGCCATCGAACACGAAATTGACTAGGCCAATATGTAAATTATAATTTTTGAAATATTATGGTAAGTTTAATTGAAATTCGATTCGAAACCGAATAATTATAATAAATTAACTAGAACTAATCATACTTAATTAGTCTAATCCTAACCAAGCCTATAAAAGGCTAATTGTTGGCTCTAGAACACATTTACACACTTCTAGATTTCTCCAACTTGAGCTCAACGTGAAGGAGAGGAAGAGAAGAGAGAGAGAAGAAGAAATCAGTTTGAAGGCTAGAGCATTATAGAGAATTTGGAAGGAATTGAAGAGAACTTGAAGGATTAAGCTTCTGCATTTGAAAACTCAAAGCTCTAGGTAAGAATTCAACATTGAATTTGAGACATTAAGTTAATTCCCATGAGAATTCAATAGAATATAAGAATTAATGTATCATTTGAGCTAAGAAAGTAGAATTGAGAAGCAAATCGCGCATGCATGCTCATTTTATCATGTTTTGAAATTGATTTCAAAGAATTTGCACATGCATGTTCTTATCTTGGCTTTATTTTAAGAATGCAACATGCTTTTGCGCTAAACATCTCATTTGATCATGATTTGGAAGATTTGAATTCAAAAGATTACATGTATGTTATATATATATATATATATATACGTTTCAAGCTTGGTTTTGAACAACTGACTTACTTTTCGGCCTTGATTTTGTGAAATGGCTTTCAATTCATGAAGTTCTATGAGTTTACAAGTGTTTTCTTAAGTTTTGGCCCAAAAGAATGTGTTTTGAAACTTTGAGTTTGAGTTTTGAAGCTTGGAAAGCAATCTGGAAATTCTAGAATTCGGCTTCATCGCTCGAGTGGTGAAAGCTCAACTCAAGCGAAGAATGCAAACTCCTAGTAATTTTGCAGACTATTGCACGGTGGCCTGAGTGACCATCAAGCATAAAAATTGAGCATCCAGTACTTTTACACACTTTGCAGACCACTCGAGAGACCAAAACTTCGCTCTCTGTTTCTGAAATTTTGCAAAGTGTTTTCAAAGTGTATTTTAGCATCCTCATCGCATCTATGGCATTCCTAGGCCATAATTAAGTCATAATAATGAGGATAAGAGTTAAAAACACACAGTAAGAGAAGAATGATAAGTCAAGCACCTTAGGGCATGTGTTCAATGTGTATTTGTCACGTGTTTGTGTAGGTCACATGTTATCGCCCGTCTGATTAGTATGTTCTGTCCAAGTGATCTGTTCTGCTACTAGAGCTACCTGTGAGTAACGACTCTATAAAGCTAGGTTTGAATTTACATATTCTTTGAACAATGTGATATGATCTATTTTCTTAAATGTATTTGTGGCATCCTTAGCATCAAGTGTTCACGTGATATATGTGACTTGGTACCAGGGTTTCAAGTGGGTTCCATTTATGGAACTGGTTACGCATAACTGTCTTTATCAAGTGACAATGGGTCATCCAAATGACCATCTCAATTGAAAATAGGTCTTTATGACCATCTCAAGTGAAAGTGGGTCCTTGTGACCATCTCAGGTGAATGTGAGTCTTTATGACCAAGTGATCTGTAGCTAATAGATGTACCATGTATAACTGTTTATGAAATCAGTATAAGTATGTGAATCTAAATCTGTTTCTAATATGAACTCTGATTTCTGAATCTGTGATGGACATCATTCATGAAACTTTTACTCTGTTGTTATTCATTGGGTTCCAGCTCATTTCATTATTTATATATGTAGGGGATCAGGCGTGAGACCAAGTCTAATTGTTAGCCTGGAATTCTGTTTTGTCAAAGCCAACCGTCGTGCCTCCCAAGAAGGTTCCCAAGTGTTTCAATGTTCAAGTCAAGTGCACGTGGTGACCTTTTTCTCTTCTTTTTTTTTTTTTTTTTTTGGTTTGGTTCAGGACTTTTGTTTAATCTGTATATAAGGCAAAGTCCCTTTCTATTTGTTTATAAGTGTGTGACATAAGACAATGTTGTATATATATAAATGACATCATTATCTACGTGACTATAAGGTTAAAAATTTTATGTACCATATATGTCTGCACAACTCTATGAATATTATATTTTATATATTTGCTTCCGTTAGCCCCTAATAATTTGATTACTATTAAGAGGCCTTCGGTAATCTACGGATTACTGGCTGGTTAAGATGCTAAACCTATAGGGGTTGGTTTGGGTCGTGACATCAGTGGACTAACCATCGCTAAAGTTTTTAAAAACGAATGCGTAACATGAGGCATTTTACCCCTCATGAGGCGATATGTAAACCTTAAGGCATTGAGGTGTAAGCATTTTAAATTTTGAATTTTTATATTTAGTAAATAATTTAAATATTTTAAAACTATAAATAAATACATCAAAATTAAATATAAAGGTGTAAATATTTTTTTGCTAAAGGATTACAGTAGAGAAGGAAACTTTGTTTTATTGAAAATAAAATTGATATATATAGTTTTAATGATTAAGCTTCTCATTGAACATTAACTTTGCGTTTTTTTTTTTAGTCATTTACTTATAGTTGCAAAATGGGTTCTTTTTTGTTTTTATAAATTTTGACTAACGCTTGGGGCTCGATACTGGGGCATTTCCCAAATTAAAGCAAAATAGCAACCTATTTCCTAAACTATGCCTAGTTTGGACGGAATTTTCAAAGTAAGTTAAAACGCTATTACAAACCACGCTTTCACCGTCCCGCGGAAAATTTGTAAAATCGTAAAAGCGTGGTTACAAACCACGCTTTTAATTAAGAAAGTGTGGTTACAAACCACTCATTTATGCAAATTTGATTTATACATAAAGCGTTGTTAGGAATCACGCTTTTAAGTAAAATTTGTTTTTTTCAGAAAACGTGGTTGCGAACCACGCTTTTACTGTTGCTATTAGCGTTGTTAGGCCACAATGTAAAAACGTGTTTTCAAAACACGTTTTCAATGAAAACTCAAAACCAACACTCAAACTCTTCTTTCTCACACTCATTCTCTCTTTCTCTCTCTCTCTAACACACACCCACAACACTCACACACTCACATCAAACATATATATAATTTTAATATATATAAATTTTATTTTATAAAATTGAGACCAATATTAAATATATATATATATATATAATAATTTATAATAGCAAATAATAATCAACTATATAAAATGATTACTTTTTTACTTTAATTCTTAAATTTTTTTTTATTTAGGTAAATTACACTGACACCTCCTGAGGTTTATGTTTATTACAGTTCCCCCCTCACCTTTTGAAAATTACATCTCTCTCCTGAAGTTTAAAGTTTTATTACAGATTCCCCCCTAGCAATTTAATTTTTTTAAATACCAATTTTGCCCTCATTGGGCAAATTACATTGACACCCTTCACATTTTAGAAATTACAATCCCCTCCCTAAGGTTTAAAGTAGCATTACCAATTGCCACATCGGTTAGTACTAGTTGGAAAAAAAAATTAATTGAAAAAAAAATAAAATTAATTGGAAAAAAAAATTATTTGAAAAAAAATTAATTGAAAAAAAAAAGTTATTTGAAAAAAAAATTAATTGAAAAAAAAATTTTGTTAGTAAAATTTTTAAATTTTTGTTTAAAAACTAATGTGAACTCATTTTTTGAATTTACGTTTTTTCCTCAAATTTACAAATTGAGACAACCATTTATAAACTAAAAAAATTATCAAACAAGTTTTTATGATAGTTTTTTAAATTTTTGTAAATATAAATTGAAAACTAAAAATAAAATGGTTATCAAACATGCCTCAGATGGTAAAAATGTCGTAAAATTAATAAATAATTAAATAAGTTACCAACGTAAAAAATGACGTATCAAAAGATTTTTAGGCTATGTATGGTTTGATTTTTAGAATTTTTTTTAAAAAAATTAATTTGGTTAAGAAATAAAAAATAAAAAATAATTATTATTTTAACTTTTGGGCAGGTTATATACATATGTATAGTTGTTTTAATTTAATTTGTAAAAAATTATTTCTAACCACTCGAAAGATAAAATTATATAAAAATGATTTATATTTACAAAAATTATAAAAATTATATAGTTGATTATTATTTGCTATTATAAATTATTATATATATATATATATATTTAATATTAGTCTCAATTTTATAAAATAAAATTTATATACGTTTGATGTGAGTGTGTGAGTGTTGTGGGTGTGTGTGTCAGAGAGAGAGAGAGTGAGAGAGGGAGTGTGAGAAAGAAGAGCGTGAGTTCTGATTTTGAGTTTTCATTGAAAACGTGTTTTGAAAACACGTTTTTACATTGTGGCTTAACAACGCTAATAGCAACAGTAAAAGCGTGGTTCGCAACCATGTTTTCTAAAAAAAAAACAAATTTTGCTTAAAAATGTGATTTCTAACAACGCTTTATGTATAAATCAAAAATTTTTAAATGCGTGGTTTGTAACCAGACTTTCTTAATTAAAAGCGTAATTACTACGCTTTTACGATTTTACAAATTTTCTGCATGAGGGCCACAAAAATAGTGAAAGCGTGATTTGTAATAACATTTTAACTTAATTTAGAAATTTCGTCCAAACTAAACTTAATTTGAAAAATGAATTACTATTTTACCTTAATTTGAGAAAAGCCCCCCTTGATACTTCCTCTCTCTTCAACCAACGCAGGACCTTCTTCTCTCTCTCACCTCTATTGAAACCTCACACCCAAGCGTATCAAGTTCTCTCTTCTCTAATCCCTCTCGTAGCTGCGCCATTCTCCAGATCGTCTTCATCAAACCGGAGGAATTGTCCTCACCGCATCGTCGTGAAATCACCAGAGCCCTCTTTACCGCTATCTCTGAAACCGCTACTGTCAAGAAGAGTTGGACTCTCATCACCTACCAGAAAAGCATCTCTCTCTTTCTCTTTGGCTTCAATTTGATGTTAGATCATAATTCTTTGCCCTACTTTTTAAGGACAAATATTGCTGAATCTAAACTGAGCATATCATAAAAAATGTTAGATTATAGGAATTGTTTTTGTCTTTTGACTATTTGCACATGGGTTTGCCATATCTTCAGCCATTCCAGTTGTTCCTTGCTTGAGTAAAACCTACAAGATGAGGAATGGAAGCACTTTGATTTCAAAAAATTTCATCTTTATTTGCACCTATTGACTAATAAGCATTTGTAGAATCAGAGACTACCTCTTTCTATTTGTCTTATTGCCTCAATCAACATATGACTTCTCATTTTCTTTTTTGGATTCAGTTTCGTATAAAAGATTCCTGATTTGTGGGTTTTGGATTTCTTTATTTGGGTCATGGATGTCTCTAGTGATCTTGAAGTGGATGTCAATAGAGAAGAGATTTTCATTGTAGACAAGGTACTTCTACTTTGTCTTTGTGAAGAAACTGTTTCTGTTTTGTTTTCATTCCCAAATTGTGTTCTTCTACATTAATGGAGTTGAAAATAGTTTGGTTTTGTCTTCTGTGATGAAGAACTGGCCGACGCGTGAAGAACGGACGGCCAGCTCATTCGAGCCATTTGCGGCAGACTTTATTCGAGGTCTATAGCAGAACTATATATTTTTTCGGAACCGCTACAGAGCTCGAAATTGCTTGGCTCGAAAGGGCTCGAAAGTGTTTTACTCACCTGTTGTGCTGCTGTAGCCACTGGGTACATACATCCCTTTCATTTCATTTCAAAAACAAAACCAAAAAAAAGAGAAGCAAAGAACAGAGTAGAGAAGAGATACAGGAGCAACGTCTACGACCTAGCTTGTGCTGCCGCCGCTGCTGTTTCATCGGGGTGGAAGAGGAGGAAGTTTGCTTGAGTTGTGGATAAGGTATTTCCCCTTCAAACATTGCTCTGTCATTGTGGATGCCATGACAGCTACCTAAGATGATTGTAGCTGCCATGGTTGCTCTTCCATTGGTCTATCATAAAATTAGGAAAATGATTCAGAGCTCAAAACTCTGTGGTTGCTCTTCCATTGGTTACTCTGTGAATCACATCCATTGGTCTATCATAAATCCAATCTAGTCGAAAATTTTCATTCAATAACAGATGTGATTCACAATGAAAATAACAGGTTCTTTCAATAACAGATGTGAATCACATTGTCTGAGATTATTAAAAAAAAAAAATTGTGCCTTATAATGTGATACCTTCACACTATCTACTATTATTTAAATAAAAAAAAATTGGATTTATTTATTCTTTCACATGCATTGTCTGAGATTCAGATTTATTTATTCAAGTTAATCATCCACATATACCTTAACAGTATAATTTTTGTGCCTTATAATGTGACCTTTATAATGTGACCTTTGTGCCTTATAACCCTGAATCATCCACATATACTTGAAGCTGCTAGAGAAATTTATGAGAAATTTCAACATTTGTTAGGTTGGCATTAGGTTAGCATTAGGAATCCAGATGTTGAGGCTACTCTCTCTCATGCTCCCAGTTATAAAAAGTTATTCAGTTTGCTCTTTTACTAATTTGTCTATTGTATTTAACTTTGAAGCTACAATGGATATTGATTCAAACAATAATTCATTGAATGGGAGTGAGGAAGTTGAAGAACAGGATAACAATCTTGATATTAATGAAATTGGCGAAGTTGAAGAACCCGAGAAGGGGATGTATTTTAGCTCAAAACAAGAAGTGTACGCATTTTATGCACAATATGCGAAACACTGTGGATTTGCTATAGCTTTTAGATCACAAAATCTAACAAGTGATGGGGAAGTGAAGTACTTTGGAATTGAATGTACTCGGGCGAGGTTGAGAACAAAAAGATCAGAAATCAATCCCTTGGAACCATCTTTGTCATCCAAAATTGATTGTAAAGCAAGCGTCAGAGCTAGTCTACAAAACGATGGCAGATATAAGTCAACCACAGTTGTGCTTGAGCACACTCATGATTTAGTTCCTACAGACTCACGGCATTTTGCAATGAATAAGAGGATTCGTACTCCAGTCAAGAGAAGACTAGAAGTGAACGATGTAGTAGGGATTGGGGTAGCGAGGAATTTTCATTCCATAGTTGTTGAAGCAGGAGGATATGAGGCATTAACGTTTGATGAACGAGATGCAAGGAATTATATTGAGAATGCTAGAAGATTGAGACTTGGGCTAGGAGACGCCGAATCAGTTACACTTTATTTCCATAAAATGCAACAACAAAATTCGAACTTCTATTCGGCAATTGACCTTGATGAAGATGGTCGCATGCGGAACTTGTTTTGGGCAGATGCAAGGAGTAGGACGGCTTATAAAGCATTTGGGGATGTTGTCTCATTTGACACAACCTATTTGACAAACAAGTATGATATGCCATTTGCTCCGTTTGTAGGAGTTAATCACCATGGACAGTCAATCTTGTTTGGATGTGGGTTGTTATCTAATGAGAACACTGAGACATTTGTGTGGCTATTTAAAGAATGGTTAAGTTGCATGTCAGATGCTCCTCCAAAAGCAATAATAACTGACCAGTGTAGAGCTATGCAAAATGCCATAGAAATAGTTTTCCCACAGGCTCGACATCGTTGGTGCTTATGGCATGTGATGAAGAAAATTCCGGAGAAACTTAGAGGATATTCACAATATGAAGGCATAAAGGTTGATTTGCAAAATGCTGTTTATGATTCATTGACGAAAGATGAATTTGAGGGAAATTGGCTTACAATGGTTACAAAATTCAATTTGAATGATAACGAGTGGTTAGGGGTATTATACCGTGAGCGACATAGGTGGATTCCTGCCTATGTTAAAGACATATTTTGGGCTGGCATGTCAACTACCGGTAGAAGTGAGAGCATGAATGCATTTTTTGATGGATATGTGAACTCGAAGACTACCTTGAAGCAATTTGTTGAGCAATATGACAATGCCTTGAGAAGTAAGGTGGAAAAGGAGACAAAAGCAGATTTCAAATCTCGTAACCAATTGTATGATTGCCTAACGGTGTATCATTTTGAGAAGCAATTTCGTGCAGCGTACACAAATGCGAAATTTAAAGAAGTTCAAGCAGAAATGAAGCGTTTAGTGTACTGTCGTCTGAATCTTGCAAAAGAGGAGGGATCAATTTGTACGTATCATGTGAGGGAGGCTATTCTTTTGGGTGAGGGTATGAAGAAAGTAGAATTTATCGTGTATTGTAATTCAACAGAATGTGAGCTCCAATGTATGTGTCGGTTGTTTGAGTTTAGAGGCATTATGTGTGCCCATTCACTTAGTGTGCTCATTGAGAGATCCATATATGAGGTGCCACATAAATACATTGTCTCGAGATGGAGAAAAGATTTGGAACGAGGGTATACATACATTCCAACCACATATACTAACTTCGGGGCTGCTATAAATCCAAAGTTGCATGATTCATATCACAAGACGTTAGATGAGATCCTAGAACTTGCCACCAATGACGATGCTAAACACAAAGTGATTCAACTTAGGTTGAGGGAAATCAAGGATCGAGTGAAAACTATTGAATCGGGGACTGCGAGTAATGTGCCATGTACTAGTACTCTACCACCTTCTACTAGTATTGTACCACCTTCACATACTTCGCCGAAAAGTCCGCCACGTCTGAATACTACAAACGCAAGCAACACTCGCAAGGTACTCAGTCATTTGGTTGCTCGCCGAAGAGGGCGTCCATGTACGAGGCAGAAGGTTAGCAAGGTTGATCAAATAGTTAATCGGTTGAAGAGAAAGAACAAGAAGACTACTCCCGCACAGGTAAATACTTGGCATAGGTTGTTTCGTAACCCTTTAGTGGATTCATAGTTGAATGGTTACAATAAGTAACGAAATTGTGTTACTATTTCATAATAGGTGCTGGAAGATCAAGCTTACTATTTTCCTTCTATGGTTGGCACACAAGATAGTATGTATGTTCCGGTATGTGTTGAATGGACTTAAAATATTGTACTTTGCTTTTGTTGGGTTTTATGTTAATGCTTCAAATTATTAATAACATTGTCTTACTATATAATCATAAGGTGCCGCACGATGAAGCTTACTATTTTCGTTCTATGGTGGGCACAGAAGACAACATGTCTGTACCGGTACGTGTTCAATATTTGAGTACACATTTGTAACGATGAATGCATTGGTCAATATTTTTAAAAATCATTTTGTAATATGTACTTTGTTTTTATAGGCACGGGTTTGCACAATGGAAACGCCGGACAATATTGGAAGCACATCAGGAATGGTCAACAATCTAAGCAGTCAAAGTTCTACAGTACCATCGCTATTGGATCCAAATGCCCCATTTTATTTTTAATGTAATACACTTTTCAATCTATGTTCAATGTAATACACTGTTCAATGACTGTGTTCTACTATTTTTGTCTGTGTTCAATGTCCTGTGTTCTACTATTTTTGTCTCCTTTGATAAACAAGTTCAATGTCTTTGTATGTTCCGGTTCTGTTCAATGTAATACACTGTTCAATGTCTCCTTTGATCAATGTTTGTCTGTTTGTCTCCTTTGATCGATGTCTGTGTTCTTAAAATTTGTGAAAATAACAGGTTCAATTATTGGTCTGTGTTGTTGAAACAAAAAAATATGTTGCTGGTCTGTTTTGTTCACTACACAGGTTCAACTGGACAGGTTCAGTTACACAGGTTCAGGTTCATTTGGACAAGTTCACTACACAGGTTCAAACAGACCTAAATGCATGTCAATTAGACTCTGTGAATTTGTGAAAACCTGTGTGAATTTGTGTGAATTAGTTCAAACCTGTGTGACTGAACCCTGTTGTAACAGACCTGTCTGAATTTGTTCAAACAGACCCACAAACCTGTGTGAATTTGTGACTACACACCCAGAAACATGGAGACAGATGCATGTCAATTAGACTTTGTCAATTAGTTAAAACCTGTGAGAATTTGTGTAAAATTGTTGAAACCTGTGTGACTTTGTGAAACCAGTGTGACTTTGTGAAACTTGTGTGACTACAGATCCAAATCTGTGTTAAACTTGTGTCAATGTGTTAAACCTGTGTTAAACCTGTTTTCAACCTGTGTGAAACCTGTGTGAATTTGTGACTACACCTGTTCAAACAGACATGAATCAAACCTGTGTTCAAACTGACCCAAATCTGTGTTAAACCTGTGTGAATGTGTTAAACCTGTGTTAAACCTGTTTGGAACCTGTGTTCAACCTGTGTGAATTTGTGACTACACCTGTTCAAACAGACATGAGTCAAACCTGTGTTCAAACTGACCCAAATCTGTGTTAAACCTGTGTGAATGCTCAATCTGTGCATCTGCCTCAATACTCAATCCGTTATGGTTGTTCATTCAAACAGATCCATTCAAACACATTCATCAATCTGTTATGGTTGTTCAATCCATAATAAAACAGATCCATTCAAACACTACATTCATTTTTGGTAATAGAATACATCCATTACATAATATGTCGACAACAAAATACGTCCATTACAAAATACACGCATTACATAATAGAATACGTGATTCACATATGTCTATTACATCCATTCAAACACTTCCCAAGATATGTCTATTACATTCATTTACATGATAAAGTAAAAAAATACACAAAATACAATGACGTAAGTCATTGCCTTGAAAATCTTTTCCATCCTTTCGAGCCTTCTATCATGCTCACCAACCCTTCTCCTTAGCTCATTCATTTCTTCAGTTCTTATATCTGCGGAGGGAACATCATTGTCATCATCATCTGTGAAGCTGAAGAAATTGCAGTGTTCGTTCACACTCTACAATGCACAAGAATCGGTTAATCAAATAAGACAAATGAAATTTGTAAAAAGTGAAACATTAATCTTATTTTCAACTATGTCTCAGTAACTTTGGCTTTAATCTTATTTTCATTGAGCCTAGTAAAACTGTATTGAAATGAACTATGTCTCAGTAACTTTGTCTCAGTAACCAATAGATTCAACTATGTCATTCAACTATGTCTCAGTAACTTTCAAAGTCTTTGAGCCTAGCATAAAACTGTTAAGATGAATGAACTATGTCATTGAGCCTAGTAAAACTGTATTGAAATGTACATACCAAGTGTATTGAGCCTAGTAAAATTATAATAGTAAAATTATAGAGCCATGTATCATTGAGCCTAGCATGAAAACTATGTCAAGCCATCAGATTGACATACAAATCTGAAATAAACATCTGTATAAACTATGTCAATTTCTTCCCTCATCAGTAACTTTCAAAACATACCAAGTGTCTTTGGCAGAACATATTAAGTGCTAATCTCAAAACATACCATCTTGGATGCTATTTTAATGCTAACAGATTAAGTGCCTTGTGTAAAATTCAATCAAATGCCTTATGCCTTATGTAACAGATTAAGTGCCTTATGTAAAATTCAATCAAATGGACAGATTAAGTGCTATTTCAATGCTAACAGATTCAAGCAGATTCAATCAAATGCCTAATGCCTTATGTCTTATGTAACAGATTAAGTGCCTTATGTAATAGATTATATAACAGATTCAATCAAATGCCTTATGCCTTATGCCTTATGCTAACAGATTCAAGCCTAACAAATTCGAGCCTTATGCCTAACAATTTCAATGCTAACAGATTATATTTCAATCCTAACAAATTCAAGCCTTATGCCTAACAAATTCAAGCCTAACAATTTCAATGCTAACAGATTATATAACAGATTCAAGATTCAAGCCTTATGCCTTATGCCTTATGCTAACAGAATCAAATGCCTTATGTATGTGATAGTTTTCAATCTGTTATTGATTTGTATTTCAATCCTAACAGCATAGACACAGAGTGTATGTCAAGCCATCAAATGTATTGAATACAAATGACCACAGTTTTCAAATTAGAATACAAACAAATGGATTGAATCTGTTAACCCAACACAGACACATAGGTGAATACAAACAAAATACAAATGGCTTGGTATTTTTGGGGTTTAGTAGAAATTAGTCGAGGATATGTTCACCATTAGTCGAGGATCTGTTAACCCAACACAGACACCTAATGAAACAAACCCTAACATTGATGCCAAACGTAATTTCTACAAAAAATTGAGGCAAAAAAATTGAAACAAACCCAACATAGACCCTAACATTGAAACAAACCCAACACAGACACCTAACATTGAAACAAACCCAACACAGACACCTAACCCAAAAATTTGAAACAAACCCTAACATTGAAACAAACCCAACACAGACACCTTCTATCAATCTCCGACTAATTTCTATAAAAAATTGATGCCAAACGTAAACCCTAACATGGCTCGATTTGGGGTTTACCTCAGTCGTCCTTCGGTTTACCTCAGTCGTCCATCATGCTACTTCAACAGACAGGTGAGAGAGACGAGAGATAGAGAGGATGTGTAGTCGGTATGAGAGGCGAGAGGAATGAGGCCTGGGTTAAGAAAAGGAAGAAGAAGAAAAAAAAATTAAAAAAAAAAAAACGAACCCCAAAACGACGTCGTTTTGGGGTTTCGAGCCAATTCGAGCCAACGGCTTTCGAGCTCTGAATCATTTTCGTTATTTTTTTTTGAAAAATGCTTCAACCCTTGACACAATTCGAGGCGCGAATTGGCTCGAATTGTCCTTTCTCTCTACTCTCATCCCTCTCTCTCTCTTTCTCCTTCCACCACCACCACCACCATCTCCCCAACCCAATCCCCCTCCTCATCTCCATCCCCACCCTCCATCCCCTCATTCTCCTCAACCCTTGACCCAAAACAACTCACAGCCCTCCAATCCCTCAACATCCCCACCTCCACCATCCCCTGCTCTCAACCACCCTCCCTCCACAGCGCCACCGTCTGCGACGCCGCCAAACTCTTCCCTCCCTCCAGCTCCCCAACTGCTCCGCCGACCTCTCTCTCTCCATCACCGCCCTATCTTCTCTCTCCTCCCTCACCTCCTTCCAATTCTTCAACTCCCCCCCTTTCTCAAGCAAATCTAACTGGGTTTTTGCCAAAGGAAAAATTCCCATCTCTCTCTCTCTCTCATTTGCTAATTTGCTAATTTGATTTATCTTGATTTTATTTTATTTTTAATTTCAGATTTTGAACTTTGATTCAATTCATGGAAGAACTTGCAATTCTTTGTGGTTCTCTCTCTCTCTCTCTCTCTCTCTCTCTCTCTCTCTCTCTGTTCTTGAATGGATTGACAGGGTCGACACCAAGGCCATCACCGGTTCTGCTACTTTTCTTCTTCTTTTTTTTTTTTTTTTGGTTTGAAATTTTGCCCCAAAACGACATCGTTTTGGGGCTCGAGCCATTCGCGGCAGATCTCATTCGAGGTCTGTAGCATAACTGTTTTTTTTTTATGTTTAAACCATTTACTAGATTAACTTTCACAAGACTCTAAAACAAACTTTTTATATGTGTACTTCTAACAAGCTTATAGGTAAAAGGCGTACAAGGGGCACCTAAGACGCATGTTTGAGACTATGGACGTGTTTAATTGGGGGGATTAAGGGAGGACTATTCACTATTCGGATTGCTTATCCGAAGGAGTGAGTAGTCCATCGTTTGTTTGTTTGTTTGTTTTTTAGTCTGCCGGACATAGAGTCCGGCCGGACTCCTTATCCCTTATATAGGGGACTATACTATCCCAGGGGGGTGTGAGACAGTTTTGGGGGGACAATTTACTGTTGGGATTAAATGGTAAAATGACCATTTTGACCCCCTACTATTTAATTATGTATTATATTTAGTAAATTTCAATAAAATTTAAATGTCTCAATTTAAAAATAAAATAATTTTATTTAACTTTTTATTGATGTTTTATTTATTTAATTTTTTAAAATAATTTTTTTATAGATATTTTATTGATATTTTATTTTAAAATTTTGTTTATATTTTATTTAATTTCATTATTTAAATGTTAATAGATGTTTTATTTAATTTCATTGTTTAATTATTATTATTTTTTTAAAAAAAAATATTTAAAATTTTAAGATATGTTTTATTAAAGTTATGTTTAATATTGCTATTTCTTAGTAAATAATTGAAAAAGGGTAAAATAGTCTTTTGTTCATTTTTCCTATCCAGTCCGTCCAACCAAAGGTTGGATTCACTAAAAATAGTCATTTCCAAACATCTAATCCCATGAAAAAACAAACACAGGATATATATTCAATCCAATCAAATAGTCTTGGGGATTCACAGTCTCAGAACTCAAGTCCGATGGATTCTAATCCATCTTTATCTAGTCCGTCCAATCAAACACACCCTATGTGCCCAAGCCTTTGGGGAGTATAGCCTAAAAGTCAAAGCCTTAAGGCGTTTTGCCTTAGCCTCGCCTTGAGGCGAGTTTCAATAAAGCCTTTTAAAACTTTGACTATTGCCCAACCTCCATGATCTAAATGGTTTATCTTGTAAGACACATATCATTCTTGCAATAAATCATATTGATTGGATAACCGTTATTAACACAATCATATCACATTTATCTTCAAAATAATAAATTGTCTATTTTTAAAATCATACATGCCATTCATTTTTCTCTGGGCTGCTTTTTGTCTTATTATCTATAATCTGCCTTCAAAGTGGTTTCTGAAAGTATTATACATACACAAAATTACAGCATGATTTCAAGAGAAATTGGAAATTCTGAACTAGAAGATTAGTAAATAAAATTAGAGCATTCTTGTATGTGATATTTGGCATTAAAAAAAAATAATTGTAAGATTTTGTTTTTCACTATCATTAAATTTTTTTAATTCCTGGTTATAGGTATTTTCTAAATTCTGAGGGAGAAAGTTCATATCCTCTACAATCTTGTGATAATGGAAAAATTTTAGTGACCTTTTTATGGTTGCATCTTTTGAAATGAAATTTTTGTTTAATTCAAGGTAATATGTCATCACAATCCAAATACACCGCTAATAACAAGATCAATGAATTCGAGGTATTCAAATTGAAAGTTTTATATCAGGGGATATTTGTTGTTGATCCAAGTCAAAGTCTTTTCAATTCATACAAATTAATTCTTAATTAGTCTTCATTGAAAGTTAGTATTTGGTAGGTGTGGATTAGAATTCAAATTTGGCAATTGTTAATAAAGTTTTAGAGTAACTAACTAGATTGGCTTGGTTGACCACTTTTGTACACTATCAACTGAGAGGTCAGGGGTCAATTCTTGTCATTGACAAAATTGATTATATATACTCCATAGTAGAGTCTTTGTTTCGTTGTTTATTTCCTCATTGATTGTCCTGTTTAACGTAATTATTTTGATATTCGTAAATATTCTTCTACTGATTGACAAAAAATAAATAAATGAAATTATCGGCTACCATATTAATGCTATTAAGCTAATTTACAAGCTATAATAGTTGAAATTGCACTATTACTAATAAACATAAATATTCTTCTACTGATTGACAAAAAATAAATAAATGAAGTTATCGGGTACCATATTAATGCTATTAAGCTAATTTACAAGCTATAATAGTTGAAATTGCACTATTACTGTACGGGGGCAAAATAACCTTAGCTCTCCGTACGCCTTGAACGTCAAGCTTCCGTCAACAGCGTCTGTCTCTGCAACACGAAAATGGTGAGCTGCCCGGCGGTGGTGTGCCGGAAAAACCCTCCGACGCTCAAGTTAGTTCACTGAGGAAGAAGATAATCAGAAGGGAGAGAGAATGCTCGTGAGAATGAATTCGCATACCGGTAATGTCCGCCCTCCCTCTCTATATCTAGGCTTGCCACGCAGCTACGAGATTGTGCGCGCACTACCTCTGCTGTCCTTCCCTGGACAGGTGGCAGTGCTCGCCTCTCACCACCCTACACGTGTAAAGATTTTGTCCTCACTCCAGTACATGCAGAACTGCCCAACGGTATTGAGGCGTTCGTGGAGCAGATGTCCTCTCCGTCACACCACTGGCCCAGGTGGCACCCTTGACCGAGGTACCATGACCGGCCAAACACTTGTGGAAAATCGCCATCACACAACCGTGCTACATACCGCCGGTTTGCGACTTGGAACCAGGCGAGATCTTAACTGCAAACGCCGAGCTACCCTCGACCGGTTCATCTCGATTGAGTCATTGTGAGGCATGCCGGCCTCCGACCGTTTCATCTCCAATCTCGGTCACGCGCAACAGCTTCGCCTTGGCTAGGCGGCTAATGGCGTGCCGGCCAGGCCGCATCTTCGGCGTAGCCCGGTCAGTCCTTCTGCTCGGTTGCAACCTCCACTGTGGACTTCGCCCGAACAACTGGTCTCCAGTTCGGCCCTCAGGGGTAATCGGTTGACCTCGGTCAACCGAGCAAGGTAGATCGCTCGGTCGTTGCACTTGCCTATTTGCTCGGCGCCGCGTAGTCTGTAACGCCGGACGTTATTCTTGCTCGGCCGTACTATGAGATGGAAATCTCCCCTCTCAATTGCCCCTTAAACCCATCCGGGCTATCGTGATAGGGTTTACCGATGTGTCCGAGCTAAGATTGGATCGCACCCCTGCCAGGCCGAGCTTGAACGAGGCTACGTCTGCCGCCGAGCCGTGGTTGAATTGGATATACTTCCGCCGCCGAGCAATCTCAATTAGAGACACTTCAGTCGCCGAGCCATCTCAATTAGGAACATTCCAATCGCCGAGCTATCTCGCTTAGCCGGTCACTATCTCCGCAGTCCCATCAAAGGTCGTGCAGCCGTACTGACAGCCGTTTGCCATAGCCACGTGTCATCAGGCCATTGGGTCGTGCAGCCAGCCGTATGGCATGCGCAGAATTCAAACGGCGCAGCCGTTTGGGTTTCCCCCCACTCCTTATACCCTATTCGAAGGGTTTAGTCCCTTCACTTTCTTGCTGCCATCTTCAAACTGAAAACCCTAGTTATCAAAGCTGCCGCGCCCCCCTTGCCCTCACTGCCTTCGAGCTTCAAACCTTGTTCCTGGCGCTGCGTTCGAGCTCTCGAGGTTGTACTCGTCCTCGCGTCCATCTCTGGTGAGTTCTCTACCCATCTCTGTGTTTTCTATTTCCATTTTCCAGTTCTTCGAGCACGTTCTTCGTGTTATCTTTGTTTCTCTTTAGTTTGGGACCCTTAGATCTTAGAAACCCTAGGAAAATGGGAATGGTAGAGAAGGGGAGCTCTTCGTGCCCCTATTTTGCTTTGGGTTGAGTGAAGGAGCCATGAACCTAGGAAGAACTGAAGATCCAAATGAGTACTGGGTAAAACCGAGCAAAAGGCTCGTTTAGATCCATATTTAGGGCTGTGACCGAGCAAAAAGCTGTTTGTGGCTCTGTATTGAGGTCGCAACCGAACTATATACACCTTAGATCGGCAGATAGGTTTAACCGGTCTAAAGGCCTGAAATCATAAGCCCATATCTTGATCTGGGCTTGACCGAGCAAAAAAAACCTCCAATAGAACCGGACCGGTCAAAAACTCCTGGATCTAGTAAAAACCGATACCAAAAAGGGAAAGGCTAATTCAGCCGTCCTGAGGGGCCGAGGTAGGTGGAAGGCCGGCCAAACACTTAGAACCTTTCTGAGCTATTCCAGTAGGAGCCGCGCAATATCTGCCGTGCTAACCCTTGGCCTCATTTTTAATATGCAGAACAAATAGGACCGACCATTCCAGCATCATCATTCGTGGAGCTCAAAGTCCGAGCAACCACTATACAATTTTGACCGAGACGCCGTAGAGTAAATAAAACCGAGATAGATGGGCAAATACCGTTTTAGAGTTAGCACGCCCGGGGCAATGGCGGAGTTTCGCGAGGAGTACCATATTCCTGACGATGTCGTCTTAGAGCTCGGCAAGAAGGGAACAACTCCATGGGGCGATCTAGAGCGGTGCCCCTTCACCGTGGTATCGATAATAGAGGGCGGACTTCGCTTCCCGGTCCAGCCCCTGATCTGCGAATTTTTGAGGCAGACAGGGCTTTGCCCAACCCAGGTTTCCAACAACACCTTCAAGATAATAAATGGCGTCGCCGAGCTGAACCGACGGCACGGTCTCAATCTCGGCCTCGCAGAGATTTTTCACCAATACAGCCTCAGTTCAAATAAGGGTGGGTTTTGCTACTACCTTAAAGTAAAGAAGGGCCGAGCAAAACTCATCGAAGGCAACCCGGACAAAGAGTCCAATGATGATGACTTTTTGTGGGTGTCCGGTCGCTATGAAGACCTAGAGGCACCGATACCGGGCTGGCAAATTAGGAAAAACTTCCGTAGAGCTGGTAAGGAGCCCGGCTGACCGTACCATTAACTTTCTTCTCTTAATTGCTCTTCATTGCACCGGTCTAACACTCGACTCCTTTTGCAGATAAGAATTTGGCCGCGCGTTACGACCGACCAAACCAAGAGGCAATCAGAGTGTTGCTGCGCATACCTGCAGAAGAGAGGGAATCGCCAGACTTGCTCGGTTTCGAGCAAACGTACAACTACCAAGCACCGCGCAAAGGCAGGGTCACCGACTTCCTGCGCGAGCCAACCCCCGAGCCAGATCCAACTTTACCGCCGGTCAGACTCATCCCAACTACCGCCGAGCAAGAAATGGCCAAGATCCGAGCCATTAAGTCCATGATCACCGGGGACGAAGGCGAGTCCCAGCAACAAGAAGTAACCGGGGGAATGTCTTCCAACCCCGCCGGACAAAAAGAGGGGGCGGTGCTCGCCCTGGCCAGCGCACAACCGGCTGACCGGCCAAAGAAGAAACAAAGGAGGGAGACGGCCGAGCAAGGCCTTGTGGACGAAGGTTCCACTGAGGTCGCCTCTGGCGAGCTCGGCGACCAGACCGAGCAACTTATTGCCCGAAAGTCCAAGGGCAAGGGCCCTGCTGCCCCCCCGGTCTGGACGCCAGAGTTCGTCTACAAGGGCCGACCAGTCTCGGCTTCCGATTCTGTCGCCGAGGACAGGGATATCTCGCTCGGTTTCAACTTGACCAGGGGATTGATCCTGCCCGGTGACATGAAGAAGCATGAGGAGCTGACCGACCTCAAGGTCCTCCGCTCAGCGGCAGAATCTATTGTGCTGGTAAATTCATCATCTTTTCTTGAACTTTCTGTTCGGTTTTTCTGCTCGGCTTTTTGATACCAATAATCTTTTCTATTGTGCAGGCCGCACAAAAGAACTATCTTGCCCACGAGCGGATGGTTGCCGTTCGGAAGAATCTCCGAGACGCCATCACCGAGAACAAAGTGCTCCAGGCCGAGATAGACATGCTGAAGGCCGAGCAGGTGGTCGTCAAGGACGAGCGGGACGAACTGCGCCAGAAGCTTGACCGGGCAGACGAGGAAAAGAAGAAGGCCGAGAAGAAGGCGAAAGCTCGGTACCTCGCCGAGCTCCGAAAGATGAGGGACGCCAACAAGGAGGCCATGGACAAGGCGGTCGATGAGGCGGAGGACCGTGGGTATAAGCAGGGGGAGAAGACTTATGAGCGCCAAGTCCGGGCTACCAAGGACATCTTTTTCCAGTGCGGCTGGAAAGCCGCCGTGGAGAAAGTTGGCCTTGGCCAGGATTCGGAGATGTTCATCAATCCCCCCTCTGCTTATATCCCGGTCTACATGCTTGCCTACTCCCAAGCCGAGCAGAACCGTCTGATAGCGGAGGCAAGGAAAGAGGCAGAGGAAGAAGCCGCCGCCGAGAAAGAAGCCGAGCAAACTCCACCCGAAGCGTCCCACAATGCTGAGGATGAAGTGATCAATCGGGAGGTCGTCTCGGTGGAAGGCACAGACGACGATGCCGAGGACATCCTGCCCGAGCAGACCCTGCCGAGCGCCGAGCTGACGGAGGGGGCCGACCAAGACCTTGGCCTGGACTGAAGATGGCTCCTTTCACCTTTCTTTGTACCTTTTGATTTCTTGTTTTCCTTTCTTTTTTGCTATGTAACCGGGCAAGGTCCCTCCATGTATTAAATTCCCTATCAATGAAATATGAACCTTTTGCCCGCACAACAGTTGTTGTCGATATGTTTGAACTTCCTCTGCCAAATTTTGTTTCAACTTTTTGATCGGCTGAACCGCGCAAAAAATATGTCTTCACGTAACCCTGCAATCCCTTTTATTTCCAAATAGAATGACATTTAGGATTTGGCCGAGCAAAATCCGCTCGGCCCCACTTTGCTGGCAATGATTATCCAGCCGAGCAAAAACGTGCACGCCATTTTGAAGTTTGTTCAATTTGGCAGTATTTCCTTTCGGCCGAGCAAATTCTGCTCGGCCAGACAATTGCTGGACAAAACACCAACATTGCTAATTCCTCCGAGCAAAATCAGCTCATTTCCCATATTGGGCAATTCACCAATATGATTGTTGATGGGCCGAGCAAAATCAGCTCGGCTCTTCATTGGGCAATTCACCAATGTTTCAGTTCGGTTGGTCATACCGCCAACATTCCCACTGGGCGAGCAACACCAGCTCGGCCCTAGTGCGGTCTGCTCCCATTCCGGGGAAAACAGTCCGGTTCTCTTCAGGTCGGTTTTTGCCCCTGGCATGTCTTGCGACCGCGCAGTGCCATCGTCCAAACAAAGATGTAATACAAAAAACAACAATGTAACAT
This sequence comes from Camellia japonica, assembly GCA_030407325.1. NCBI lineage: Eukaryota > Viridiplantae > Streptophyta > Magnoliopsida > Ericales > Theaceae > Camellia > Camellia japonica. The sequence continues at coordinate 87,080,458 of JAPPVO010000014.1, read as the reverse complement.
AGCAACAACACATAGCTAGGTTTCATTACATAAACATTGTAATTACACGTAGTGCCAGACGGCTAAAGGTCTAAGAAAGCTAAACAAAAGCAAATTACATCTTAAAAGTAAAAGACCTTAAGGTTTGCTGCGTTCCACGGTCTGGGGACGGCCTTTCCATCTAAATCTTCCAGATGGTATGCTCCCTTGCCTGCGAGACCAACCACCTTGTATGGTCCTTCCCAATTCGCACCAAGTTTTCCTTCGCCAGGGACCACCGTGTTGCCAAGCACCTTCCTCAGGACCCAATCCCCAATTTTGAACAGCCTGGGATGCACTGTCTTGTTGTATTTTTTAGAGAGTTCCTGCTGATAAGCCGCCAGGTGAATTAGCGCACGCTCTCTTCTTTCTTCAGCAAGGTCTAACTCCAATGCCACAACTTCATTGTTCGAGTCTGGCTGGAAACTCTCCGAGCGGATGGTTGGCATGCCAATTTCCAGTGGGATGACAGCCTCCATGCCATAGGCTAGAGCGAACGGTGTTTCCCCGGTCGATCGTCTCGGTGTAGTGCGGTATGCCCATAACACATTAGGGAGCTCTTCAACCCACTTACCCTTAGCTTTCTCAAGCCGCTTCTTCAAGCCGTCCAGGATGGTCTTGTTGGAGGCCTCTGCTTGACCATTTGACTGGGGATAGGCCGGCGTCGAATTGTAGAATTCAATCTTCAACTCCTCGCAAAACCCGCGAAATAGTTTCCCATCGAATTGAGTACCATTGTCTGAGATTAAGGCTCTGGGAATACCAAAGCGAGTGATCACATTCTTCCAGACAAATTTCTTCACATCCTTCTCCTTGATAGTTGCTAGTGGCTCTGCCTCCACCCACTTGGTGAAATAGTCAGTGGCGGCAATGAAAAATTTGCGATTGCCCGGTGCAACTGGGAGCGGTCCAACAATATCCAATCCCCAAAGCGCGAACGGCCAAGGACTTGTGAGAGAGAGCAACTCTCTCGCTGGCTGGTGGATCTGGTGAGCAAATTTCTGACATTTCTCACACCTGCGAACATATTTCTGCGCGTCCGCCTGCATGCACGGCCACCAATAGCCCTGCGAGATTGCTCGGTATGCTAAAGATCTGCCCCCAGTATGGCTGCCGCAGGTGCCCTCATGAATTTCATAGAGGAAGGCTTCCACCTTAGAAGGGTGGACACACTTTAAATATGGCCCCGTGAAAGATTTTTTGTACAAGGCGCCGGAAGGTGAGAGCCAAAACCGCTCTGACTTTGCCCGGATCTTGTGGGCCGCCTTCTTTTCTTCTGGCAAAGTTCGGTCTTTCAAAAAGGCGATGATGGGGTCCATCCAGGAAGGTCCCAAGTCGGTGCAGAGTACCTCAGCCGCCTCTACTTCCTCAATGCTTGGCCGAGGTAAGAATTCAATCATCAAGGGATTGGGAAAGGTTGTCTGAGTGGAAGCGAGACCAGCCAGTTCATCGGCCGTGCTATTTCCTTCTCGGTTGATCTGTTCGACCCTTATCGCAGAGAACTTCTTGATCTCTTCTCGGACCAACGCTTGATACTTGGCCATTCTTTCATCCTTGGCCTCATACTCACCTGAGACTTGATTGACCACTAGCTTGGAGTCGCTGAACACCATAAGAGCTGTGACCTTCATTCTCAATGCACTTCTCAGCCCGGCAAGGAGAGCCTCATACTCCGCTTCATTGTTGGAAGCTGGGAAGCCGAGCGTAATTGCTTGCTCTACGACGAGCCCATCCGGTGAGGCTAGCACAATTCCTAGCCCGGCCCCATGTCTGTTGGAGGCCCCATCAACGAAGAGCTTCCACATTTCGCCGATGAACAGCTTCCAGCAATCGGAGGGATTCTGAGAACTTCTTAAATCCAAGTCCCTGGTTGGTTCAATCTGGTCTCTTACCTTATCCTGGTTGGTCCGGCCTCCCATCGAACCGTCGACCTTAAGCTGACCGGTTGTATCCTGCTCTGCTTCCTGAGGCGAGCTAACACTTGTTGCCAAAACCATGGGTTGTGCTAAATCCGCATCAACCAAATCAACCGGGCAAACAGGGTGTGTTCCCGGGGCAAATTCCGCCACAAAATCTGCGAGTGCTTGTGCCTTAATCGCGGTGCGCGGTCTGAACTTGATGTCGTATTGCCCCAATTCCACGGCCCACTTTAGGATTCTCCCCGTGAAGTCTGTCTTCTCGAAAAGCACCTTAAGCGGAAACTCGGTCAACACAACTATTGTATGGGCGTGGAAATAATGTGCCAGCTTTCTTGACGCCATCATCAGGGCCAACGCCAACTTCTCCAAGGGGAGGTACCTCGTCTCAGCTGGAAGCAGGGTCTTGCTAACATAAAAGATCGGTAGGTGCTGGATGCCCTCAGCGCGAACCAATACCGCGCTCACCGCGTGTTGAGAAACAGCCAAATAAAGGAACAACTCTTCGCCCGGCTGAGGTGTGACCAGAATAGGCGCCGAGGAAAGATAAACCTTCAAGTCGGCCAGCGCACGGTCGCACTCATCATCCCAGAAGAATTTGGACTTCAAGGTCTTAAAGAAGGGCCTGCAACGATCCGAAGACCGGCTGATGAATCTATTCAGCGCGGCTGCCATCCCGGCAAGATGTTGCACGTCCTTTGTGGAGTTAGGGCGCTCCAATTCTTGTATGGCCTTGATCTGCGATGGGTCGGCCTCAATTCCCCGGTTTGTGACTAGAAAACCCAGGAACTTCCCAGTGCCAACTCCAAAGGCGCATTTGGAGGCGTTCAGACGAAGCTTGTGGCGCTTGAGTATGGCGAACATTTCTGCTAGGTCGGCAAGGTGCTGAGACTTCTCTTTACTCTTCACCACCATGTCGTCTATATAGGCTTCCATAGTGCGGCCCAAGAGAGGAGCGAACATTTTCGTCACCATCCGCTGGAAGGTTGCCCCGGCGTTCTTCAGTCCGAATGGCATGACCTTGTAACAGTATAAGCCTCTGGGGGTGGTGAAGGACGTAATCTCTCTGTCCGGCTCGTACATGGCTATTTGGTGATAACCGCGATATGCATCCAGGAAGCTAAACCTCTGATGGCCAGCGGTTAAGTCCACCAGCTGATCAATTCGAGGGAGAGGAAAGCTGTCCTTTGGGCATGCGCGGTTGACCGTCTTGTAATCTACACAGACTCGCCACTTGCCGTTCTTCTTAGGAACCACCACCGTATTAGATATCCACCGAGGGTATTGCACCTCCTCTATTGCCCCGGCCTCCAACAAATTCTTCACCTCCTCCGCAACCACTTCAGCATGGTGTAATGCCGAACGGCGGGTTCTCTGTATGACCGGCCGCGCATCGGGGAAGACATTTAGCTGGTGGCAAATGAAGCTTGGATCGACGCCAGGCATATCGTAAGGCGTCCATGCAAAAGCCTCCAAGTTGGAAACCAAGAAGTTGACATAATCTGCCCGCTCGGCACTAGACAACGACGATCCCAAAAGGAAGAACTTAGTGGGATCATTCTCATCAATGCGCACTTCCACCAAGTCCTCGACCGATTTTTCCTCGGCCTTCCTTCCCACGTCCTCAAGGACCTCTTTTCCCTCGGGCCCCTCGATCATCTGAACAAACCCCTTGGCTGCTCGGCTGCCATTTACCGCAACGAAGCATTGTTTGGCCATCACCTGGTCTCCCCAGACTTCCTCTATTCGCCCATTCGATGCCGGAAAGCGCATGACTTGGTGGAAGGTCGAAGCAACTGCTTGCATGGCGTGCAGCCAGCCCCTTCCTAAGATCAAATTGTAGGTGGACGGCACTTTGAGCACCCAGAACTCCACTTGCTTCACTACTGAACCTGCTTTGACCGGCAAAATTATCTTACCGATCGGCCATTCGGGCTGTGAGTTGAAGCCGACCAAAGGAGATGTCGCAGGAGCCAGATCTTTGTCTTCTAACTTCATTTGCTTGAACGCATCATAGTACATTATCTCGACCGAACTCCCCTGGTCGATCAGAATCCTCTTGATCTCAAAGTCTTTGACGCGAAGGGTCACCACCAAGGCGTCGTTGTGCGGCATCTGCACCCTTTCCAAGTCTTTGGTTGAAAACGAAAGGATGTCTTTCTCCTCGACTTTTCCCTTCTTCACGGCGGGCTGAACAGAGAGCACTTCCCTCATGTGCTCAGCCTTCTTTATCATCCCTCTAAGTTCGCAAACCCTTGCCGGTTCGATGATGCCGTGGATGACGTTGATCACTCCTTGCGGGGGCGCATCGAGGGCGGCCATTCCGTTTGGCTCGGTTTGACCGGTTGGCACGGCCTTGACTCCCCCATCTATATATTGGTCAAGATGTCCCGCCGCCACCAACTCCTCCAGATGCTGTTTGAGCGGTAAGCAATCTTCTGTCCGGTGCCCCCGTTCTTCATGGAAGGTGCAGCGATACTTTGGATTGAAGCCCCGCTGCGCGCTCCCCAGCTTGGCCGGCCAGCGGACAAAAGGTTCCCCTCTGATCTCGCTCAAAATGCGGTAGATGGGAATTTTGAAGACCGTGGTAATCCCCGTCCGCGCCTTCAGTTTTCTCTTGGCATCCTCCGCTGCATCGCGAGGTGCATCAGCCCGGTCATTTCCGCGACCTCTGTTTTTGCCATTTTGGCCGGTTCCTCGGCGCTGATCTTTTGGTCGGTCACTTGGGCGGTTATCCTCCTGCCCAACCGAGTTAACTTTCCCCGCTGTCCTGCCCGCCGTGACCGGATTATTCTTCTCGGTCGCAGAGGCAGCGTCATCTTCCACACGAATGTGTTCGTTGATCCGCTGCATCAAAGATTCCATGGTGGAGGGCTGATGCATCGTGAGCGAATCTCGCAGTCTATGTCCGACTGGGAGACCCCTCTTGTATTGAGTGATCGCCAGATTGGTCGGGCAATCGAGGATCTCATTGTAAGTCTCCCAGTACTTCGCATTGTATGCCTTCAGTGAACTTCCAGGCTCCATCTTGACGCCCAGGAGATGGTCGACCTCCTTCGGCGTTCGTGTGTTGGTCTTGAATCTGGTGACGAAGGCTTCCGCTAGTTGTTGCCACCCCTCGATACTCCCCTCCGGGAGCCTCTCGAACCACTTCAAGCCCAGTTCTCCCAAGCTTGCTGGGAATATGAGGCACATCAAGGCGTCGTTCCGGCGGTGGCCAGCCATTACTTGCCGGTAATGACTCACATGCATGTACGGATCCGTCTTGCCGTCGTAGAGAGTAAACTTTGGTTGGTGGAATCCGGCAGGGAGTGGGGTGCTCTCAATCTCTGGGGACAATGGGGTGGCTGTAAGCCTCGCCAACTCTTTGTCCACCAGTGCTGGGGCTACGTTTCTGGGCGCCGGCATCATCACCTCTTCACTACAACGAACTGGGGCGCTTAGCCTCTGGAACGCCGGCACCCTCTCAGCCTCCCGACGGCGCGCTCTCTCCTCCAGCACGTCCCTGAGATCCCTGGAACGGGAAGAGGCAGAGTATTGCGACGCTGATGACGGGCGCGAGGGGCGATAGGTGCTGTCGCGAGTGATGGACCTGCCCTCTCGCTGGTCAGAGTCTCCGACCCCATAGTTCCGGGTGATGGAGATTGAATGAGTTCTCCTCTGGCGGCGACTGCCAGAACGAGGGGAGGGGGTGCGCTCACTGAGGTTGCCCTCTCCAGCAACACCCTTCCCCTTAACTTGGCGCTTCAGCAGCTCCATCTCCGCTGCCATCTTACGAATGAGGGCGTCTTGGTCCTTGAGTTTGTGCTCCAGGCGCTGCTCGCGGGACTCCCCCCGGCGCCGGCGGCCCTCTGGACTCTGTGAACGATCTGAACTCCTCCCACGTTTGTCGCGCGCTCCTCGCGATGAAGTTTCTAGGCCCGCCATGGTTGGGACATTAGGAGGGCCTTCTCTCCTTCGGACATACTCCGGAGTCACACCATCGACGACGGACAACGGAACTTCGTCATTGTTAGCCATGGAAATGATCGAAGAAGCTCGAAGAACAAGGGTTGAAAATTTAAGAATTCCCACAGACGGCGCCAATTGTACGGGGGCAAAATAACCTTAGCTCTCCGTACGCCTTGAACGTCAAGCTTCCGTCAACAGCGTCTGTCTCTGCAACACGAAAATGGTGAGCTGCCCGGCGGTGGTGTGCCGGAAAAACCCTCCGACGCTCAAGTTAGTTCACTGAGGAAGAAGATAATCAGAAGGGAGAGAGAATGCTCGTGAGAATGAATTCGCATACCGGTAATGTCCGCCCTCCCTCTCTATATCTAGGCTTGCCACGCAGCTACGAGATTGTGCGCGCACTACCTCTGCTGTCCTTCCCTGGACAGGTGGCAGTGCTCGCCTCTCACCACCCTACACGTGTAAAGATTTTGTCCTCACTCCAGTACATGCAGAACTGCCCAACGGTATTGAGGCGTTCGTGGAGCAGATGTCCTCTCCGTCACACCACTGGCCCAGGTGGCACCCTTGACCGAGGTACCATGACCGGCCAAACACTTGTGGAAAATCGCCATCACACAACCGTGCTACATACCGCCGGTTTGCGACTTGGAACCAGGCGAGATCTTAACTGCAAACGCCGAGCTACCCTCGACCGGTTCATCTCGATTGAGTCATTGTGAGGCACGCCGGCCTCCGACCGCTTCATCTCCAATCTCGGTCACGCGCAACAGCTTCGCCTTGGCTAGGCGGCTAATGGCGTGCCGGCCAGGCCGCAGCTTCGGCGTAGCCCGGTCAGTCCTTCTGCTCGGTTGCAACCTCCACTGTGGACTTCGCCCGAACAACTGGTCTCCAGTTCGGCCCTCAGGGGTAATCGGTTGACCTCGGTCAACCGAGCAAGGTAGATCGCTCGGTCGTTGCACTTGCCTATTTGCTCGGCGCCGCGTAGTCTGTAACGCCGGACGTTATTCTTGCTCGGCCGTACTATGAGATGGAAATCTCCCCTCTCAATTACTAATATACATTGTTGGTATGTTTTTTAATAGAGGTCAGCATACTTCTTTTTTGGGTAAGTAAGGTCAGCATACTTCTTGATTGCGCGAGCAAAGAAAATCTCTTAGTGAGAGGAAATTAACTCAAGATTTTGAAGCAAAACCAAGTTATTATTGACATTTCCTTGTCAAGAGGTGAGATTGAATATTTTTAATTACTATTCAGTGTATTTGATTTGAGTTTTTTAGATTAAGTTTTTTAAAAACTGAGTTTTTTTATTTTCGTATTTTTTTGTTTTTAGTGAATATTTTTAAAATTTTGAACATTTTTTTTTTACTTTTTTTGGATGCATCTTATTTAGAGGTATCTAAAAAGTAAAAAAATTGTGAAAAAATATTTAAAAAAATTAATAAATACATAAAAATACAAAAAAAAAATGTACTGAATTCTCTTTTCTTTTTCTTTTTTTTTGTGTTTTTGGTATGTAGTGAATTTTTAAAAGTTTTTTTTTACAAATTTTTTACTTTTTAGGTATATTTATGTTAGGTATGTCTAAAAGTAAAAAATTTTGCTTAAAATATTAAAAAAATTCAGTAAAAACAAAAAAAAAAAACACGAAAAACAAGAAAGTAGAATTTTTTAAAAAGTGTTCTTGGAAAACTGTAACTAAACAAAGTGAATAATGTTAAATTAATTTATTTAAAATTGCACTATTACAAATAAACATTGTTAGTATTTTCTCTATAGAGCCCACCATACTTTTTGATTGTAAGCAAAGATAGTGAGAGGAAATTATGACAAGATTTTGAAACCAAATTAGGTTGTTATTGACATTTCCTTGTTAAGAGGTGAGATGAATTTTTTCCAATTGCTACTGAATGTTAAATTAATCTTGATATATATAATTTTTTTTTTTATTTTCTTTGTTGTATAAATTGTATATATTAGTAATGCTAATATATAGGGATTTTCAATCCTTAGACTCAGACAATACAAGAACTGAATAATAATTTCATGGTCTAATGTGTGAAAAGGAGACCAAAGTTTAAAAACACTTGAGGTGGTCCTTACGTCCATAAATAATGATAGGGCCCAGTGTATCCTGGTGCTTTTTGTGCCTTTGTAAGTACTCATACCACTTGGGTGCAAAACGTTAATAACCTACAGAGGATGTGTGTGTAAATTGAATGTCTAAATAAAATAAACAATAAAATAAAAATAAATAATTCATAAAATAATTTTATAAATTAAATTCTGAATTAAATGCTTACAGAAACTTTAAACGTCGAGACTTGTGTTGGACACAATCTCCTTAAAGTAGATTTTGCCCTCGCTTCGGTTCTTCGAGTTTTAATGGTGTCTACTTCCCAAGATGCAACGACTACTACTTGATTTGCAGCATTACAAAATCAAGTCTTGCGAACCAAACAATATTGTAACTCTTTCTCTTGGAAGCAAACTATTTATAGGAGGAATGATGGCTTTTTTGAATAGGTGCCAATAGATAGGCAACTGTTTGGATAGATTCAGTAAAAGAAAAAACCTATTTGGACAGATACAGATTTGTCCGATTTGAATTCAACAGGTATGAATCTGTTCGGGTGGAATTCAACAGGTAGAAAACCTGTTCGGGATCTGTTTGGGTGAAGGAAAAATCTGAACCAATTTATTTTGAATTTTGAAACCAAAATTCAAAATAAATAAATAAAATACAAATGTTTTTAACCTAAAAAGATAAGTATTATGCTGTACAAGCCCAACCCAACCTCACACCATCGCCCAAGCCCAAGCCCAGGCCCAGGCCCAGCCCAGCCTAGAAGGACGGTGACGGCAGTGCACGCATGTGGTTTTTGTTTTGGGTCCAATGGGTCTAGCCCACTTTATCCATAACCTCACCCTTTCTACAAACTTGGGTACCCCTTGGGGACCATCCCGAGTATCCCAAGCTAGAATATATAAACCCAAATAAATCCTTAAGCTTTTTCAATGTGGGACAAGCATATTTCACAAATATGTAGGAAACCCACCTAAATCCATTTCCACGAACCCGAAAACACGCGTTGAATTCTTATTCATCCGGAAATGATTTTGAGCCACCAAATACACAATGTTATTCACTACGCGGCATTAAACGTAAACCCAATTAGTAACGTTAAAAATAACGCTTGGGTCCTACCTTAATTAATGCTCAAAGTTAGCAAAAAATAAGGTTTTTCAAAATCCATTTTCCAACAATCCCCCATATGAATGGAATTCATGACAACTGACATGCAACAAGATGCAGACAAAGAAAGAGTACACTAAGAAGATACACCACATCGAGATAGATAGCTTTTGGCTTTGAACCTCCTCTAGTGAAAGCCGATCAGACTTACTGGCTAACTAGTGGACACGATGCCTTGAACTGTTCAGCTGTTTGTGTAAACCAAGATAATAGACTACACATAGTATATCTGTAGACACAGTTTGGTTCTTACAGCTGTGTTCATTTTGGGCCTGAACAACACCTAATAATTTATGAGTACTCTAGAGAATTTAGCCTTCTCAATTCTCACAAGACTAGGCCAGTTCACACTCATATAGGTAATTTCTTATTAAGAGTATCTTGCTATACCCAACTTGAATGTCCAAGCTATAAGAATCATTAAAAACAAAGTTTATCCTACTAATGCTGCAGCTATCACTTTTCTTATCATAGAAATGGGTAGAAGTAAACCTCCTTAGTGATACATGAAGTCATCCATAATTCGGTTGTCCCTTTGAACCTAGATCTTGGGATCTCCAGTCGACTAGGTTGGGTTGCCATTATGGCGACTGTAGACACCCCATTTTTGACCGCCCTTAAGACTTGGGCGTTACTGATGGTTTACTTGGTGGTAAAAGGTGTGCAGGGCAAAGGTTTAATTTCTTCGGCAATGAGAGAGTCAAATCCCAACTTCATACCCCTTTTGGACCAAAACAATCTTGATCAAAAGATTTTAGATCTTAAAACCCTCTCTTTCAAAATGTTTTGAAAATAAAGTTCCTACGATGTTCCAACGCTCGCATTTCGTTAAATGTTACGCTTTTCGGTAAACCGAGCAAGGACAAAGTGGAGAATGAATGAAAGAGAGATGAAATCTTTGAAAAATCTTTCAAAACACTTTGTTTAGGGGTTTGAAGTTGAAGAAAAGAGGAAAGAAGAGGAGAAAACTACTTTGGGAGAAGTTCGGCGTGAATCCGGGTAGAAGGGAGTCAAGCAGCCCTCGCTGAATCGAGCTTATTTATCTGCATACTTGGATTTTAGCTATGAGGCCACCACCGTTGGAAAGCTTACTTCTGGGGCTTCATTTTGCACTCAAGAATCTCCTAGAGCCAAGTCCGGGTAGGGGAGATGTGGTTGGTTGAAGTAGGGGATCAATCCGGTTGGATCGAATCTGCGCGGCTTCACCAAAACGGGCATAACTTTTTGCACAGGAGGAATTTTAATGCAAGGTTTGCGCCATTGGAAAGCTAACTTCCGGGGCTTCAATTTGGACACCCACCGGCCATTTTTTGACCTTGGCAGCCACCTATCGGCCATCAATTTAGCCGATTGGCCAGTAAAAATAGCAGGCCGGCCATTTATTGTGCCAACCGGCCATTTATTTGGCCGATGGCCTCCTTTCGTGGCCGGTTTTACCCTTTTGCACCCTTCAGGCATGGTGCATGCCAGCTGTGCCAGCTGGGATGCACAAACCCTCTCCCCCGTGCATATGTGTGGCTATTTTGAACCTTTGACCCCTTTTGATCCAAACCTTTTGCACCTTTGGATCAAGCTTCTTGAGGAAGCTTAACCCTTTGTCAAAGCTTCCCCAAGAAGCTTGCACCCTTGCCTTAGCTTCTCTAGGAAGCCTTGACCCCTCTTACTTGGCTTCTCTTGTAAGCTTTAAGCTTTCCCTTGCCTATATAAGGAGACTAACCCTCTCCTTTGTTTGGTTCAGCAAAAAGACCAGAGCTATACACACATATATCTGATATATATCATCCTCTCTCTCTCTCTCTCTATATCTCCCTCTCTCTCTTCATTTTGTGTGTGTTTGAGGGCCTAAAGTGTGTGTTTGTTCTTAGTTTTGCACTAAAACACATAGCATTACACCTTACTTCGACTTTGAGAGACATTGAGGGTTTGTTCTTGAGGTTTTGGACTGATTTTGGTCAAAAGAGAGTGGCTGGACTTGCTGTTCTTGAAGTGTTCTTCAAGGGTAACACTTTTACTTTATTTTCCCCAATCTTGCATTAGCTTTTGACCTGTCTTGCATGCTGATTTAAGCTTTGTGTATAATTGAAAAAAGTCTTGTTTTTAGCTCCTTTTTAAGTTTGTTCAAGAACACTTTTGTGTTTGGGGTTGTCTACCCCCTCTTAGGCCTTGTTTGGCCTCATTTTTGTGCATTTTTGGTGAGCTCCGGGACCACCTTGTTTGGGCCTCCTCACCACTGAAATCTTGAGGGATTTCAGTGGTGAGGATGGTGTCTTAAGGTCCTAAGAAGGAGAGAGTCATCCCCTGTCACGACCCGAACCCACCCCCGTGGGTTAAGGACGTAACCGGCCAGTAATCGAGAGCTTACCTACGGCCTCAAACCAAACCAAACGTATTTTAGCAGAGTTCATGGGGGCCAAACGGAAGCAATTTGAAACTTTGTCCATAGAGCCGTGCTTATATGCACATCATTACACACATATGTTAATAACTCACGACAGAAAGTACAATGACATAAAATTCTGTACAGACAGGATCATTCAAATCTAAGTCAGCCAAACAAAACTATATATAGACATACACAAGGTCCTCGCCCACATGACAAAATATAATACATAACAAAATGGCAAGGACGGGTCTCGTACGTGAGACACAAGGGCTGACTCTCAAAGACTTGGTTGTTCCACATTGGCTTCACAGGGGCTGGGTCTGGACCTCTCATAGCTCACCTACAAACACACGAATGAGCGTGAGCGAAAGCCCAGTGAATAATATCAAATAAGAAGATACAACAATATGTAGAACAACATATTCCGAACGGCCTTGGGCCCAATTCATATTTCTAATTAACATATATATACGCAATGTAAGTCAAGTGACTGTGGTTCTAAACATACTGGCCTTTTGGCCTCTTTATCTTTCTTTTATGTCAAAACGGCCTCTGGCCCACTCATTCGTTCTTGTCAAAACGGCCTTTGGCCCAATCACACTTTCGTGTCGAAACGGCGCTTAGGCCCAAATACATTTTTGTGTCAAAACAGCTCTTCGGCCCACATTTTATCAATCGGCCTTCGGCCCATATTTATATCAATCGGCCTTCGGCCCACATTTTATCAATCGGCCTTCGGCCCACATTTTATCAATCGACCTTCGGCCCATATTTATATCAATCGGCCTTCGGCCCACATTTTATCAATCTGGCTCATAGGCCTTCCATTTCAAACTGGCTCATAGGCCTTTCATATCAAACTGGCTCATAGGCCTTTCATATCAAACTAGCTCACAGGCCTTTACATCAAACTGGCACATAGGCCTTTATATCAAACTGGCGCATAGGCCTTTATATCAAACTGGCACATAGGCCTTTATATCAAACTTGTCCACCATTCAAATTAATGAACTTTACAAAACTTACATAAGAGTAAGCAAATGGGACAATAACATAATTTAGATATTACTCACAGTGATCGGCTTGTGGATTTGCCCTGGAGTTTGACCCTACATATCACATCACACATATGGGTCACAATTAATTCAATCTGTTCTTTAGTTCACATATTCCTCTTTAGGCTTCATTCTTATCTCTTTAATTCAATTACAATGCTCAATGCATACCTAAGAGTGCTTGGAAGTGAAAGGGAACGGAAAACAGAACACAGAATGCATTTCCAAAATTTCAGAAAATAGGGTCCCCGCTCGAGCGTGGACTTCCCCGCTCGAGCGGACCCTTAAGCCTGCAAAAGTGCTGGTTACCTCAAATTCCCGCTCGAGCGGACTTCCTGTCTACATAGCTCCCCGCTCGAGCGTGAGATATCCCGCTCGAGCGCACCTCTAACTCTGCAAAAAGTGCTGGGAGCACGATTTTCCCGCTCGAGCGGCCCTTTCCCCGCTCAAGCGGACATCAAAAATCTGGGTTTTCCAGATTGAGTTCTTGAGCTCCATTTTCGACATTCAACCCATTTTTCTTGCATGCTATGACATAAATCTCACATATACACATGCCAACATGATACTAATGCAAGATTACAACATTAGGAAACCCAATTTCACAATTTAACCATATGCATGCCCCAAAATTAACTTCAACTCATGCATTCAAGGTTCCCATTTTAAATAAACAACATGCATGCTCAATTTGACTTCCATCTCCACTTCTAATGATGCAATTAGTGCTTCTACCCATGAAACTCGACAAAAACATGCTTGCATGTGGGATTACACTTCTAATCTTTCAAAATTTACAATTCACATGCTAGATTTTGTGATTCCATAAGTGTTCTTTACATGCATGCACATATCAAGCCTCAATTCCAACAAAACCAACTCAAATCATGCTCTTGATTGCAAACAACCTTGAACACACAAGATTACACACTAAATTCATGAATTCAAGAATCAATGCTTATCTAGAAGCCCAATCTATGGTTAGTTCTTGAACTAGACTTTAAATTCCCAAGCTTGAGTCAAAAATCATGCAATTCTCTCCCTCTCTCTCTAACAGCCGGTCTCCCCTTTATTTTGAGTCCAAGGTCAGTCAAATGAAGCCAAGAAGAGAGATTTGGGAGTGTGGTGCCCTTTTACAACAATTCCCACTAGCCACAATATAATAATATAGGGTAATTGGGCACTAATTCATTAATTTAATCAGTTTAATTTGACCCGAATCAATTTCCAATTAAATTTCACCGTAGGCTCTAAAAATTATGCCAATCACATTGGCGTAGTCAATTTCGAGTTTTATGGCCGATAAGGCCCTCAATTTATTTTCCAATGCAGATAATCAAACAGATATTCCTACGGTGAACAGATAGAAATTCAAAACCACATATTTCCACATAATGGAACACAAAATCATATCAAAACACATAATCACATCATATTAAGGACCAATTAACATATTACGGAACAGGGGTATTACATCCCCTCTCCTTATTGTCTTGATTACTTGCATTTTTGGCCTTACAAAGGGGCCTATATTTGCACACTTCTTGAGCTCGGTTCAGGCATTTTTCAGTGGGTTTTAGGACCTCCATAACCCATTTCCAGAGTTAGTTTTGCCATGTTAAGTGTCCTTGTTGCATGTGTGGAGTAACCCCCTTATTGGCCTTTCAAAGGAACACACTATTCTTGCATGCATTGACCTTGTTTCCATGGGTTTTTGGGGTTTATTTGACATACCATGTTATTGTTTTGGGCTGGTTTGGTGACCTCTCTTGTGCTTTATATACATGTAATGTGAACCATGCCTACTAGCTCATATTGCATGATGTTTTGGCCAAGCATGCTAGCTTATTTTGGTTACACCTCATACATGTTTTAGCATTATTTCGGGCTGTATAGGGACTGTTTGGGGTTGGTTTCATCATTTGAGCATTGTTTTGCATGTTTATAGTGTATTGCATTTCACTAGCTTTAGTGCTTGAGTCCTTAACAATGCGTTACATGAGTGTTTGTATGCTTTGGAGTCATTTTGGGGTCATTTTGTATGCCATTCCAGCACTGGAACATGCACCATTGCATGTCATATTTCCTCCTTGCCATGCTTTGGTAGAGTTGCATTTTTGTGTCTCATCATCTCTTTAAGAGTTCGATTCTTCCTCTCAGCAACTCTATTTGACTAAGGAGAATATGGTGTAGTGGTTTGATGAATAATGCCATGTTCAAAACAAAATTCCTCAAATGGTGCATCATATTCATCACCTCTGTCATTCCTTACTATCTTAATAGTTTTGCCAAGTTGATTTTCAACCTCAAGTTTATATTGCTTAAAAGATTCTAAGGCTTCATCTTTACTTCTCAATAAGTAAACATAGCAATATCGGGTGCAATAATCAATAAAAGTAATAAAGTACTTTTTACCTCCTCTAGTTTGAACAAATTTTAAATCACAAATATCCGTATGAATTAAACTTAGAGGTTCAGTACTTATTTCTACTTTATTGAATGATGCCTTAGTGAGTTTTGCCTCAACACAAATCTTACATTTATGATTAGGATTAAATTTTAAGTTTGTCAAACATTCTAAAGAAACAAGTCTAAGCAAAGAATTAAAATTTACATGTCCTAATCTACCATGCCATAAAAAAGAAGACTCAGCAATATAAATAGAAGATGAGCAATCAATGCAAGGCCAAAAATGTAGGAAACTAGACTCGTAATCGGTTCTAATGACACTAATTTGATAATTTTCAAATTTATACGCAAAGAGAACGAGACTTTCGAAGTTACTGTTTTGTACTAGTTTTCTGGACAAATTTGAACACATCAATTTATATGGATTTTGACTCCCAAAAATTATGAGAAAATTCTAGTATGAATTTCAACATGTAATTCAGCTACTGCAAAAATTTCAGTTCAAAATTCATCCGTTTGATATGATTTCTTAATTTTTAAAGTTTGTGATTTTGTGCAGAATTCTTATCTAACGACTTTAGCTCCTTAACAGGCCCGCCCTAGGCATAGGCCCACCAGGCCATAACCTAGGGCCCCTCAAAATAGACCCAAAAAAAGGGCCCCCTCCTATTATAGTTTAGTGTAATATATTAAGTATGTTTTAAGTTCAAAAAAAATTAAAGAATGCCCAAACTAACTTAAAATAAATTAGCCCATTAAAAAATTAAAAGGCCTATTCAAAAAAAAATTGGCATTGTTATCCATTGAAAATAGACCCAAAAAAGGGGCCCCCTCGTGTTATAGTTTAGTGTAATATATTAGGTATGTTTTAAGTTCAAAAAAAATTAAAGAAGGCCCAAACTAACTTAAAATAAATTGACCCATTAAAAAATTGAAAAGCCCATTTAAAATAATTAGCATTGTTATCCATTAAAAATGATTTTGCAAAAAAACTAGATTATGCAAGTATGATTAATTTACTTGCTTCTAAAAATGTAAGAAGAGCGAGGATTAAGCGATACTTATTAGTTGTTGTAATGTAATGCTAAGTATTTTTTGTGATTTTAACACAAATCTTTTGTTCTTTACCTTCAAATTTGTTTTTTCATTCAATGAATGAAAAAAAAAAAGAAAATAAAAGTGAAGAGCCCCAAAAATTTATTAATTGATTATCGGCTTTGGGCCCTAGAAATCTCAGAGCCGGGCTTGCTCCTTAATTCGCTTTAAAATTTTAACCGTTACTATTCCCAGCAACCCATTTACACAAGTAAATCCATTATTAAATACTAATACCTCTCTCTTTAACTCCTTCACAGCATATCCAATCCACCAATTAAATATAAAGAAATAAGAAAACACACTTGCATAACTTTATATTTTTAGTTACATACTTAGATATCTAAATAATATACCTACAATCTAATCATCAAAAAACACCACAACAACCCTATTACTTCACACCTACCATACCCAACAATTCCTTTGCCACAGATGCACTACTCTCACACACAAACCAACCAAGATACACGTAATATATATGACTATCCAAGTAACTTTATTGTTTACATTAGTATAAGTATGTATACAAGTATATCTATATAAATAATTCCAAAACCCACCAACCACGCAACACTCACAACGGCAACAACGAAATAAATAAAGAAAATAAGAACAAAAAGGGAAGATAGTGAGGAAAATTACCTTGCTAATGGACACCACAAAACTGAAACAATCTTAGGCACCCCTTACCCAACCACCTTGCCATCTCTTTCCCTCTCTCCTTCATTTCTCTCACGGCTGCTATGTGTTGAAAGTGTTGCGGAAAACAAATATAATAAGAGTTAGGGTTTTTGTTAGGAAAACTAAGGTTGCTTTATATATTTAAACTTAAAAGACTCTAAATTATTATCTTGTGTTTTGTTTTATTATATTTTCTCTCACCATTAATTTAAATAAAATACAACTATTATTAGATCAAAATATACTTACTAACTTGCCCCTTATTTTTTTTTAATAATAAATCTTACCTCTAAATTAAAGACTTTCACCATAAATTTATTTTAGGTTTAAAATTAATTAAAAGATCGTTCAGTAATATTTAATTTGCACCTTAGGATTCACAAGTAAAATATTTGAGATTTGTAAAAGAATTATTATTTAATTATTTATTTTATTTGTATATTCGGGTTCTTACAACATTCATATTCAAATGACCTTCAGTCTAATGCATTCATATTTTAACCTCAGGTCTAATGGATCCATACACATATAACCACCGATCCTTCATAACATATGTACTATACGACCTCGGGTCCAACATTTCCATATTCGTGTTCATGGGCATATTCAAATTCATGATCATGTTCACATTCGTATTCATATTCAAAACGACCTTTGGTCCAAGTAATTTTGCATTCATAATGACCTTTGGTTCATTTAGACAAACGTACAAAACAACCTTAGGTCCAATTCATATACGAATGACCTTAGGTCCATCTTATCAATATGCTAAACGGCCTTGGGCCCATTCCGTATTCATACAAAATGACCTTTGGTCCAATCATATAGTTTCATACTTATCAATCACTTTTTCAAGTCTTTTACAAATCAGACAAGTAGAATACTCATTCATAGTACAAATTCATGAGTTCAGAAAACTTACCACATAGGTAGTATTTAGAAAATAACATACATGAAAATATCTTTACTAAGATATTGCTCGCAGTGTTCAGTTGGTTAATTCATCCTCAGAGTTGACCCTACACAATTCATAACACATACAGAAATTGGGTCACAATACAATTCAATCTGTTCTTTTATTTCGTTTATCTTTCTTAGGCTTCTTTCTAACTCTTTAGTTCATTTAGGATGCTCAATGTGTGCCTAAGAATACTCAGAAATGAAATAGAAAGGAAATTGAAACATAAAACAACTTTTCAAAGTTTTCTAAAACAGGGCACTTTGTTGGAGCACAACATTGGTCGCTCGAGCAAACCCGTTGGTTTGCAAAATTACTGGATGCATGCAAAGCGCGCTCGAGCGACAAATTGTTCACTCGAGCGATGAGGCAGAATTCTAGAATTTCTAGAACAGAGTTAAACTTCAAACACATAGTTTCAAATCATGAACTTGCATAGCTTATCCACAACTTCAAAGCATACTCAGAAATTCTTTCAAAAACATGGATTACAAGATTCATGCTCAAAGGATACTCAATGTTCAAACCAAATGAATCTTTCCTCTCTTTCCTATTCATTTACTTATGTTGTTTCTTAGCTTATTAATCCTTAATAAGTCATAATTCACGCTTAAGAATGCTCGGAAAGAGATGGGAACGAAGATATGAATTCAAAACGCTTTTTGAAAACAGGCTGAAAATGAGCTGATGGCTAGAGCTATCATTCGCTCGAGCCAACTTTTGTAAAGTGAAAAATACTGGGAGCTCGCAATGTTGGCTCGAGCCACCACTTGGTCGCTCGAGCCATCTGGGAAATTTCTAGGTTTCAAAATAGAAAGTTTGGCTTCTAAAAACAAATTCAAAGCCTTAGGTCATGTTTGGCTCATTCAAAACACAAAATTACTTTAGAAAACATATATACATGACCCCTTAAAAACCATTTGCTTTAAAATCTCATCAATTTGGCAAAATTGAGCTTAAAACCCTTATATATGCAAGATTTTCAAACTCATTTCTCAAAACTCAACTCCAAAGTGTATGCATGTTTGAACCAAACTCTTGAAATTACATGGAAATACATATATATGAGCTTAACTTGAAACCATGAGCTCAAAAGTGTTATGAATTGCCAAAGTTGAGATCAAAACTTCTATACATGCATCAATTCAACTTCAATTCCCTTCCAAGATTTTCAAAACGTGGAATTAATCTTCAAAACTTCATAATTCATGAATGCATGTAAGGTATGATCCTTAATTTAAACATGGATGACAAAACTCACACTCAAAATGTGAAGCCCCCGAAATATGTAATTACTTTTAAGGCCCTAATGTTGAATTATTTATTTTAAAGCCCCTCGTTTACTTGAATTAATTCAAATCTTGTCGGTTAGCATTATTATTATTATTTTTTTTTTTATCGAAACAGGAATTTCCCTAATCAGATTAGGATCCCTAACCTAATTTAATTCTACATAAGTTACATGTATTTACTCCAAGCCCTCACTTTTGTTTTTTTTTTTTAATTCAAAACTTGCCCAAACTAGTATTTGTACCTTGTACCTTGAAGTACCATCAATCATGTAATATATATATATATATATATATGTATACATCTTGAAGAGTGTACCCTAGGACATAAAATAATGAAGAATTTGCCCTCCACCCTTCCCTATGGCTGGCCCTTCCTTGGAGAATGTGAGAAATCAAATTCCAAGAAACACCATCATGAGATATTCTAGGAAATCCAAACCTAGTGACCTAGACCTAGGTTGCAAATCTCAAAACTAGTTACCTTTCAACTAAAGATCAACTAATTGATGCCAAAACCTATTATTTAGCACCTTAGTTACTCCTATCCCATTTGACACCAACCAAAATCCTAGCTTTCCCATCCATTTTCAACTAAAGGGCTTTTATGTCCGTTTACACCAAATTGCCTATATATACCACACCCCCTAGCTTGCAAACTCACACAACACACTCACTCACACACACATTTGGTTAGAGAGAGGGAGGAGAGCAAGGAAGAGAAGTCTAGAGGAGAAGAGGGAGGAAGAAGAGAGTTTCTTGTGCAAAGCTTAGGAGGTAAGCCACCAACACAACCTTCTCTTCATTTCCTTTTCTAATGCATGTTCTAAAGTTTTTGAATAATGTTCCAGATCTATTATTATCAAGTTCTGATTTCAAAAAAATGCTAAGGGTTGTGTATTGATTTCATCCCTCTTGTATTTTCCCCCATTTTGGCACACATCATCTTCTTTTTGTACAAATCTCTCAACTTTTCAAGGGCACTCTTTCAAAAAAAATTTCTGAGTTAAACATGTGATAGTTAGCATATTTTCTTCACAAAAGAAATGAAACTTTCCCATGTTGGAATCCTCTTTTTATAAATTTTCTTGTTTTGGGCATTCTACCTTAAAACCTGTTTTTGCAGTCAACTTTCAAAAATTCCAGAAAAATGTACAAAAATATTCTGAACCTCTATTTTATTTCAAAACCTTCCTTTAGAAGTTATCTTTCAACTAAAATCGGTTTCATCGAAAAACATTAAGCGGTTTGCAAGAAAATCAATTTTTCGTAACGGTCGACGGATCTGGACAGAACCTGGACAGCGCTGGAATATTTTCTAAATAACTCAAAATCTGGAAAAGCGATCCCATTTACAAAAGATGTTCCAGAAACTAGATTAAATCCTCTACGAACCATAGAAAGGCCAGGTCCGGTGAAGGATCTAAAATAGCCCTTTCATTTTAAATTTTTATGTGATATTAAATCTGGAAATTTTGTTATGTGTGGATGTTTCATACCCTTGAGTTCATGAGATTGCTTATTAGCTTATGATCATATCTTGGCATGATATTATATGTGTTGTGATTATGTTATTTACCTTTCTCATCTTAAGATTGCATGCTTATATGGATGTTATTGTCTTATAAGTTGGACTAACCTTGATTTAAGACATTTAATTCAACGGGAAACCTAATGGGGAGGGTATTGGGTTTTTGAGCACTTGAATAATGAAAAGATGAGAATATGTGATATATGGTTTTTTTGGGATGCATTCCCTATCTTGAAGTTAAAGTCTTGCGCAAGTGGTTTTCGGAACCCTTAAACAGAGCGGTTGTATTCGAACCCTAGGTGGTTTGGTGTGAGGAGGGATTCGGGCAAGGCCCTATTTTACTGTCTCTTTTGAGGCCCTGTGGTTGGCGCTACGCGGTATATAACCGTTGGTAGGCATCCGAGGTTAGTTCTACAACAAAACAGCAAAAGAGGGGGCATACCGAATAATCCGCGTCCGATTCTTGTGGTTGGAAGGACGAAATCTTTTTGGGGGATTTCTAGATTACTGACATCTAACCTAACCATTTATTTATTTATTTATTTATTTATTTATCCATTTATTTGAGTAACATGCTTTACTACTTGGTGCTATAATTGTGATTGTGTATTGGACTGGGAAAAAGGGGTGGGGTGTGTGTGTGTTTACTGGGCATTCAAAGCTCACGGCGTATCATGCCAGGTGACGAAGCGGAATTTATAGCTGGAGACGACGAGCCCGAAACCTTCGAAGACTTTTGGCTATCTTAGGAAAGCTAGAAATTTCCTTTTGTTATTTTGTAAGAACTCATGTGAAGTTTTAAACCTTCTTTTGGGATGTAATGTAATGGAACAATCTTTTGAATTAAGTATAATTGTGGTTGTTATGTATTTATAATCCATGTATGAACCTTATCGTTGCTTATGAGACCTTGTGTCAATACCTCTTAAGATCTATCAAAAGGGTAGTGCGCTGCCTAAGAAAGCTGGACTTAGAAGGGAGGCTATTTTAACTCCTCCGGCGATCTGGGATCTTACTTGGTTATTGACCATAGGACTCATTAGTGACTCTCCCTTGACTGCAACCAATGGTGTAGAACCAGGGCGTCACACAAAATGATGGAATACAACAAAATTATACACGCATGCAAGAATTAATTCTAAATTCACCATCTTTAGTTCATTTCTTGAGCTCAATCATAATTTCTTCCTGAATTCTCATAATTAATGACTTAAATCTTAGAAATCAAGGCTCAAAACTTACCTAGAGGCTTTGATTAACACTTCTTGAGCTCTTCTCCTTAAATCTTCAAGTCTCCTAGTAATTCCTTCAAGATTAAGCTCTTTCTCTCTTTACACTTGAGACTCTCTCTCTCTAAAGTCTAAATTCAAAATTTTTGAGTTTAGACCTTTAGCTTAACATATATACAGGCTCAATTAGATTAATTAGCTAACCTAAGCTTAAGCTGAGTAATTAGAGCTTAGGTTTAATTAATCCAAGGCTTATTTAATTGATTTAAATTTAATTAATTCATTCTAAATCAAATTTTAATCAAACTTCACAGTAGGCTCTAAAAATTACACTGATCACACTAAATTAATCAATTTTGGTTTCGGTTGCCTCTACAGCCTCCAATTTCAGATTATAGCAGAGATTGTAACGGATTTTTCTACAATCAACAGACAGGCATCCAAAAATCACATAGAACACATAATTAGCATTCAGATTCATATTAGGCATATAAACACGTATATAATTAATGAATTAAAAGCTTAATACGGAACAGGGTTGTCACAAAAAGGACAACAACAAAAAATTGAAGTATGAAGTATAGGGGGCGTTATGCAAACAGCAAAAGCAAGACTAGAATGTTCTGTTTGTAAAAAGAATGAAGTATTCAAAAAATAAAAATATAACTAATAGATTGCCAAAAAAAAAAAAAAAAAAAAAAAACAACCCTAGAAAGGGATAAAACATTATTACAACAACAAAAACAGAAATAACGAAAAAAATGTATCATATAACACTCAGATAATTGGTGCCAAACACCCCTTACAAAAATTTGCGGAAGTGGGCTACTAATCAGTCCCAGACCCATCTACAGTCTGTCAATGTCCACAAAGTAGTATGGGACTCCGAAAATACCCACATTTGCCTAGAACTGGTGGTGAAAGAGCTGAAAGCAAGTTTCAAAGGCACGTCCTATACCATGACCATGCACGGTTACAGTGCACTGTGTAAGAACTTTAAAAGCATTACCTGGATGGTCCATGATGTGAAACAGATGCAGAATAAGTACAATTTGCTCACAAAGGATTGGCAATCATGGGCATGACTTATGAACACAAGACACGAACTGACAAGAATAAGTTACAATGATTCCACTAGGTTGATACAAGCGTCATCCGAATGGTGGGCCAAAATGAAGAAGGTATGTTCCACAATTACACTTTCCAACATTTGGGATAGATCCATATGACTAATATTGTCACGACCCCAACTCGCCCCTAGAGGTTTAGGCCATGACCAGCCAGTAATCATAGATTACCTACGGCCTCAAAGGCAAAATTTCAAAATATTTAAACAATATTGGGGCCTGAAGCGGAAATAAAAATAAGAATGTCCATTGAGCTATGTGTGCATGATAGATTGAAACAATTAAAACATTTATAATACACCTTCACATACACAAGACATATCTTATCCATCTCACACACATATATACATAAGAGTCAAGCTTTGACAAAATAAAACTTAAGTCTCAACACAGAGACACTGCTTGGGTGGCTTTGCCAAAGGGGCAGACTCCAAGGCAAACTCTAATACTGATCTTCCAGTTGCTCACCTACATGTATATAAGGAAGATGGGTGAGCTAAAGCCCAGTGAGTAATACCAAAATAAAGAGGTTAATGAATGAAATCCAGCATAATATAAAAACATGTTTTACAATTTCAAAATGAATCATATTTCACATTCATGTCAAAACATTTGCTATAACAAAGTCCATCATCTCATAAAACATATCTTCCAATTTCTAAAACAATTCATATATCCAATCATATCAATATTTGCGATAACAATAACCGATTGAGTCTTATATGTGGTACATCCAATAGTGTAACAATATAACAATGTATCGAAGCCAATAGGACCACAACGGGTCATTCAATAATCTATAATTCAATGTGGACCATTAAGGTCTAACATCAGAGATCTATGTGTTTCAATTAATCCAATGGGCCATGCCCTCCCAGGTAAGGGCCTATTATTCAATGGGCCACAATATTGTTTTCCCAGGGCGAGGGCCTATTAATCAATGGGCTATGGTATTGTTTCCTCTAGGCAAGAGCCTCACTAAAGGATGCCATGAATACATTTCAAAAAGAGACACTCATTCATTCATATAAAATAACATTTCAAAATCATCATCGTGTAGCAATCTTCAAAGCATATTTCGAACATATCTTTATAAGGATATTACTCACAGTGGGCTTGACTTGAATATAACTCCTCGGACGCCCAACCTACACAAAGCACACAAACGAACATACTGAAACACAATCATTATTCTCTTGATTACATATAATTTCTCTTATTCTTTCCTTCCCAAATAAACCGAATCATTACTTTACTTCCCCTTTCTTAGTCAATTACTTAATCAATGACTTATCCTTTCTTTTCAAATAAACTAATTTCCTACTTTCTTCGTAATGAATTAATTTATCGAAACTCAATGGATCATAATTTATGCCTAAGAATACTTGGAAAGTGATGAGGACAAAAATATAAACTCAAATAGTTTTCCGAAATTAATAAAACAGAGCAGTTTGCTTGAGCGAACCTTTGGTCGCTCGAGCGATGACCCCAGGTCTTCAGTACTTTGGTCTGTAAAAATAGATTATGGATAGCCTCAATGTTCGCTCGAGTGGTGACTTTATCGCTCGAGCAATCTGTAATTTTCTGTGTTTCGAAAATCAACAAAAATAGTTTCCAAACATATTTTCAAAACTTATACTCATGCATGACTCAATTTAAACATGTGCTTTTATTAATAAACATGAACCCATGACTAATTTTCAATTTTTAATACAAAAACCTCTTTGATTTGTCCAACTTTATATTCAATTAATTTTCTTCATATCAAACCCAATTTTAAACTCATAAATTCTATAACATGAATTAAATCTTCAAACCCTTGAAAATCTATGATGCATGTAAGGATGGAATCCAATTTCATGATATATAACAAAAATCAAACTTGAATGATGAATTACAAAACTCAATTTCTTAGAATTTGAACTTAATTCAATTTTTAACCCAAAACTTAATTTTTGACCATAGATATTCCAAAATATGTATAACTTCAATAAAACTTTTAAATTAAATTACATGCATGCAAAAATGAAACTCTAATTTATGCAAGACAACAAAAATCAAACCAAAAATGATTAATTTCAATTTAACTTCTATAATCTTGAATTTCTTCATCCTTTTCCTAATTCCTTTTATTTACATGAAATTGATGTCTAACTCTTTTCTATTTTTCTTTAAATCATGAAATTGAAGTTATAAAACTCTTAGAAAAGCATTTGCATGTATGAAATTAAGATCAAAACTAACTAATTTTCTATTTTCAAAATCAAACCATAATTTAATTCTTGAATTGCTCTAATTTTGATTTTTATCATTTTACTTCCATCTTCTTAAATTGACCCTCAATTTCAAATTTATGTGTTTAATTCATGTATAGAAGATTTATAATCTTTAGGAGAACATATATCTATACGGAATTTGGAGATTAATTGATTTAAAACATGCTCTTTATGAAACTTTCTTGAAACCCATCTCAACTCCAAATTTCTTCTAATAATCCTCTCAAAATCCACCTTAAATCAATTTTTGTCTAGTGTGTGAGTGATTTTCCGACCACACTGCCCGTTTAGTAATTCAGCTGTAGAATACTGGCAGAATAGATGGCACCCTACTGTCCTGCACAGAAAGAGAAGGCTCCAGCGGTGGTTCTTCCACCCGGGGGCTCTCCGACGATCAAGTCAGTATATCTCTCAAAGATAATCAAGTGCTAAGCTCACTAGACAGAATATCAAAAGCCTAAAATTGCGTACCTTATACCCACGGGGGTGCCTTTCTTTTATAGTTTACTCAATCCTAGTCCCACTAGAAGCCTGGCTTCTATGGACTCCAATTCAGTGCTTACTTTGGATTTCTCAAGAGATAAGGATAAACTCCCTAAGAGTATTACCCTTATCCATCCTGAAGTCTTTCTTCATCCTAGGACTCTTGTCCCTTATCCGCTTATCTCGGATTCCGGTATTCTTGCAGATAACCTCGGCAACTCCGAGATCACCTCGGCATAACTACCACGACACGTGGCACCTCGGCTGACACGTCGGCGTCACCTTGCCACGTGTTGGTACTCTGAAAATATATCCCCACAACTGCCCCCTAGGTTCTATTACCTCGGCATTCTGAGGTGATGGAACCTATATCGTTCCTCTTTCCAGTACATCGGCATAAGAACTCTTCAGCCGAGATCGTTCATTTCAGGCCGACATGTCTTCTTCCAAGAACAAGAATTCTAATGAACTCTTTTACGTGCATGAGCTGTCATGCATCACTTTTCAACCGTTCTACTTACGTGTTTCACCTTCATTGGTTCGTGTTTGTGACGCGCTTGTAAGCCGTCTTACATCTATCTGCGCCGTCTGACGCATGCGATATTCCAGGCGTATTAAATGCACTGCTTTTGCCGTCATTTCAAGTTTTTGACAAAACTTGTTTTCCCTCTTTTTGCCTCTTCACTTTGTGCTTTGATTTACTTGTTTTCTCTCTCTCTAAACTCTTTCTCTTGAATCCGCCATTGCTCAGGCTTCAAGCTCTGCAACTTCATTCGTCTTTCTGGTGAAAGCTCTTGCTACTCTGTCACTTCTGTAACCGTCGTCTGTCTTCGGCGAACTTTATTTCGGCCTTACCTTGCCTGGTCAGCCTCTGTTCCTTTCTTTCTCAATTCTTCTATGTTTTTTGCTTACTTGCTGTCATTACTGCTTTGTTCAAACCTTCGATTTGCTGAACTATTCACCTGGATGTGTCTATTAAATGATCTTGCTCATGTCTTGAACATTTACACTGTTTCACCACTTTCTTGCCATTGTTCTTGACCCTGTATTTCTCGTATTCTTTATGCTTTTGAGAACCCTACCTCTGTTCTTGATTCTGAAACTTCATTCTTTGTTTCTTGTTTTCTGTGTTTCCTTCCAGATCTGTGCCCCCAATCTTTATTTCCATAGATTTAGGTTTGGGATTTGTCTGTAGACTTCACCAATCCTTAGGAAAAACTGAAACAACCCTTACCAGTATTTACCTAGGTTTTTGCCGAGGTCCCAAAAACCCTTTAAGAACATCCCCTTTCTGAAGTCGAATACCTTTACGCCGACATCATGGGCATGTGGAAACATAGGGTAGATACCCCAACCAAACTTGAGTACTTTAGGGAAGAATTCTCCATTCCTGCCGATGTCCATCTGAGACTGGCTGGGGATGATGACTCCATTATGCCAACAGACGATTCGATGCCCTTTCCCATTGTAGCTTTTACTGAATGTGGACTCCGGCTTCCACTTAATCCCCTTTTTCGTGAAGTTCTCCACTACTATAAGTTGAACCCCATGCAACTTACCATTAACTCCTATCGAGTGATTAATGGTATTATAGCCTTAGCTAAACAGGAAGATGCTAGGATCACCTTAGCTGATATCCAATACTGTTATACAATGTGTGCCCTCAATTTGAAAGAAAAAGGCTATGTCTATTACCTTAAGCCGAGGTCTACAGAATTCAAAATTGTAGCCGACCTCCCAGACTCCAACAAGGGAGCTGGGGATGACTATGTTATTGCTTCGGGAAATTGGGAGTTCGGCTCAGACGAGGATGCCCATCTCTACCCTCTTCCTCGATCAGTTAAAGAGGGCAAGGGTAAGAGCCCAGTGTCAATACCTGTTTGTTTCTTTTCAAGTCATCAATACTTTGTCTGTTTCTAATGTCTGTTCTTCTTGCAGATGTTCGTAAGCCACCTAAAAGCTTTCGCCAATCCTACGTCCCCAGCAAGGATTTGAAGAAACTTTTAGACTTGCCAGTCCAGAAAAGGAAAGCGCCTTTGCTTCTTAACTTCATTCCAACATACAAGTCGATTTTGCCCGACGTCCCTAAAAGGAAGAAGAAAAGCCTTTCTCCACCTTCTGCCACAACCCAAACTGCGTCTGTATCTCGAACAGATCAAGGATCAACATCGGATCCAGCTGATCAGCCATCAACTTCGGCTCCATACTTGATCCCAATACCTGAACGGAAAAGGCGGCGCAGACTAGTCCGAACTGCTGAGATGGGTCGCCCGAAACCTGTTGCCGAAGATCTCTTAGCCGACCTCCCTACCGATGTTGACGCTCAACCATCGCAAACCATGCCCCCACCGAAGCCGAAAAGAACCAAGAAAGCTCAGCCAAAGGCTAAAGTAACTCAGGTTGAATCTGAGGATACTTTACCTATCTCCAAACTGGCTGAGAGCGACAAGTCTCAACCCTCTGCTGGGAAGAGGCATGCAGAAACCCAGCCATCAGAATCCACAAAATCAAAGAAGCCGAGGTCATCGTCTGCGACGACCTCGGGGTCAAAAATACCAAAAGTCCCCTGGACACCTGAGATCACTTTGGAGAATAAGCCTGTCCTGGCTAGTGATAGTGCCGATGACATCAATGTCGGCGTTGCCCTTAGTACAGCTCTACTTCTCCCAGGTGATCTGGAGAAGAACGCCGAGATGAGCGAGTACGAAAATTATGCTCTGATGCTTCAACGCTGTGTTCAAGTAAGTTTCTTCTCTTGGTAACACGTCTTTCTTCATCTTTTCATACTTGTAAATTTTGTAATAACTTTTGCTTTATGCTTTTTTAGGCTGTTCAGCATGCCCATTCCTTCTCCATACAATCTTTTGAGAATAGGGAGAAGTTGTCCGACATGAAGAGGGAGTTAACTGCCCTTCAGAAAACCAACAAAAGTCTTCAATCAAAAATGAAGAAGTTGGAGGACCAAGCCGAGGCTGCCCTTAAAGCCCAAACTGAGGCCGAAGAGAAGGCTGATGCTGCTGAAGCTATTAAGAAGGTTGCCGAATCGCAGAGGAGAGAGGCCGAGGCAAAAACGGCCCAAGCCGAAAAGGAGCTTCAGGAGGCCCTGGCCACTAAAAACGCCGAAATCAAGGCGGCCGACGAAAAGGCTTACGCTCAGGGTATGGCCGACGTCACTGAGGAATATAAACTACAAGTTAGGCAGGCATGCAACAGGGGCTTCTCCCTTGGTTGGATGTCCCTGATAAAAAAACTTGATCTCCCTGCCGATTCACCCTTCCGCAATGCCGATGCTATCCCTCTTCCATTCCCACCACCTCCACCTCCAAGTCAACCTGAGGATGCTTCTGAATCTGAGGATGAAGATGGAGATGAGGACGAGGATGAGGCTTTAGTAAGGAAATCCAAGGATGCTGCTGGGGCCAAGTCCCTTCCTTCAACTGAGCAAATCATGGACTTAACTCAAGATGAAGTGGGTGATGAGGTTGCCAAGGAAACTACTCCTGAGCAGGCTTCGTCCGACGTTCCTCAAGTTGACAAGAGTATTGACGAAACTCTTGCCGAGATTGATGCAGAACTTGCAACGGAGAAGGCGGCCGAAGTAGTTCTTCAAGAATCTGCCGAGGTCCAAACCCAAATTGCTCCTGAAGCTGAGGAATCATAACTTTGATGTCTTTTGTACTTTTTTGTTTCTTGGGCAGTATAAGCTTCTTTATGTGGCCGATGTGCCTCCTGTTTTTTGTTGAATGCTTTAATATAACTATCTTTCTTCGAATGCCTGCACTCTCTTGTCTTTTCTTTGACTGTCTCTGCATGATTCTATACTTAGAATATTTTGTATGCCTTTCATACTTTGCCTCCTTTGTGCAATTTTCTCGGGGTTACATACCTCGGGTATAATAACTGATGATTTACCTCGGCAAGAACTTGACCTGTAAATTTTGCATAAATTTCAACAAGTGTAAAACATATACTGTTTTAAGTTTAACTTACTTTTCTCAAGTCTCAACGACTGTAAAACAATGATCTTAGCTTTCACCTTCAACCTGTAAATTGTTATAAATTTCAACAGATGTTTAAATATCATATATCGGCTTACCTTTATCTTGTAAATTGTTACAAATTTCAACAAGTGTTAGACAATGATATCGGCTAAACTTCAACTTGTAAATTGCTACAAATTTCAACAAGTGAAGATAAGGAATAACCTCAGCTTAACTTCAACTTGTAAATTGCTACAAATTTCAACAAGTGAAGATAAGGAATAATCTCAGCTTAACTTCAACTTGTAAATTGCTACAAATTTCAACAAGTGAAGATAAGGAATAATCTCGGCTTAACTTCAACTTGTAAATTGCTACAAATTTCAACAAGTGTTAAGTGTCTTTGTATTCTTTCCGCCCCCAATGTGAACCTGAGTTCCACTTGGGTTCTCATTATTCATGTCTTCCAGAAACAATATTTTGTATCTTTATCAGTCACATGTGTTGAAGAATTCTGAAAAGATTTTATTGATGACATCGGTCAAAAACAATGCATATCTAATGATAGAAAAATTTCAAATTACAAGTGTTCCAGGGTCTAGGCAATGCTTTGCCCTCATTGTCTTCAAGCCGATAGGCTCCATTGCCTAATACCGAAGTGATTCTGTAGGGTCCTTCCCAGTTTGGGCCAAGCTTGCCCTCTCTGGGATCCTTCTTGTTGCCGACGACTTTTCTCAGGACTAGGTCGCCGACTTGAAAATCCCTTGGATTGACCTTCTTGTTGTAAGCTCTGGCAAGCTGTTGCTGGTATGCTGCGAGCTGAATTGCAGCTTTCTCTCTTCGTTCTTCCAAAAGATCCAGATCTCGGGCTAAGAGTATATCATTAGTCCCATTCTCAACTCCCTGGGTTCGGATCCCTGGGATGCCGACTTCCAGTGGAATGACTGCTTCTGTGCCATAAGCCATGGCAAAGGGGGATTCTCCTGTTGATCTTCTCGGCGTAGTCCGATATGCCCAAAGCACGTTGGGCAATTCGTCTACCCACTTTCCTTTTGCTGCCTGCAGCCTCTTCTTTATTCCATCCAAAATTACTTTGTTGGATGCTTCAGCTTGTCCATTACTTTGGGGAAAACTTGGTGTTGAAAAGTAATTCTTGATCTTGAATTTCGCACAAAAGTTCTTGATGAGTTTGCTGTCAAACTGCGTTCCGTTGTCGGCAACTATTGCTCTTGGAATCCCAAATCTGGTGATGATGTTTCTCCATATAAAGTTCTTGACATCCACATCTCGGATTTTGGCAAGAGGTTCTGCCTCTATCCACTTCGTGAAGTAATCTGTTGCTACCAGCAAGTATTTTCTCTGCCCAGTTGCCTGGGGAAGTTGGCCAACAAGATCCATGCCCCACTGGGCAAACGGCCAAGGGCTGGATACTGGATTCAGGTCAGCAGCTGGCTGGTGTATCAAAGGTGCAAACCTTTGGCATTGTTCGCACTTCTTCACGTATGCTTCTGCATCTTTTTGCATGTAGGGCCACCAATACCCCTGGGTAATGGCCCTGTGAGCTAGTGATCTGCCCCCAGCGTGGCTTCCACAAACTCCTTCATGAATTTCATATAAAAAATCTTCAACTTGCAAAGGGTGTACGCACCTTAAAAGGGGTCCAGTGAAGGACCTTCTGTAGAGATGTCCGTCTGCTGTCAGACTGAATCTTGCCGACTTCAATCTGACTTTGTGTGCCTCCTTGCGGTCTTCTGGCAGCTTTCCTTCTTTCAGGAATGCAACTATTGCATCCATCCAGCTTGGTCCCATGTCCACACACATTGCTTCCTGCTCTGTGTTCCGTGGTTCTATGCTCGGGCCCGACATATAGTCAATCATTATTGTCCTTGTTTTTCCAGTCTGTATTGAACTTGCCAGGTTGGCCAATGCGTCGGCGTGGCTGTTATCATCTCGGCTTACTTGGAGTAGTCGGCAGTTCTGAAATAAGGCTGCCAATCTGATGACCTCTTTTGCATATGCCGACATCCTTTCGTCTCTGGCTGCAAATTCTCCTGTTGACTGGTTAACAATAAGCTGTGAATCACAAAAAACTATTACCTCATCTGCTTCTGCTACTGCTGCCAGTTTTAGCCCTGCAATTAATGCTTCGTATTCTGCTTCATTGTTTGAGGCCTTGAACCCCAAACGGATGGACTGTTCTATTATTTCTCCATCTGGAGATATCAGTAGTACTCCTGCCCCCGCTCCTTGTCGGTTTGAACTTCCATCGACAAACAGTCTGAAGGAGTCGCCGATGTAGATGCTGCAGGGTCTGAGTTTTTCCTTCCTTTGTTCTTTTGCCTTTGGCTGGGCTTCTCCTTGCTTGCTGGGACAACGTTCATCTTGGCTCAACGGAGCCCGATGTTCGTTGGATTCCGGGGTGAACTCGGCCACGAAGTCGGCCAAAACTTGGCCCTTAATTGCTGTTCTCGGCCTGAACTCCAGGTCGTACTGGCCCAAGGCCACTGCCCATCTTGCTATCCTTCCAGTTAAGTCTCCTTGCTGTAACAAGGGTTTCAAAGGGTGCTCTGTTAGCACTACAATCTTGTGCGCCTGAAAGTAATGGTTCAACTTCTTTGAAGCCATCACTAAGGCTAGCATTAATTTCTCTAGGGGTAGATACCTTGTTTCTGCGTTGGCCAAGGTTTTGCTTACATAGTAAACAGCCTTTTGCTCCCCTTTTTCTTCTCGGACTAACACCGCGCTTACTGCGTGTTCTGAAACTGCTAAGTACAAAAACAGCTCTTCCCCAGGTCCAGGTGTTGAGAGGACTGGAGCCGTAGTCAGATACTTCTTTAGGTCGGCCAACGCGGCCTCACATTCCTCTGTCCAGAGGAAATCCGTGGCTTTCTTCACCAGGTTGAAGAAAGGTTTACATTTGTCTGAGCTTTGGCTCATGAACCTGTTTAGGGCTGCGGCCCTTCCGGTAAGCATCTGTACCTGTTTTGCCAATGTTGGGCTCTGTAAATCTAGGATGGCCTTGATCTGATCTGATCTGGGCTGGCCTCAATGCCCCTTCTTGTCACCAGGTACCCCAAGAACTTACCAGATCCAACTCCAAACGCGCACTTTGATGCGTTGAGTCGGAGCCGATATGTTTTGAGGATTTCAAAGACCTCTTTTAGGTCAGAAAGATGACCCCTAGGCTCGTTGGTCTTCACGACCATGTCATCGATGTAGACTTCTACTGTTTAGCCAATCAAGTGTCTGAACATCTTGGTTACCAACTTTTGGTAAGTTGCTCCTGCGTTTTTCAGCCCAAAAGGCATTACTCTGTAACAGTACGGGCCTTTTGGGGTGATAAACGCTGTCTTTTCTTCATCCAGGGAGTACATGGCTATTTGGTAGTACCCCCTATAAGCATCTAGGAAGCTCATCCTTCCATGTCCAGATGTGGCATCCACCAACTGGTCAATCTTGGGTAGAGGAAAGCTGTCTTTGGGACAAGCTTTGTTTAGGCTTGTAAAATCTACACAGACCCTCTATTTACCGTTCTTTTTCTTTACTACCACAGTGTTTGATAGCCATGTCGGGTAATCGACTTCTCTGATGGCCCTGGCCTCCAGAAGTCTGTCTACTTCCTCTTCTACTGCTTCGACGTGCATCAACGTCGGTCTTCTGGCTCGCTGTATTACAGGCTTGGTCGACCTGTCGACGTTCAGTTTGTGGCATGTGACCTCGGGGTCAATGCCAGGCATCTCATAAGGTGTCCAGGCGAACACCTCAATGTTTGTTCTCAAAAAAGCTTCCAGCTCTCTTTCCTCTTCTTCGGCTAAGCCTGAGCCGAGAAGAAAGAAGCGTTCTTCATCGCCCTCCTGGACGAGGATTTTCTTTAGTGCTTCTTCACTTTTCTCGGCCGGCTCCTTGCCGACATCGTCTAGGACCTCCATGTCCTCGTCTTCGATTTCTGCCTTCTCTGGTTCTCGGATGTTGCAGGTTGATTTCATTGCTGCCATGGAGCAAGTTTTTGCCTGCAGTTGATCTCCTCTGATTTCTTCAATCCCAAGCTCTGTTGGGAACCGCAATAGTTGATGCAATGTTGAGGGAACTGCCCCCATTGCATGCAACCATGGCCTTCCCAAGATGATGTTGTATGGTGAGGGTGTGTCAATCACAATGAATTCCGTCTTGATTTTCTTTGTGCCGGCTTGTACTTCCAAGCTTGTTGCGCCTAGTGGCCATGTCGGCGTTCCATTGAAGCCGACCATCGGGCCATTGGATCCTTCCATGTCATCTGGGTGAAGGCCCAGCTCCTTGTAACATCTAACGTACATGATGTCGCAAGAGCTGCCTTGATCAATCAAGATGCGCTTCACTTGGCACTCCCCAACCTGGAGGGATACTACCAAGGCATCATTATGCGGATGTTGGACCATCTCTAGGTCGGCTTCAGTAAAAGCTATCATCGGTCCTTGGCACTCCTCTGGCCGATGTCTCTTTTCCCCGACTTGGTAGACATGCTGTAAATGCCTTACCCTCTGGGTCTCTCCTCTGACTTCGTTCTCGTTGACCCTTGAGTGGATCACATTAACCACCCGTGGTCCCCCTGCCTGTGGTTGCTGTGCTGGGGGAGGCGGGGCTGCTGGTGCTTGAGGCAATCTTGCCTGTTCCTCTCTTGTCCTGGCTTCATCGACAAGGTCTCTCAGATGGCCTTGTCTCACTAAGTCCTCTAAGTGTGCTCTTAGGGCTCTGCAGCCCTGGGTTGGGTGCCCCTCTTCATTGTGGTAAGCACAACGCCTACCAACGTTCCTTCCCATGTATTCTCCTGGGGCCTTTGCCGGTGCTCTGAAATAGGGTTGGTTTCGGATTTGATCCAGGACTTTGTGGACCGGGATTCGGAACACAGTCGTCACTGCCTGTTTGGCCCTCAATTCCGTTTCTTGTTTGTTGAACCCGTTGTTACCTCGGCCTCGCTTCGGCGAGCCGTTGGTTCTTTCTTGTTTTATCTCTTTATTCCCCGATGTATCTTCCTCGGCTCTGGCATACTTCTCGATTCTTGCCATGAGCTCCTCCATGCTTTTCGGCAATGTCTTTGCCAAGGACTTCCGTAATGGACAATCATCTTTCAGGCCGTTCTTGAAAGACACGACTGCCACCTCCTGGTTGCATTCGGGTATTCGGTTGAACACCTCATAGTACCTTTTTGCATAGGCCCTAAGGCCTTCATCCTTGCTGATCTTCAGAGCCATCAATGCGTCCACCCTCAATGGCTGCAACTTGTTTGTCACGAATCTGGCCACAAACATCTCGGCCAGGCTTTCCCAAGTCTTCACGCTTCCCTTTGGGAGCTTGTGGAACCAATCTGATGCAATCTCCCCGAAGGATGAGGGGAACACTTTGCAGAGCAACGGCTCGTTTCCGCTATACAATGCCATTGAGTTCAAGTATAATCCAACATGAAAGTTAGGGTCTGACTTACCATCGTATATTTGAAACCTCGGCATACTGAATCTCTTTGGTGCCTGGAACTTGTCCAATTCTACCGAGAATGGTGTCCTTGGCTTGTCGGGTGAGGTTACCTCGGCTTCTCCGTTCTGTTGCTTCCTCTTGAGGTAGTTTCTCAAGTCTTCTTTGCTCCGTCCAGGAGCTCGGCTATCTGCTGACTTCAGTTTCTTCGGCATACTGCTCTCGGCCTCGTGGTGGGCCCTTTTCGATCTCTCCCCATGAGTTGTGTCAAAGCATAACGCCTGCCCTTGAACATGCCGATGTTTCTTGGGTTCTGCGTCCTTTGTGTGATATGTCTTTTGGGACTCTTCTCTTCTCGGCTCCTCTCGTCCGACTTCCCTGGAAGGCCGGTGAGAGTGCCTCCCACTCCTAGTGTGCTGAGGGGCTTCAGGAATTGTTTTCTGCCCTTGCTTCTGGGCATTGGTTGCTGGCATTGGTGTGTCGTGCAGTGGGTATGGCGGCTGCATGACGTTGTTTTGCATCATGAAGTTGACGACCGATTGTAGGTCTGCCAACTTGTCTGCCATCTCTTTTACCTCTTCATCCCTCCGTAGGCACCTGTCCCTCCATACCTGGAGGTTGTCTTCGTTGTAGTATCTGCTCTGATCCGCCTTCTTTGAAGTGTCGCCTTCCTGGCCGACGTCTTTCGCCCCGTGATTCTGGTCACGAGTTTCTGTGTTGCGGTTGTTTCCTTCGACATTGAAGTCAATAGGTCTTTCGCTCCCAGCGGGAGTGCCGTCCCCAATCTTTTCTTTCTGTGCGTTACTGGCCATCTATTCGTCTTTCTTTCCCACAGACGGCGCCAAATTGTGTGAATGATTTTCCGACCACACTGCCCGTTTAGTAATTCAGCTGTAGAACACTGGCAGAATAGATGGCACCCTGCTGTCCTGCACAAAAAGAGAAGGTTCCGGCGGTGGTTCTTCCACCCGAGGGCTCTCCGACGATCAAGTCAGTATATCTCTCAAAGATAATCAAGTGCTAAACTCACTACAGAATATCAAAGCCTAAAATTGCGTACCTTATACCCACGGGGGTGCCTTTCTTTTAGTTTACTCAATCCTAGTCCCACTAGAAGCCTGGCTTCTATGGACTCCAATTCAGTGCTTACTTTGGATTTCTCAAGAGATAAGGATAAACTCCCTAAGAGTATTACCCTTATCCTCCTGAAGTCTTTCTTCATCCTAGGACTCTTGTCCCTCATCCGTTTATCTCGGATTCCGGTATTCTTGCAGATAACCTCGGTAACTCCGAGATCACCTCGGCATAACTACCACGACACGTGGCACCTCGACTGACACGTCGGCGTTACCTTGCCACGTGTTGGTACTCTGAAAATATATCCCCACATCTAGTTATTTAAACAATACTAGAAATATATGGAATTTCTCACCTTAAAATGATTTTTTCACAATTTTTAACTTAAATTTTGGTGTCCTTTGAAACACTCTTCTTCTTCCTTTCTTCTTTCTCTTCTTCATAAATCCATTTTTCTCTCTCTAATTGTAGAATCCTCCAACACATTTCTTGTTTGACTTCAACTCTCTCTCTCTCTCTCTCTCTCTCTCTCACGGTTTTCTCCAGCAAAACCTGGGGCACACTTGCATCTTTTATTTTTTATTTCAATCCTTCTTTTTCTTTTTTTTCTTTTTTGTTAAAGATTCTAGAATGCTCTCACTCTTTCTACATATTAAGGGGTTGTTTGGAGTCATCTAAATAAGTGCACTTTTTGTCTTTTTACGAAAAGATGTATAGAAAAGTAGAGAGGTGATGTGATGGAAAAAAGATAAAAAGATGAATTATTTAGGGGATGCCATAATTAGATTAATTGCTAATGACTCGTAATTATGCTTACTTTATTGTATTTAGTCTCAGATCAAATTACTTTAAATTAATTCTTAATTCAATCATTCGTAATTTATACCGATCTCACTTAATCCTAATTAATTATGATTACCACACAACTTAATTAACCCCAATTAAGGCTTAATTTAACCATTCCAAATTTTATTAATCTGAATAAGATTTTTAATCGAACTCCTAAGAGACTCCAAATATCAAATTAAACTTGTTGTCATTATCCATTTTGGTTGTCCAAATCACTAAAGCCTTCAATTTCAGATCCAATTCAAGATTCCTCTCAATAATTTACATATTCAAATTGGACACCTCATAAGTGAATTTAATTCAAAATAATCACAATTACTGATCCTCATAATCAAATTAGCTTAATTAATACTAATTCGGGACTCAATTAATCAAATCTTAATGTTACTAAACTGAATCGAAATTGAATCAAATATTTAATTAAACTCTCATATGGTTCCATACTGAAAATTAAACTGATTCAACCCACTGATTATATCTTCTTAAGCCATTTAGGCTTTTAATTTCTAATTCCGACATAAATCTTTTACAAAATCATCTACAAATCACTCAATAATATTTATCAATTCCACAATTAAATCAGAATAATAACTAATTAAAATCCAACTCTCCTTGACTAATTAAATGCAAAATTATTATACGTGGCGGGGTCGTCACAAATATGGTGCGGAAAAAAAAAATGCACTGTAATAATTAATAGAATTGCAGTAGTAAAAAAGGAACGTAAGCATACACAAGAAAATGTAACAAAAAGCTAAAAGGAATATTTGTCTGCCATAATTGGGAAAGCATTAAGAAGTTTCAAGCGTTGTAGTGCATAGCCAACACAATGGCATTACGAGGGATGGCCCATACAAAAGCTATCATGTAAATGAAAATCAGGTACGTGACAACAATATGACAACAAATAAGCATAACATGAAAGACACACATTGAAGGACACGCAAGGAGTGCTGTAAGTTAACGAAGTTACCCTTTAACAAAAATACAATGTCTATAAGGGAGGCCTGAAAGTTAGGAATGTGCGTTAGCCATATTCGTCACAGTAACCAATCCAACTACGACATGGCAAAAGTAGACAAAGGTATTAGTAAAGTTTAAAATAATGAAATTTGCAAAACTTTTGATGACTCACCAATGCATGAGAGCATTGGTAATAGGCACGACCCATATATTCTCGAAGATCTTGAAATATTCACCAGACAATGGCCAAGCCACATGCACACAAGGGTCGTGCCCGGGCGTAAACATGATAGATGATATAAGGAAGCCGAAGAACCATAGATGAAAACAAGAGTAACATGGTTAGCCAAAATATATATATATAGATATATATATATATATATATATAAGTATTGAAAAAATGTGTTGAAATGTACCATAGGCAATTTGTGTTGGAAGGGGAAATGCATTACACAAATCCTAGCATGAACCAAGTTAGAAAAGAAGCTAAAAACTAGTGTACATTGCCTTGTTTTAAAAACTAGAAATGGTAATTTACGTGGTTAAAAAAGAGTTAACAGTTTTCAAATGTCCCAACGTGAAACAAAAATAAAGGTGATCAAACATACCTTCGCAGGATTTGTTTAAAAAAAATAGGAAACCCTCTATCGGAATTATGGGGACAGTACAAAAAAATCTTTCACAAATGTTTGGATGCACAAAAAAAAAAAAAAAAAAAAAAAAAAAAAAAAAAGGGAAAGGAAAATGGAACAAAAACACTATTGGTCAAATCCTCCTTCCTTTAAAAAAATAATAGAATGGTCGTTCTATGTCTTATAAATCATTTCAGAGTTCGAAAAAAAACCATATTTCCAAAATGACGACCATTTTCCATAACCAAAGAGCATTTCACAAAAATAAAAAATCGTGAAGGAATGTTGATTTTGCACCAAAATCCCCAAATCCACCTGCCATTACTGTCAAACTAGTTACAATGAAGCCCCAAACACAAAAGAATCGGCATAAAAAATGGTTGATCAGTGCAGAGGGAAAACATTATACACACATTTTGTGGGTTTTTCTTTATCGTGCAAAGTGGGGCTGTAGGTGAATGGATGAGTGAACAACCAAAGAGTCCTGATTTGGGGGCCTTGTTGTGAAACCATAATATGAATTGTGTATGTGGCAACAAAAAATAGTGTATGCTCAAATCACCCATTTTTTCGAGCGTAAGTAAGAGTTGTTATCTTCGTCGAAAGTAAGAAGAAGGGTTAGAGAGCTAAAGATTTGGAAGATGCTTTGGCTTCTACTACTCTATCGGTGGGATGAGTGCTAGTGGGAGCCAATTTGGTATTGGGAGGAGTTACGGTTGGATGAGAAGTGCGTTGTGCAAGATCGGCTATTGTCATACTCTTGCCAGTGTGAGGGTGAGTTGGATCTACTATTTTGCAAGCTCATTGTTTGAGGAAAGTGTTGTTCAAACCAGGTTTTGTGCAAGTTGGGCAAACAAATGTATATACATATTTATGGAACCTCTGTCCAAAACAAACCAAAAACAAGGGTGATTGTGTTATTTTGTCATCTAGGATATAAAGCTTGAGGGCTCGAAAATTCCACGGCTTAATTGGCCCGAAATTGAAAACGACGTCGTTTTCAATTTTTTTTTTTTCCCTCTCCTTAAACAGGGAGAAGAGAAACGAGAGAAGGGAGAAAGAAGAAAGGAGAAAGGAAAAGAGAGAGAGAAGAGGGAGGAAGGGAGGAGCAATGGCATGATGGCGTGGACAGGACGACGACGTGATGGCATGATGGCGGCGACGGGACGACGGAGCAACGGCATGATGGCGTGGACAGGACGACGACGTGATGGCATGATGACGGCGACGGGACGACGGAGCAACGACGTGATGGCGTGATAGCAACGACAGGACGATGGGCTGTGTGTGTATACACAGAGAGCATCTTCCTCCTCTCCTTCTTTCTCTATTCTTCTCTCTTGCCCTCATTTTTTTTTTTTTTGATTTTTTTGATTTGTGATATGTTCTTGAGCATCTTCCTCCTCTTTGCAAATTGGTGATCTGTTCTTGAGTATTGGTGATCTGTTCTTCTTTATTTCTTAGATTTGGTGAAAAAACTCATAAATTTTTTTGAGTTTGTTTGTTGAGTTTTGATCTTCAGAGCAGAGCAGAGAGAGTTTTGATCTTCAGAGCAGAGAAGAGAGGGAAGGAAGAAGAGAGTGAAGGAAGAAGGAAAAGGAAAAAATAAAAAATAAAAAATCAAACAACGTCGTTTGAAAATTCAAGACAGTCGAACCCCTTAACATTCGGGCTACGTAGCACGGCTGTTTTTTTCATACACTATCCAACAAAAGTACTATTTTTTGACTTTTTTTTAATAATTTTTTAATTTTTTGTACTATATTAGGTTATACCAAATAATACCTAAGTAAATGCAGTCATTTAATTACACCACTTTTTACTTTTTAACATATATTTTTTATAAAAAGTTAAAAAAAAAATATTAAATGAGTACATCTCAAACGGGGCTTTTCCCAAAATAAGCTAAAATATCAAGCTATTTCCCAAACTAGGCCTAGTTTCGACGGATTTCTCAAAATAAGCTAAAACGTGGTTACAACCACGTTTTCACCGTTTTTGTGGCCCTTTTGCAAAAAATTTATAAAATCGTAGAAGTGTGGTTACAAATCACGCTTTTAATTAAGAAAGCATGGTTACAAACCACGCTTTTAAGTAATTTTTTTTTTTTTTTTTCAGAAAACGTGGTTACGAACTACGCTTTTACTGTTGACCAAAGAAAACGTGGATGATAACCACGCTTTTGACCAAAATGTAAAAATATGTTTTCAAAACACCTTTTTAATACAAACCAACTCTCACTCTGACACACAGTACACACACCCACAACACTCATGCACATCAACTATATAATTGAAACAATATAATTTTTATATATAATAATAATTAAATATATATAATAATAATTTATAATAGCAAATAATAATTTTTATATAATTTTTGTAAATATAAATCATTTTTATATAATTTTTATATTTCGAGTGGTTAGAAATAATTTTTTACAAATTAAATTGAAACAACCATACGTATGTATATAACCTGCCCAAAAGTTAAAATGATAATTATTTTTTACCCTTAAATGATAATTATTTTTTATTTTTTATTTCTTAACCAAATTAATTTTTAATTTTTTTAAAAAAAAATTCTAAAAATCAAAACATGCATAACCTAAAAATCTTTTGATAAATACGTATGGTTTAAGGGTAAAGATTTTTAGGTTATGGATGGTTTGATTTATCATTTAAGTCATTTATCAAAATCTTTACCCTTAAACCATACGTATGTAAGTCATTTATCAAAAAAAATTTAGGTTATGTATAGTTTGATTTTTAGAATTTTTTAAAAAAAAATTAAAAATTAATTTGGTTAAGAAATAAAAAATAAAAAATAATTATCATTTAAGGGTAAAAAATAATTATCATTTTAACTTTTGGACAGGTTATATACATACGTATGGTTGTTTCAATTTAATTTGTAAAAAATTATTTCTAACCACTCGAAAGATAAAAATTATATAAAAATTATTATTTGCTATTATAAATTATTATTATATATATTTAATTATTATTATATATAAAAATTATATTGTTTCAATTATATAGTTGATGTGCGTGAGTGCTGTGGGTGTGTGTGGGTGTGTGTCAGAGTGAGTT
Organism: Camellia japonica; assembly: GCA_030407325.1. Classification (NCBI taxonomy): domain Eukaryota; kingdom Viridiplantae; phylum Streptophyta; class Magnoliopsida; order Ericales; family Theaceae; genus Camellia; species Camellia japonica. Next base: position 87,038,760 of record JAPPVO010000014.1, on the reverse strand, counting down.
GGTTTGTATTAAAAACGTGTTTTGAAAACGCGTTTTTACATTTTGGTCAAAAGTGTGGTTATCATCCACGTTTTCTTTAGTCAACAGTAAAAACGTGGTTCGCAACCACGTTTTCTGAAAAAAAAAAAAAATTTACTTAAAAGTGTGGTTTGTAACCACGCTTTCTTAATTAAAAAGGTTGTTTGTAACCACGTTTTTACGATTTTACAAATTTTTCACGAAAGGATCACAAAGACGGTAAAAACGTGATTTGTAACCACGTTTTAACTTATTTTGAAAAATCCATTGAAATTATGCCTAATTTAAAAAATACCTTGACATTTTGACTTATTTTGGGAAAAGCCCCCATCTCAAACAACCCCTTAACGGCGCGAAGGGCAGATCAGCATCAAGTGATAGCCCTCTCAAAAGTGTCAGTCACCTCACCATTCAAACATTCAAATTCAAAGGTTTCGCCGGCGAAAACCATAAACATCCAATTAAATTAGCAGGGCGGGCGGGCAGGCAGGCAGGTGGGCGGACACACACACACACAGAGTTTATCAGAAGAACAGGAAAACAAAAAGAGAATATGTCAGTGAGGACATTCGTCGAACACCTGAGACACATCACTTGTTCTAGTCGCTCCCTCGCGCACCTCTCCTCGCACCATCATCTCCCTCGCTCCCTCGCACACCTCTCCTCGTATCTGTATTATTATTCATCATCAGTTTTGAAAGAAGACCCAATTGAAGTGATCTCAGAGCTCTGGGTCCGAGCCCACCACCACCAAACCACCCCACAAAAACCTTTCACCAACCTGACTGGATTCCTGGCAAAACTGGAGCTGTGGGTCTTGGCCTACCAGCGCACTTGCGCCCACTTCACCAGCTCCTTCCCTCCCCGCTACGCCCTCCACTCCCACCACGTCCTCCCCCACCTCCTCTCTCTCCGCAACGCCGTCCTCCGAGGCCACTTCATCTGGAACGCCAACATCGACCTCCACATTTACATTCGCAGCCCAAATCACAAACCCACCAATCCCCCTTTTCAAGACCACCTTGTTCAGGAACTCCTCTTGCTAATTCTCGAACCCATTTTCGAGTCTCGCTTCTCTTCCAAATCACACGCCTTTCGCCCTGGCCGCAACCCTCATACCGTTATTCGCACTATTAGGAGCAACTTCGCCGGCTTCCTCTGGTTCTTGAAAGGCGATGTTACTGAAATTTTTGAAGACATCGATGTTAATGTGTTGACGGGTTGTGTCCAAGAGGCTGTCAAGGATAAGAGGGTTCTGGGTTTGATCAAATTGGCACTTAGTAGTAGAGCTTCCACCCCTGTAAAAAAAGAGAATAATAGATCATCACAATGTGGTAGTGGAGATAAACAAGATTTTGGAAAGAGGAGGAAGAAGAAGAAGAACAAAATTGGTTCGAGGAAGAAAAAGATCCTAAATGAAAATGAGCCGAAACCAGACCCGTATTGGTTGAGAACTTTCTATAGTTTCGCACCCGAGGAAGCTGCAAAGGTACCCAATTATGGTTTTTGTGGAATTCTTAGTCCTTTACTTGCTAATGTATGTCTTGATGAATTGGATCACATGATGGAAGAGAAAATTGTCGAGTTTTTTAGGGCATCCAAGCTTGATTCGATTTGGAAAGATTCAATTGATGATGCTAGTCATAACCCTTCTTGGCCAGAATTCGTTCCTTCCAGTGGGAAGGACAGAACAAGGAAAATGGATTACATTCGGTATGGTGGTCATTTCTTAATTGGGATTCGAGGACCTAGGGAAGAGGCAGTGAGAATTCGCAAGGAAATATTTGAGTTTTGTGAGAAGAAATATGGGTTGAGGTTGGATAATTCAAAGGTGGAGATAGAACACATCAGTAGAGGAATTCAGTTCTTGGACCATATAATTTCTCTCCGGGTGATACACCCAACTCTTCATTACACTGCAACTGGTGGTGAAATTGTGAGTAAGAAAGGTGTCGGTACTTTGCTTTCAGTCACAGCTAGCTTACAACAATGTATTCGTCAATTTAGGCAGCTTCAGCTCGTTAAGGGTGATAACGATCCCGAGCCACTGCCGTGCACTCCTATGCTCTATTCAGGTCAAGCTCATACTAATGCACAGATGAATAAGTTCCTTGAAACCATGGCAGATTGGTACAGATTTGCAGATAACCGCAAAAAAATTGTTGCATTTTTTGCATATGTGATTCGTAGTTCTCTGGCTAAACTATATGCTGCAAGGTATAGACTGAAATCTCGTGCCAAGGTGTACAAGATAGCTTCACGTGATCTCAGTCGTCCATTGAGGGCAATTAGTAACAGTTCTGTTCCTGAATATTCAGATCTTTTGAGGATGGGACTTGTTGATACCATTGAAGGTGTACAGTTCTCTCGCATGTCTTTGATACCTTCTTGTGATTACACTCCATTCCCAAGGAATTGGGTCCCAGATCATGAGAGGGTGTTGCGTGAGCATATCAGATTACAAGATCCAAAATTCTTTTGTGAATTGCACAGATCAGTCAAACAAGAGGGTTTAAGCATGCCACAAGATGAGATATCTCAGATTTTATGGGACTGCAAAACACTTGGAGTAAGGAGCTTCTTGTCTAATCATGAAAAAGAAATGAAAAATGCTTCAAAGGATGTATTGGTTCCACCATAAATTCAGTAATGGAATCAGAAAATCTAATAGTTCCTCAAAGGAACTTAATGGCAGGTGGTCTCTGGAAGCAGGTTTCCACAGAAGGATCATGTGCATTGTCCACCTGCCTCAACATACTAAGGTCAGTTGCACACTAAGAATCACTCGCTTTGGATCCTTTTGTATTCTTAATAATTTCCCACTGTTTGGATGCTTAAATGTCTGCCGTTGAGAACAAACATGCTTGTAAAATGAACAAGATGAGTCAAGACACGAAAAATGATAGAATTATCCCAGTTTTATCCTGCAGGGATGAGTCCAAAGGGCCCAGCCTTAGAGGGGGTTCCTGGTCATCAAAAAAAAAAAAAGAAAAAGAATTACAATATATCTATGAGAAACCAGACATGATATTAACAAGAGAAGACGAGATGAAGTTTGATAATATGGCTTGCTCATGTTTAACGAAGACAAATGACTGCACCAGTGAGGTATATGTTTCAAGTTGGAACGCACCAAGGAAAATGGGAAGGTTGGAGTAAATAATATGGTGACATCTTACAGAAAAGAGGCTCTAGATATAGGAAAAGGCAATTCCATTTCAGTCAAAAGTTGAACAAAAAATAAGCATTGATCCTCAAAGTGTTTTTCATGATCAAATTAACACTTGAGGAGCCTTCTGGGAACTATTCAGTGGTCCTATTAGTTTACTTGTGAAAATTCAGTCTGGTCATCATGATCTTAAAATCTATCTCATTGGAATGGATAAGATTCTTTTCAATGCTGCATTGAGTACTCGTGTGACTTCTGAATTTTAATTGGAAGTTGATTGCCTAAGATTTCCCACTTTGTTTAGCTTACTGAAATCTTAACATTTTTCTAACCTTCTGATTTGTAAAGCGCCACCGCCGCCCACACCCCCCCCCCCCCCCCCCTTTCAAACTCACCCTCATTTATCACCTCTATGTGCACAGCATTTTTTTTTTCTATGAAGAAATGATTGATTGGAAAGCTAACAGTATAGATGTTCAGTATTACAATATTATTCTTAACAAGGAGATTCTGATACTGAAGTGATTGGGCTTTTAAAAACATTTTCCAATAAGTTGATAATATTTGCGCTGGAGTTGTCAAAGGAATGGCACAGAACTGAAATTGGAAACAATCATGTTTTAGAGAAACCATGCAAGAAATTTTATTTTTGGACATCACCTGTAAGGCCAGGTAGCATAATAGGCATTTATATCCTAATTATGATATTGGATTGTTCTTCTTGTGGCATTAGATTTTCATTTTGATTCTTCTAAAGTTTTAATCTAAGAAGCCTGGACAATTCAAGGAAGGTAACGTGTACATGACATGACACTCATTGGACACTTCCCAACAGTTAGACTCACATGAAACAATACAAGTTTGAATAAAATAACTTGGAATTCAATGATAAAATAGAAAAAAAATATAAATTTATATATATTCTCCTTCTTTAGACTTCAAAAATTATTATATTTGAGTTAAATATTAATATTTATGACATATAATAATTATTTATCCTAATATATAACATATAATCAATACATAAAATTATATATTTTTCATGTGTCCCACACGTGTTGTGTCCTACATATTTTGAAATTTTTTGTGTCGGTATGTCCCCGTCTGTGCTTTTTAGGTTTCAATACAGGAGGAGGAATGCATTGTTGGTATAGAATGTAGATAAACAATTTCAGGTTAAGTTCAACCTAATAAAAAACCTGAGGGGTTGAAACCCATCTGCTCAGCTCAATGTTGTCTGGTGGCACTGACAATAGACCTTTTGGGGACAGTTTGTGAAATCACTCCTTAAAGGGAGCTTCAGTGTAGTAAATATTAGCTCTGTTACTTGCAATCATATTGAACCAGATTAGGAACTTATAATGCTAGAAGTTTAGGGTTTGGCATTGCCACCAAGGTTTTGAAAAGCGGCCGCAACCGTTACGTAACGCCATTACGTAACGGTTGTGGTGGTTACTGCCACCCGTTACAACCGCTTTTGCAGTGTGATTGAGATTCACAGGTGTGTCGGCCGTAGCGGCTGCTGTAGCAATCGTAACGGTGCCGTAACGGCCTGTTACGCACCGTTACGTAACGGTTCCAAACTACTTTCGAAAAAACACAAAAAAAACGCTGAAAATGGAAGAAGAGGGAAGATAAAGAGAGAAGATGGAGAAGCAAGAGATATAGAGAGAGAAGATGGAAGATAAAGAATATGTTATTGATTTGTTGAAACTATAAGACCTATGTTATTCTATTCAGCTCACTCAACCATTTGTTTGTGTGTGTCTATCTATATATTGTTTGAAAATAATAATAATAAGTGTGGTCATTATCTATTTGGCTTGGTTAAAATATGTATATATATATATATATATATTTAGACTCTTATTTATTCTCTTACTTTTGTCATTATTTATCTTATATATGATAGTTAATGATTGATTTTTTGTATAATATAAAGTCATTAATTATTAAAATAAAATGTAAAAACTCAGTTTATAGTGATTTAAAAATATGAAATATATTGGATCATACTTAAAAATTTATAAAAATTGATCAATATTTATTTTAAACCTAATAAATATGATCATGGAAAAAAAATATGCGTATCGGTAAATTTTTTTCAAATTGTGCGAAAAATAAAAAAATTCACGGTTCCGGTTACCGCAACAGTTAAGCTACGGCCTTTACACCCTTCAACCGCAACCGCGCTACCGTCACCGTTACGGCGACCGCAACCGCAACCGCTTTTCAGAACCTTGATTGCCACACATGAGCATCTCTATAAGCTACTGTTTGATTGTCCTATGTGGCAGGACTTGCTTTGATTGCAGAGAGTATCTACTTGTGAATCTAGTTGGCCTGCAACTTGTGTTTTCATATTTCATTTGGCTGGTTATTTGGATTGTTTTTGGGGTCAATTTATGAAAGTAAGTATAATGAATCTCTCAGTTCTACTGATCACTGCTAATTGGTATGAATATAATGACTCCTTTTTTATATGATGTTAACCTTGGGTGGCTTTTGGCAGATTCTTTTTGGGTTTACACTCCACTCATGAAGAACTATTATGGAACTACTCGTGTATTCAGTTTTGTGTTATGATCATAGCCTCTAGTAAGTTCTGTATTTTTTCATATCCTTTTTGTAATTCTAATGTTTCGATGCACATTTATCCTTTTTCTTGATGTCTACCCTGAAGATTGGCTTGCTTCAATAATTAAACTTTTTTGCTATGTTTGCCCTGTAATAAGATTTTGGGTAAATAACATTGACCTCCCTTGAGGTTTGAAGAAAATATAGTAAGCCCCACAATTTTGACATAATTACACTAACCTCCCTTTTAGTAAGGTTAAATGGACTGGAACTAATGCAAATGGTGTGAAAATACGAAGATAAACAATGCAAAATATACATTTTCATATAAAAGAGATGACAACATTATTTTTTCATCTATATAACTAACAAATTATTATGAAAATGGAGCCAAGTGTTAAGTGAATGAAAACCTGAAGCCTTTTAGTAAAAGTTAAACGGACCAAACCCAATGCAAATGGTGTTAAAATGCAAAAATAACAACGTAAAATATACATTTTCATGTAAATGAGATGAAAAAGAGGTTAAGTGTTATGTGAGTTAAAACTTGAAGGGAGCTTTTTTTATTATGCCGAATTTGTAGGGCTTACAGTATTTTGCTCTAAACCTCAAGGAAGGTCAGTGTAATTTACCCTAAGTTTTTTATCTATTCTCCTACAATCTGCACTCAAGTATGGGAATATGTATGGCATTTTGACAGCATGGTGACAACAACTTTTTAGCAACTTTTTTGTTAACTTTTTTTTGTTAATTTTTTTTCTTTAGTGAATTTTTAAAAACTTTTCATGTTTAATTATTAGATTAGACGAAACTAAAAAATAAAAAATTGGAAAAAGTCAAAAAGGGTTTTTTTTGGCTTTAGTGAACTTATTTTATTTTATTTTTTTTTTTTTATTCACCCAAAAAAAAAAAAAACTTATTTTTTGGATTGTTTTCTTTTTCTTTTTCCTTTTTTTTTTTTTTTAAATTTTTTTACAACTTTTTAGATCCTTCTAGACTAGACGAACTTAAAAAGTAAAACATTGACACAAATTTTGAAAGAAATTCACTAAGACAAAATTGAAAAAAAAAAAAAAATGAGGCTTTTCTAGCTATTTGGTACGCAAAATATGTGAATTTCAAGCTTCAATGATGTTTTGTAGACCAAAGTACTGTGAACTCACGTTCACTGCTTGAGCGGTGAAGGGACCGCTCGAGCGGTCACCCTGTTTTCAGCAACTTTGAAAAATGCTCTTGTGCTCATATTTTCTTTTTCTTTTCTTTTTTCCCGAGCATCCTTAGGCATGCATGAGGCCTCAATAAGAGATTAATAAGTTAGAAACCAACATCAACAAATGAGTTAGAAAAGAGAAGTAATTGAGCATTGTATTTCAATGTCTGTATGTTGTGTGCATTGTGTAGGTTAGGTTGGACCACACCGAGGAGTAACATCAGACCAAGTCTTTGTGAGTAATATCTTTATAAAAATATTTTTGTAAAATATTTTCGGAAAAGTTTTGATATGTTGAGCTTTCTGAAATTATGTTTTGTTATGAATGAATGAACTTTCCTTTTTGATTATGTACTGTGGCATCTTAGTTAGTCCCAATAATGGGAGATGATGATATGTCTTAGCTTTGGAGATCTCTCTTAGATTCAACCCAATGGGGTTGTTAGTTTTGTTATCGACCCTATGTGGTTGTTAGCTTTGTCATGGACCCAAGTGGTCAATGTGCTTAGTTCTAATGGATGTACCATATATGTGTATTTTGATAAAGATTAGATATGTATTTTTGAAATGTGATATCAATATGATTTGAAAGTCTTTTAAGAAGATGTAACTCATTCATTGACCCCTTTATATTGATTTTACTTATTGGGTTGATCAGCTGTAGAGTCTGCATAGGAGTCCACCTGTCTTGTGAAGCTGTCTGAATATATATTTGTAGGTGAGCATTAGGATGATCAGCTGTAGAGTCTGCATAGGAGTCCACCTGTCTTGTGAAGCTGTCTGAAGATGTGCCTTCGTGGCAAGGCTTTTGTTTTATTTTGGTTTTATCAACTTTTGTTTTGTCAAGTCATGTATGTGAACTTGTAATGTATAAGATGAGTGTTCCTATTTCAAGTTAATATTATAAGTTATGAAATGAAATGTTTTGCGTTCTTTTGTTCATATCATTATGCACATCTCAATGGACAACGTTATTTCTGTTTTTGCTTCCGCTTCAGGCCCCAATATTTAATACATATTTTGTGATTTCATTAAGAGGCCGTAGGTAATCTATAATTATTGGCCGGGTTGGGGTCGTGACACTTCCTAACATGCATTGGATACTTCCGACTTGTCGGACACACATTCAAACATGTCATTATTTATTTATTTTTTAATTTAGACTACACTTGGGGTACACAGGTGTCCATCGTTTAAACACATATGAAACATATTACAAAGTTGTGTAAAACAATGTAGGATCTAATGAAAAAAGAAATACAATGTAGATTTGTACCTATTAATCCATCTTTTAAAATTTTGAATTTAACTTCGAGTGAAATATATCTGTCTTCAACTGATATTTCATTTGTGCAGTGGCTCGAATTGCTTTGGTGAAGCCTGAGAAGGCAAGAGGAGTTGAGGATGTTCTAACCAAGGCTGCTCAAATGGGTCAGACAGCTGAGAAGTTGAAGTTTGTAGAGTAGCAGTGTACTTGGTGCATATATATATATATTCGTTTTCTTTCTGTCATTTAAAAACTCTCTAGTCAACAATAATAACACATGATAACAAGAAGCTTGATTTAACATTATATGCATAGGTTTCTGAGGAGAGGCTCCTATCACTGTTGGAACAAATCAATACCCAAACAGCTTAACAGACAAAACACATAACTTGCTTCTTGTTTCCATGACTTGAAAATCTTTGGAACATTTTCTGCCTTTGTGTTGATGTAATTAGTATCTCAGATCCAGAGGTGTTGTAGTGTTCTCGAGGATGATGACTAGCTGCAATCGTCTCCATCTGTATTAATGGTGTCCAATTTAATGAAACTGCGATTTGTGTTGCCTATCGGATGCATGTCTCAAACCTTTACGAATAACCTATTGGTTCCTTTTAGTACGGCAAAGGGGACAGTCCTTGGCATTGGTGTCAGTATCGGTGTTAGCATGGCTAAGAGCATATTGGGGCTTTGGACAACATCCATCAACATGTATGTCAATAGGATATCACGTGGTAACACTTTTTACTAATTACAAATTTATATATCCATTATTGTTTCTCAAACACTTAACATAAATGTAGTGGATTTTATTATCAAAACTAATTATAATAGTAGAAGATACCACATGACATGTACTCTATCCGCATATAAAATTTTTCATCAACCAGGTATCTTGCAATAATTGATGAACATTTGGCTGCGTTTGCGGATAACAATTATTGCAGCCAACTGCACCAAAATTGTCCAGATTCTATTCATGAATGTTTTCATATTTTCGCTTTCTAATGAAGTATCTATTTCTTTAATCAATTTTGTCTTGTTTTGGTGCTTGCGTAGAACTCTCACCTCCTTATTTAACTCGTTAGATTTGTTTGTCATATATATGTAGGTTATTTTCATGGAAACTCACTAAATTATTAAAAAGTATTATTTTAACCCTCTAAATTATAAAAATGTATCAATGAACACTCTAAATTATTGAGAAGCAACATTTTGACCCCTTAAATCATAAAAGCATGCAAATGGAGGCTTTAAACTATTGGTGTGTTTCACTTTGATTCCTTTTTGTTATTGCACTGTGACTTAAACCAAACTTTTGATCAATTTTTAGACAAAAAAATACCATTCCACACTATATATTTACAAATTTATTATTATTATTATTTTTAAATATAAGCATTCATCCATTATAATTGTTTTATTATTATTTATTTAAATATTAAAAAGAATATTTAAAAAAAAACAATAATAAAATCGAAAGATGAGGAAAATTGAGATGTGCAGTTTGGTATGTTACAAAGAGTATCCGTGAGTTAGATCAAATTTTTAAGCGAAAATACCATCCAACACTAAATATTTACGAATTCATTATTATTTTTAAATTTTTTTTTAAGTATAAGCATTTATCCATTATTATTATTTTTTTATTATTATTTTAAATATTCTTTATAAACATATTTCATAGAAAGAATATTTTTTTTTTAAAAAACAATAATAAAATAGAAAAATAAGGAAAATTGAGAAGAAGTATAGTTGGGTGTGTTATATAGAGTGTTGAAGGGTATTTTCATCTAAAAAATGTCAATGCAGTAACGAAAAAGATCAAAGTGAAACATGTCAATAGTTTAGGGGCCTATTTGTATACTTTTATAGTGGGTTAATTATACTTCTCAATAATTTATGAGATTTATTTATAAGTTTTATTATTTATGAGGCTAAAGTGATATTTATTAAGAGAGTCTTTGTGTAAATAATCCATATATATACATATATATATATTTGGCTTATTTTTCCTACGAAAGAAAATATCATAAATGCAAGCATACCAACAAGGATTAAAAAATCCATACAGACTAAATTCAAGTCAATTATTAAGCGATTGTGTTGACGGTTCTTTTGCGTCAATGAAAAGGACTTCAAAATTGTCAAGTTTAGAGAAAAGAAAAATTAAAAGGAGGAAGATGGAGAAAGATGATTGAGTGAACAATCGAGGTGATTTAGTGAACAATCGGGGTGATCATTAATTTACCTCTACTCCTATGCTTCGAAAAGGAAGTGCATAAAATAAAGTACAGAAAATTTACCTCTACTCTTATGCTTCAAAAATGAAGCGCATAAAATTAAGTGCAGGAAATATAAATGATAAGAAAAATAGAAATCAATCGTCTTTGATTTGAGTTTTGGATGCCCCTTTTACAATGTAGCCATGAATGGCTATTTATAGGCAATCATTTGTAGGAAAAAAACTACCTAATAACTACTATATTTTTCCATTTCCCACACTTCATACTCCATGATCTTCTACTTCATCTTTATGTCTCCATAACTTCTTTTAACCTCCAATTCATGCTCTATGATCCTCTACATTCTCCATCATCTTTTCACATGTGTTTAATGATTCATAACTTCTCATAACCTATTCACCCAAAAAAAAAAACTTCTCATAACCTCTAAATGAGTAGGAGAGCGTCATGTGTCCTACAATTTATCAATAATAATAAATTATTTATTTATGGTGCCAACAATATACACACATATATACTTTGAAAATTATGCATTTCAAATTCACGCACATTTGACATCGGTGATAGGGAACTATTTCATTCACATGTTTGTATTTTTTACATAAGTAATATTTCAAAAAAGGGGAAATTCTATTATATCCCTACCACATCTCCTAGTTATAATATTGTAATCTTTAATTATGACTCAGTGTAACGCCCCCAAAATAATACAGTAAATATAATCCAGACACATATTAATAACAGCATGAATCAGAGTAAATAATCCTTTCATTATATGAAGTTAATAATACAAAAGAGTTTAACAGAATGAGATGCCCTATTGGCCTACATGTTTCCAAGTTTTGACTTGGTTACACAAAAAGGAGACTAGCTCATACACATTTAGCCCTAGATTTTACAAAAATATACAATTCAAATAAAGAAGCTCTTGCTCCTAAAATGTCCCCCTAAGCTATTGCCTTGGTGGAGGTAGGTTATCAACACTTGAAAATGTTATTCCCAAATAGGATGAGCCATAGCCTAGTAGAAATCATCTAGCATCATATATGAAACTTAGCAAAGGTATAAGTACACTATACATACACAACGTCAGTGATACAAACATCCATAATTATACAGTCATAAAGTACCAATTTCCATTCATTTTATTACATGGACCAGATTCATTATCTTTTTGACAATCTAAATGAGACTTCAACTCATTAATTCTACAATCATATCAACAATGCATGAACACTTCAAACTTTTCTTTCACGGAAATTTCGTCCGCAGGCAACTGTCAAACGGGACCCACGTAAACGTAGGCTATACAAGAACTACAATTGCCATTTTACAGATATTTCGTCCACGGGTTAGGCACCCATGTATAATTTCGGGACTTTCACCCAGGACACTCTGGCAAACTTAATTATAATGGAGTCCATCCCCTCTCTCCTCCCAAACAATCATTCATACATATGCAATGTATTTAAACACAACATCAAACAATGGAGCACATCCCCTTTCCACTCCCACATAGTCATACATGTACAATGTATATAAATATAGTCATATTCAATGACAAACAACAAGAGATTAGTTTCAATTTACCTAATCTTCATGCAATTTCTACAACAATCACAGTTATCCTCCACCGATAGCCCAATACAGTTATTTCTAAACAGAGATTCAATCTCATGACAGATAATTTATTCAAATTTCCGAAGGATGAGTCAATACATAACCAACCCCACCATTCATACCCATACCCTCTCAATTTCACATTTTCAATGACAATTTTAATTATCTATATAAAATAATCATGATAGTCATTTTAGGGCAAAACCTTCCCTTTTCTAATTATTAACCCAAATATCATTTTCAACCATTTTGACCCAACATAATTTCATTTTCGCAACCTACATTCGTTTATTTCATGTTCATCAACAATCCCTCTTTCCATATTATACCCAAACCCTAGGTTTGCTTACAACACCCTCAAAACACACCATTGTTACACAAGATACAAATAACTAAGCTAAATATCATATGAAGGTGTAAAAAAGATCCTTACCTCAAAGGAAGAAGATGAGTCAAACAAGAGAGAAATTCCAAGAGCGCCGAAACCCACTTCTATTCTGATCAAAATGTAGATCTTGACGAGCACTGCCTTTTTCTTAAAGGCACTAGGGTGAAAAGATCAATGGATCTAGATGAAATTTAAGAGAGAAGGTGAATTCTAGAGAGAGAGGCTTAAGAACAAGCTTTTTGGAGAGTTTTAGAGAGAGAGAGAGAGAGATATATGAAAAAGTGATTCACAATATCATCTTCTCAGACTTTTATACGTGCAGTCCGCTCGAGCATCAGACACAAGGTTCTACTTGAGCGTGAAAGTTGGCGCTCGAGCATGGAATACACATTTCTAAAAGTTTTGTAGACGAGGGTCCCCGCTCGAGCGTGGGACTAGACGCTCGAGCGTCTAAAGCACTTTCTTAGTATTTTCAGAACTGCAAAAGAAATACTGAGAAGTGGCAAATCCCACTCGAGCACAAGAATGGCCGTTTGAGCGGAGGAGCAAAATTTGTAAAGTCCGCTCGAGCGCAAGAGCCAAAATTTGGGCAGCAAAGGTTTGGAAAAACAAGTAACCAACCTGTCCCAAACGCACAAGTACAACCTGATAACCAAAATAAAAGGGAAAGACGAGAGAAAGAGATATGAATAACTATTTAAAACCAAACCAACCCAAGTCTGGAATGCAATAAGTAATGGGTTAAAACCAGAATCGCTATACTCAGTGATATTAATTATGTGCTATTGTGATTATTATTTTGGTTATAACTCTTTTTTCTTTTTCTTTTTCTTTTTCTTTTGTAGTTATGATTGAAAATGGTTTAGCTATGACATTTGTAATAATCAACATCACAAATATCTTAACTTACATATGTTCATACTTTTTGAGGATGTCTACTATAATGACCCTAAAAGAAGTACTTAATTAAACTAAAAGATTAATAAGATTATAATTTTTTGGGGCAAATTAAAAAAAAAATCCCAAAGTTTGACTTTAGCAACAATCAAATTTTAATATTTTAATTGTTTCAATTTAGACTTTGAACTTTTAAAATGGTATCAATTGTAATTATCCATTTGTATCCATTAGTTAACTAATGGAGAAGGTCAATTTAGACAATTTAGGGGGTGTTTGGCATGTGCTAAAATGGCACATGCTATTTTAATACATTATCTTACTTGTGTCATAATCATCTTATTTGGATCATATCACCTGTCTACCACATCACTTCAAAGACAACCCATATTTTACGTTTTTTCGTAAAAAGTTAAAAAGTATACTTATTTAAATCATTTCAAATGCCCCCCTTAATAATTTTTTTTTTCTTTACTACGATTAACAGCTACCTCCCACTGTTATGATCGTCTATCACTATCCCTCATCTTCCTCAATCTATTACTATTACTCAATCCCTCTTTCTTGTCCAACATTACTCATTTCTTTTCCCAATTCACTATTGTCATTCACATTCCTTATCTAATCCATAGCTATTGTCGTTGTTTAGCACCACCAACAAAAAAGTGGTTATGTTGTTTGTGTTTCGTTAGTTATAACTAACAAACTATTAGAATTGATATCATTTTAAAAGTAGAGGGGTTTAAATTGAAACAATTAAAAAGTTAAGATTTAATTTGTTATTAGAGTAAAATATTGAGTTTTTTTATTTATATTTTTTCATAAATTTATTTATTTATTTAAATTTTTTTCTTTTTTTGAAAAAGTATAAATCAAAGTATTTTGGACACCCCATTCATCATCAATCCTAATATTTCTTTTCTCTCTTCACTTTGCATATTCATACCTAACTTTATTTGCTTGAATCCATCATTCTTACATTCTACTTCATATTGAAATTAATAATGGACAACAAAGAAGATGTTTCCAAACAGTTTTATATAGATAAAGAAGATGTTTCCAAGCATTTTTGTATATAAGAAGTTTCATTTTTTGTTTTTCATTTTTCTACTATTTGGAACTGAGTATCTGAAGAAATTTCATAGGTTCAGAATCCGAACATATATAATTTGTTTAGCACTATGTATCTAGATGAAAATACTGCAACCAATTTTCTATTGTTCGGTACTGAGTATTCAGAGAAACTTCATAGGTTTGGAATTAAGTATCCAGACATATATAATTTGTTCGACATTATCCAAATGAAAATGCTGCAACTAATTTTCTATTGTTTGGAACTGAGTATTCGAAAAAACTTTATAGGTTTAGAATTAAGTTTCTGGACATATATAATTTGTTTAGCACAAAATGTCCAAATGAAAAAGCTATTAGACTTGGGGTGTAGAAAGTGGAATTTCTAAGGTTTTTTTAATTTATTTTTAAGGTGAGGAATTTGTGCTAAGACTGAACTAACCCTCGTTTATGATGATGAACCTAGTTGGATAATAGAATTAAGTTATTGGTCGAGCTGAGCCTGTGTCTCGGTAGTGGGCCGGGGCGCAGCTGAGATGAGGCCACAAGTTCGGACCGAGCTATCTCATGAGTTAGACCATGCATTGGGCTATGCCCATGCTTCGACATTGGGTTAGGCTAAATGGAGATGGGGCCACGTCCTAGGACTGAGCTGAAGATATGTGCTAAGCTACTATACAGAAGGATGTTAGGATGGTGAACTAAAGAGTTAACCAAGCTATGAAGGAACAACCACGGATTGGCCTAAGCGCATGTTGTCCTGAAGGGCTTCGCCGAGCTATATGGTATCTAGCGAGGCCGACTTGAGTTGGCTCAGCGTAAGAGCACTCAAAGTTGGTGCGGTTGAGGATAATAAAATTGAGATTTGGTTACAAGTCGACCGGTCTGGATGTGCCATGTGGCCCAATTGAATGAAGATATGGAAGACCACTCAAAGTATGCATTAATACTGTCTGGTGGTTTGGCCAATGCTGTTTGGTAGTATTGATGAGTACATGTGAAAGGAGAAGAGAGAAAAGTACATCCACGCATCCAACATAGGACAAAGGAAGCAGTGCGCACACAACCTTGGAAGGCAAGGCAATAGCCTTGATAAGGCGCACGACTTCCCTCAAAAAAGAATAAGCAAACTTACACTACTCACTCTCTCTACTCTCATTTTCTTCAGACCACCAACTTGATCGTTGGAGGGATTTTCCAGCAAACCACCCGCCGGGTAGCTCACCTTCAGTGTGTTTCAAGAAGCAAGACGCCATTTAAAGCAATACGAGCTCAGATGCAAATATTTGGCCCCTCGATATCGTGGCAGTGAAGAAGTCATGATGCTACCACCACATGTTGTAGCATACACACCTGTAGACAAGGACTTGGCAAGGCTGAGTGCCACCTCTTTTTCTCTAGAAATAGAGAATGCGTCTCTTCCCACTAACTTCACCATCCAAAATTCACACTTTACGACGGGAAGATCGATCTGTACATGCACGTTAGCCATTACTGCCAAGTCATGGCTAGGCACAAACGAAACGATGCTTTGATGTGCCTTATTTTCCCTTCAAGCCTAGACAAGTTGGGCCTAAAGTGGAGAAGAAAGTATCGAGAGGTGGCAGCAACTAGCGGAAGTGTTTGTCACCAAATTTAAGACAAACACAAAGATGTCGAAAGAAGTCGACCACTTGTTGGGGGTGAAAATGAGCAAGGCAATTCGCTAAAGGCATGCAATGCCTGTTATTGGGAAACGTTCAGTGAGATACAAACCTGGCAATCACTCAATACAAGCGGGGTCTACCAGTCGGAAATAAACTGAGGGACTCACTTACAATGATCCAGCCCACCACTATTTGGAGCAATACGAGCTTGGACGCAAATATTTGGCCCCTCGACACTGTGGCAATGAAGAAGTCGTGATGCTGGCACTACGTGTTGTAGCATACACACCTGAAGGCGTCTTTTCCCGCCAACTTCACCATCCAAAATTCACACTTTACGACGGGAAGACCAATCTATACATGCATGTTAGCCATTACCGCCAAGTCATGGCTAGGCACAAATGGAACGATGCTTTGATGTGCCTTATTTTCCCTTCAAGTCTGAACAAGTTAGGCCTGAAGTGGAGAAGAAAGTATTGAGAGATGACAGTAACTAGCGGAAGTGTTTGTCACCAAATTTAAGACAAACACAAAGACGACGAAAGAAGTTGACCATCTGTTGGGGGTGAAAATAAGCAAGGCAATTCACTAAAGGCATGCAATGCCTATTATTGGGAAACATTCAGTGAGATACAAACTTGGCAATCACCCAATACAAGTAGGGTCTACTAGCCGGACATAAACTAAGGGACTCATTTATGATGAACCAGCCCACCACTATGGAATTGTTAATGCAACGAATCAATGAACACATCAAAGTCGAAGACAATGCAGCCACAACAATCATGAAGGCAAATCCGGTAGTGGCGGACAAGCGAGTGGCTGGGAAATTTTATACAGTCGGATGAGAGGACAATTGACCAGATAATGCAGAAGAGAACATAATCGCGGCGCAAACTAAAACAATCGGAACAAGAATCGCAATAACGATCAGGCTAACAACCCTCGTAATGAAGAAGATGGTACCAAGAGAAAATTGAAGGCATGGACCAACATCACCATGGTTTTCAAAATACAAATTTATCACATCTTGAGCAAAATCCGTGATGAGGCGTATGTCCAATGGCCAGCCAAGTTGGGGAATGCTCAAAGAGGATTTAACTCGAGGTATCGCTACACTTATCATGAAGAAAGGGAGCACCGCACAGAGGATTGAATGCCTTTGAAACAACATTTACAGGAACTAGTTACAGTAGGCCACTTAGATTAGATCATGGATGGCAGCGTAAGAGCGACACTACAAGGGCAAGTCGAATCTAATGGCTTAGCCATCCTAGACTCCTCTCCTCAAGGAATCATCAATGTGATCTGTGGAATCATCGAGCCAGCACAGGTCTGTGAGCTCAAGGCAATGATTAAAAAGGTAGAACACATAAGAGAGGTGTTGTCCATCTAGCCATCCATCAAGAAAAAGAGAATTGAAGTGAAAGACATTATGACTTTTTCAAGTAAAGACTTAGAGAGAATTCAGACCCCCCACAATGATGCTTTAGTCGTTACTTTGTGCATTAAAGACTTCGACATCATGAGGATTTTGATCAACCAAGGCAGCTCAGTTGAGATAATATATTATGATGTGTTTAAGCAACTGAAGTTGGAGGACAAAGACTTGGCTCCAACAATTTCTTCTTTAGTCGACTTTAATTCACAACTAAAATGGCTGTTGGGCAAAATCATCCTATCGGTCAGAGCCAGCTCGGTCATCAAGCAAGCCAAGTTTTGGTATTGAAGGTGCCTTCTACTTACAACCTCATCCTTGGGCCAGGATGGTTGCATGCCATGCAAGTAGTGGCATCAACGTACCATCAAGTGATGCATTTCCCTTCAGTGATCGGAATGATAGAAGAAGTCTGAGGGGACCAAGTCATGTCAAAGCAATGTTTCGTGGTGGTAAACAACAGTCGAACTGCTAAAGGCTTCGTCCAGATGATCGAGGGACCATAGGATAAAAAGGTCTTGGACGACGTTGGTAAGAAAGCTAAAGAAAAAGTCGTGGAAGACTCGGTGGAGGTCCACATTGATGAAAATGATCCGAGCAAATTCTTTCTGTTAGGATACTCCTTGTCTAGCTAAGAGCAGGTGGAAATTGTGAACTTTTTGATCTCTCACATGGAAGTGTTTGCTTGGACGCCTTACGATATGCCTAGCGTCGATCCAAGCTTCATTTGCCATCAACTCAACATATTCCCAAATGTTCGGCTAGTCATTCAAAGAACTCGACGATCGGCTCTTCATCACGTCGAGGTGGTCTTAGATGAGGTTAAAAACTTGTTGGAAGCGGGTGCAATTCAAGAGATACACTATCTTAGGTGGATTTCAAACATGGTGGTGGTGCCGAAAAAGAATGGAAAGTGGCGAGTTTGTGTCGACTACAAGATGGTTAACAAAGCTTGCCCTAGAGATAACTTTCCACTTCCTAAAATTGATCAGTTGGTGTATTTAAAAGCTGGGCATAAGAGGTTCAGCTTCCTGGATACATACCTTAGCTACCACCAGATAGCCATGTACGAGCCAGACCAAGAGTCATTTCATTTACGACCCCAAGACAGTTGTACTACTACAAGGTCATGCCTTCTGGCTTGAAGAATGAAAGGGCAACCTTTCAAAGAATGATCACCAAGATATTCTCCCATTTGCTCGGTCAAACAATGGAGGCTTATATTGACGACATAGTAGTCAAAAGCAAATTGAAGCTGACCACCTGAATGACCTGGCCGAGATGTTTCAGATCCTTAAGCGCCACAAGCTACGTTTAAATGCATCTAAGTGCAAATTTGGCATAGGGTCAGGGAATTTTTTAGGTTTCTTGGTGACAAACCGAGATATAGAAGCAGACCTCGCCCAGATAAAAGCAATACAAGAGCTAGAATGGCTGAATTCTACAAAGGACGCGCAACATGTTGTCGTGATGGCAGTCGCGCTTAACAAATTTATTAGCTGGTCATCAGATCGTTGCAGACCTTTTTTTCCATTCTTTAAAATCTAGTTCTTTTGGGACGGAGAATGTGACCGGGCTGTAGCAGAACTGAAGGCATATTTATCTTTCGCTCTACTCTTGGCGATACCAAAGCCCGGTGAAGAGCTTTTTTATTACTTGGCTGTTTCTTAGCACGCGGTCAGTGCAGTACTTGTTCGGGCTAAAGGCATCTAGCATCTGTCCATTTTTTATATGAGAAAAACTTTGATCCTCACTGAAACGAGGTACCTACCGCTAGAAAAACTTGCGCTGGCACTTATGATGGCGTCCAAAAAGTTAACACACTATTTTCATGCACATACAATAGTCAACTAACAAAATTTCCACTAAAAGTGCTATTTGAAAAGGCAGACTTTTTGGACCATATCTTGAAATGGGTGGTCAAACTAGGACAATATGACATCAAGTTCCACCCTAGGACTGCGATTAAGGAGCAAGCCTTAGTAGACTTCGTGGCCGAGTTCACACCTAGCACCCATCCCGTTTGCCTAGTTAATCTTATAGTGTCAACTGCACAAGGGGAAGTAGGCGTTGCGGAAGTTGCACAGCCTACTGAAGTTGTACAAGTTCAGCCCCCCAATCAGTCGCACAAATGGGGTAGGTGTCGCGAAAATTGCAATGCCTACCGTTGCCCTACGAGTTGCAAATCAACCACAATTAGAAAACTCTTGCAACGCGCCAGCGGGTTTGGAAATTATAGTTTAGACTACCAAACTTGATGATGTGTCGCTAGGGGGGAAGGTGTCATGCAAGCTATAGAGTCAGATAATCGTGTGCCTAAAAAGAAAATGGTAGGGCAACTGAGCAAAGAGATGGTCGCACAACCAATAACACCGAACAAAGAAGCCGTTGAAATCCCAGATCTCAAGAAATCTCAAGGCCCTTCAAAATGCTGAAAATTATTCATTGGAGAAATGTGGAAACTTTTTGTAGATAGAGCTTCAAATAGGCATCGTGCCAGGCTAGACGTCGTTTTGATTTTACCAGAAGGATTGACCATGGAACATGCAATCACACTTGGTTTCCCAGCATCAAACAACAAAGCTGAGTATGAAGCACTATTAGTCGAGCTAAAAAGTTCTCTCTGAATGAAGACAACCAAGCTAATGGTTTACACTGACTCCAAACTTGTTGTTAATCAAGTATTTGGGGAATATGAAGCAAAAGACGACATAATGGCTACGTATCAGATACTGGAAAGAGAAGGAATAAAGAAGTTTGAAGTGATAAGGGTAAAACAAATTGGTTGTGAAGGAAATAGCAGAGCAGACAAGCTAGTTAGGCTAGCATCCATGGCAAACAAGTCAACGCCCAACCCTTTATTGATGGAATTTTTGCCAAGGCCCAGCATTGAAAGCCTAAAGAAACTGAGGTACTTTGCGCCGACCTAGGACCATCCTGGATGGATCCTGTCATAGTATTTTTGAGAGATTGAATTCTACCTACTGAAAAGAAGGTGGCTAACAAGATTAGGGCAAAGTCAGAGCGATTTTGGCTCTCTCCATCTGGGGTATTGTATAAAAAGTCTTTCATAGGGCCATATTTGAAGTGTGTCCATCCTAGCAAGGTTAAAGCGTTTTTGTTTGAAATTCATGAAGGCATGTGGAGAAGTCATGTAAAGGGAAGATCATTGGCTTACCGTGCTATTTCGTAAGGTTATTGCTGGCCATGCATGTAGGCTGACGTGTAGAAGTATGTCAAAAAATGTGAGAAATCGCATAAGTAGGTACACCAAATTTATCAACCAGTCAAAGAGTTGCTTCATTTGACAAGCCCTTGGTTGTTTGCTTTCTAGGGGTTAGACATTGTTAGACCACTGCCAACCGCACTGGGCTACCACAAGTTCTTCATCGCAATGAGGGATTACTTCATGAAATAGGTGGAAACTAAACCCTTGGCATCTATCAAGGAAAAAGACGTGAAGAAATTCATTTGGCAAAATGTGATAACTCGGTTCGGAGTGCCAGAGGCTTTAATATCTGATGATGAAAGGCAATTTGATGGGAAGCTCTTCAGGGGATTTATTGAAGAGTTGAAATAGAATTCTATAATTTCACATTGACCTAACCCTAGTAAAAAAGGCAAGTCGAAGCTTCAAATAAGATGATTCTAGACGGGCTGAAGAAGAGGTTAGAGAAAGCCAAAGGGAGATGGACTAAGGAGCTCCCTAATATTCTCTGGGTATGCCAAACTACTCCAAGGCGGTCCACTAGGAAAATGCCTTTTCCTTTGGCTTATGGCATGGAGGCAATCATTCCGTTCAAAATTGACATGCCGACCATTAGAACTAAAAATTTTGAGCCAGATTTGCACAGTGAAGCCATTGCTTTAGAGTTGGACCTTATCGAAGAAAGAAGGGAAATAGCATTAATTCACATTGTGGCTTACCAATAAGAGTTGGCAAAAAAATATAACAAGACCGTCATAGCTTGCTTTTCGTGCTCCTCGGATGGGTTTAGCCTCTTTGGATACGATAGCCCTACAGTTCGGACTCCCGTGGTTATGAATCTGGTTTCACAAGTGTAACGTGAAATAGAAAGAACACAAATGAGTCCAAATCCAGCAAATCTTTAGAAAATCCATTTATCATTGGAGATGCTGAAAATGGAATGCATTGCCAGATTTCAGAGTCGCCACCTAAATATTTTTGAAAAATTTAGAAAACCCGTGACTCGTGCCAAAGGCCACTTGTCTGTCATCACCAAAGTGTCTCGGCTCGGAACTTAGGTATGAAAGGGGAAGGTCATGAATTGAGCACCCCACTCACCCGATTAAAGATCGGCCTCTACGAATCATGATGTGATTTTTATATACATTATATGCTCTTGTTTCGATTATTAATGCTAACTTTATTATGTGATGTTAAACAAATATAGACTATGTTGCTCAATTCAGAATGCTTTGATTTCATGTTTGTTTTGAAAAGGGGTTTTGGAAATGTGTTACTTGAAAAGGCAAGCTCATATGTACATTAATCAAATCATCCCAACTTAAGCAAAAAAGCCTTGATCCATAGGCATTCAAGAGATATATCAAATAAGCATGTACCCTCATGGCAATATGCTTGATATGACAACACAAACATACATGCAATATGCTAAAGCAAGCACTCAACCGAGGCAAGCCAATATAGAAGGAAATAGTTAGAAAAATGCATGCTCTAATATGCAAGTGACTAATGCAACACAGACAATGCAACTAATAGGTTCGGTTTATTAAAGGCATATGTATCAACTCAAAGCATGCGATAGCGCACGTATTCAATTAAGTAGGAAATAACAACAAGTTTAGAGTGATGAACCGAACCTAATGCATGCACAAATGGTTACAAGGCATGACAATGATATGAAAATGTAACATGATGCTATATGTAACCATCATAAGCAAGTAAATAAAAGGGAGAAAGAATGGGGGTTGGAAGACATACACAATATTACAAGTTTGCCCTCACACAAGAGAGTCCGAGTGAATGTCCTAATTTAAACTAATTATTACAACACCAAATAAATGAATTAATGCTAATTTAACTAGCTATTACTAATAACTAAATTTAACTAGCTATTACAATTTTTAAAGGAAGCTACTAATTAAGCACAACATATTACTATTAAAGCATTAATTTAAAAGGCTATGGGAAATGAAGCGTCACACACGCACAAATGAGAACGTCTTCTTGGAAACCTCTTTGTTTCGCTGCCGGAAATTGTTCTGTTTGAAGTCAAAAAATTAATCTATTTTTACCCCAACTTCTGCTCTGTTCTGCCATGAAAATAACACTGCTTGCACAAAATAGGGCAACCAGCCGGCCTTATAAAGTGGTCGGTTGGGCAGAAAGTTGGCCGACCGGCCACTGTTTTTAGGTACTGCCCTACTGCCACAAAAATGAAACAGAGCAAAAGCAGAGTGTTTCCAAGAGATGTTTGTCCTTTCTGCCTCTCTCTATCATGAAACTGATCAAGGGAGGAGTAGACTCGATTTATAAACCATCAATTGTTGCAAAGTTGTTGCATGATGATCTATGAGCTGATAGGACAAATGCTTAATAAATGGAAATTAAAGACTGACAGAACCATCTCTCTATCATGGAGTTACCTCAAGGGAAGTGGTAGACATTGCTTCTTGAATCATTAACATCACTAAAGAATATGTAATGACTCGAGACGCTATAGGTTCAATATAACGTCCGATTGAACCCAAACTAATTTTGTTACTTTTGTTAACCACTTTTAGTCCAATTTTAACCTCTTTTACATTACTTTGCCATTCTTTATTCATTTTCTCCAAAAGTGATAATTACGTCCACTAATGAAGAGAAGTGTCAAACAAGAAGTTGTGCTTAGCATGAGAGAGATGTAATGCCCTGGTAATGAACCTCCGAAGAGGTTAAACCATTAAGCATGGAAGGTCTCTTTCTCATGCCTTAAACAACAATCAATTGTTTGAAACAACTCTTAAACAAAGAAAACCAAGAAATGAGGGAGGTTGCAGAGATGATTATTAAAAATATGAGTATTAAAGTGAAACTCTTTACATGGAAAAGAAGGAATGAAAAGCTATCAACTCTAATGAATTGGTGTCTATGGCCTAAACCCCCAAATCTAGGAGGACTTACAACAACACAAGCATAGGATTCAAAGCAAAAACTAAGTAAACACACTAAAATAGCCCCAAAACAACAAAAACAGTGCTGAAAAAGCAATTTGAAAAGCTAAAAAAGTAAAACAAAAATGGAAGATAATAAAGCTAGTAAGCAAGCCAAAGGAAGGGTGGCTAACCCCTTCATTTTTGGACCTTAAAATCATATGTTTTAGCCTCTGAAAACTCTGAAAATCAGTAGCTAAAAGTAAAGAAACAAGTGGGAAACACAAGGATATGAGCTATGGAACAAGGTTCAAGGGTGGTTAACCCTTCCACCTTTGGTAGCTTTTAAATCACAAGTTTCAACCCACAAAAACCGTCCAAAACAGTATGCAAAATAGTAAGAAAAATATGAGAGAAGAGTAGTTTGAATAAGGCAAAAGTTATACCTTTGAAGAGAAGATACTCTTTGGTTCACAAACCACAAAGTGCTCGCTCTCAAGGGCTGAAATTTTGGTTCAATAATCTCAACAGGGAGCCTCAAATTTTTGGTTTAGGAAGTGTATTCATAGTGTATGCATATTGCAAGACAGATAGGGAGAGTGTTTGACAAGTTTTTGGCTCTTGGCAAATTTTTCTAACCTAAAATCAAGAGGGGTAGTCATTTATTTATAGAAAAATAGGTTCCTTTGTCAGAAATATTTGTATTGAACCAGCTGGTGCAAGGCATGCACATAAGGGGGACAGTTGGCAGCAAATATCTGTCTATCGTTGGACATGGCCGGATGGCCAAGAAAGGGGACGATCGGCCAATGAAATTGGCCTGCCGGCCACCTTTTGGCCAACAGGCCTTTGAGTGGTCAGGCTAGAAAAAATTAGGTTTTGATCTGAAGAAGGTGCACGGTTTTAAGTTCTGAAACTCAAAACCAAAGCTTTTTGCTGAGGAAATTGAACAATTGTACAGCGTACTAATTCATCATTGAGTGTTCACCATGAGGCGCCCAAGTATTAAGGGCGGTCAAAAATGGGGTGTCTACAATTGTACCCATGATTGTTCAAAATTGAAGATTGGATTTTGCACAAAGTAATGGGCAATACTCTTGTGCTAGAAGAAGGAAAGTTGGAGGCAAATTGATAAGGACGATACAAGATCACTGGTCTGGCTGAAAATGGGACATACCACCTAGAAGATATGGACAGTCGAGCTATTCCCAAATCCTAGAACGTGACCAATCTAAAATTGTTCTAATTTTAAATGTAATTCTTTTTGTTTTTGTATAACCCCTTCCTACTTTATGTAATGAAAAAAGTAGTTTACCTTTTTGGAAACTGTTTTATTTTCACAACTTTCTTTCCGATTTGTTGCACTCCCAAGTTCAACCGAGCAGATTATGTGTGGTCCCATAGGCAACAAAAAGTTGGTATTTTGCCCAACTTCGAAATCCATCGCTGAGATGATTTTTCTTGGCAAGGTGAAAGTTGGTGTTTTGTTCAACTTCAGACTTCCTTGCCGAGTTGATTTTGCTCAGCAAAGTCATTTGGGTTGCCTAGTTTTGAAAATCCTTGCCGAGCTGATTTTGCTTGGTGAGGTGAAAGTTGGTGTTTTGCCCAACTTCAAAATTCCTTGCCAACCTAATCTTGCTCGGCGAGGTGAAAGTAGGTGTTTTGTCTAACTTCAAACTTCCTTACCGAGTTGATTTTGCTTGGCAAAATGAGAGTTGACGTTTTGCCCAATTTTGAAATTCCTGCTAAGCTGATTTTACACGGCAGAGTGAAAGTTAGAGTTTTACCCAACTTTAAAACTTCTTTGCCACCCTAATTTAGCTCGACAAGTTCAAAGTTGGTGTTTTGCCCAACTCTGAAGTTCCTTGCCGAGTTGTTTTTGCTCCATAAGTTCAAAGTTCCTTGCCGAACTAATTTTGCTTGGCAAGTCCAAAGTTAGTGTTTTTCCGAACTTCGAAGTTCCTTGCCGAGTTGTTTTTGCTCAGCAAGTTCAAAGTTCCTTGTCGGGGATTTTGGTTGAAATCACTAAGAGGCAATGTCAATATCAATATGGGGAAAAGTTAAAGTGACACTTGTAAAAACTTGAGATTTTCATTCAGTATTGGAGTAGTTGCAAAAGTAGGGCATGTAGCCTGGTTACAAAAAGTGGGGCATATAGCCCGATTTCACAAAACAAAAGAAAAAAAAAAAGGATCAAGCAACAAGTTTACTAAGTTCTTCCTCGCCTGCGGCATTTTCATCAATAGTCATATCAGTGATGCCTTCTTTTGTAGTAACGTCGAGTTGAGTGGCGCTCGCATCTTCGGCCTGGGCGGTCGTTAGCTATGTTGCACTACTAACTTAGACCGGCACCTATTGAATTGCGTTGTCTACTTGGGCAGCCTCGAATAACTTTTTCTATACGACAGTACTATATACCTCCATGCAAGGCAAAATAAAGTAAAACGGAGAACTTTTGAAAAGTTTTGAGTCTTTAGCCTGGACAAATTTTTTAGATGCCGCCTTCTAGCCCTATTGAAAAAAGATATCCTTCGTTGCTTTCACTTTACGTGTGTATGCCTTCTCCCCTTCCTCGAAACCTTGATCCTCTGTCTTGTCAATCTCCTCCTTCAGCTCATTTTTGTGTTGGTACCTAAGCATTTTTAGCTTGGCCAGATACCTCCCTTCTTGGCTTCTACAACCTTGGCCTTCTCTTCATCCACCCCGTTCAATTTCGTAGCCAACTGATCCTTCTCGGTGGTGATGTTCACAAAAGCAGCTTTGAGAACTTTCAGTTCAGCCTTTTGTTCATCATTATCTTTGAGGGCAACGCAGAGAGTCTTTCTCAACTCTAGTAGTCGCTCATGTGCGATGAAGTTCTTCTGCGTGGCCTACAAATAATGTGGTCAATATGGTGAAACCAAGCAAAAAGTTAGGTAGAAAAAGAAGAGGAACAGTTCTTACCAGCATTAAGAACTTGAAGGCTAACCTGATGGCTTTCAGGTCGGTCAGTTATTGGTGCCTCTCTATATCAACGGGAAGAAGCAATGCCTTAGCCAAATTGAAGCCCAACATGTTGTCCTTATCAATATAAACGAAATCCGTTATGGCCACACTTGACCCTAATACTTCAGTTTAGGCACCCACGCTGGGGGAGCAAGAGTGTGTTCAGCCCGCTCGGTCTTAATCTAATCAGCATGCCATTCTTGTTCAGCATCCTAAAGCCTGGTGGAGTCTTCATCTACCAATTGCTACTCGGGTGGAGTCTGCCTAGCCCTTTTGCTAGGCAGAGAGGTTGCTCACTGTAACAATTCTGACCTGCGATTAGCCTATAATCCTTAATTAAGAATTCTTAATGAGTAATTAAGGAGAAACCATGTGTTAATTATACATTAAATGCACGAATTATGTTTATTTCTGTTCATGGTAGGAATATTTATCTGTATTTCTAATTTGGTATACGAATTGAAGGCCTTATCAGCATCCGATCACGAAATTGATTCAGTTTATGTGTTATTTAGAATTTTTAGGATTTTATGGTAGGTTTAATCAAAATCTGATTCGAAACCGAATAATTAGAATAAATAATGCCAACTGATTAGTTATTACTTAATCTAGCTTAACCAAGCCTATAAAAGGCTAAGTTAATTCTAGGATATTACAAAACACTCTCATTTTGTCATCCTCTTGAACTCATAAACGTGTGTGTGTGAGAGAAAGAGAGAGAGAGAGAAGCTTAGGAAAGTGGAATTTAAGTTTGGAATTGTAGAGAATTGAAGGATTCAACATGGAAGCTCAAAGAATTAACAACTTAAAACACAATTGAACACCTAAGGTAAGAATTCAAGTCTTTAAGTATGTAATTGAGTTGGTTAATACATGAATTCAAGTGAGTTAGGTGGTTCAATACAAGAATGAAGCTAGGATTAAAGAATTTAAGCTCAGTACATGCTTGCATGCATAATTCATGGATTATGAGTTTTATTTTCAGTCAAGTTTTACATGCAAGTGCATACAATTGCTATCTCTTTAGGAGTTCATCATGCTTTTGCCACAAAACACTTCATTTATGCATGTTTTGGAAGCTTTGAATTAAAATCATTGCGTGCATGTTACGTACTTATACATTTCAAGTTTGGTTTTGCATAATTGACATGCTTTTGGGGCTTTTTGTGAAATGGCTTTCAATTCATGAAGTCCTATGAGTTAACAAATATTTTCTCGAGTTTTGGGCCCAAATGATGTATTTTGAAGTTTTGCATTCGAGTTTTGGAGCTGAAAGTGTAATCTGAAAATTCTAGAATTCGCACTTTTTGCTCGAGCGGTGAAGTCTGCGCTCAAGCGATGAAGTCTGCGCTCAAGCGAAGAATTTGAGCTTCCAGTACTTTTGCAGAGTTTGGCGGGTGGCTCGAGCTGCCAAACCTGCACTCGAGCGACCACCCTTATTTTTGATTCTCAGCTCGAGCGTAGGAAGTTGCGCTTATAAAATGAGAGCTCCCAGAAGTTTTGTAGGCCACTCGAGCGACCAAAGTTGTGCTCGAGCGAAGACCTTGTTTTTAGCAAATTTGACTAAGAGTTTCAAATTACATTTTGGCATCCTCATTGCATCTTAGGCATTCCTAAGCCTTAATTAAGACATAATAATGAGGATAAAAATTAGAAACACGCCAAGATAGAAAAGAAATAAGTTAAGTATTTTCTAAGTGTGTGTTTTAATGTGTATCTGTTATGTGTTTGTGCAGGTCACGCGCTATAGACTATCTGATCTGTCTGCTCTATCTGTCCTGCTACGAGAGCTATCTGTGAGTAATAACTCTATAAAGTTATGTTTGACTTTAATTATTTTATGATGATATGAAATGATTAGTTTTCTGAAATGTTATGTCTTGTATGAATGAATGGTTGTTCAAATTTCTGAAATGTATTCGTGGCATCCTTAGCATCATGTGATATTTTACATCTCTTTACGGGTTATGAGGTCCCTTTACGGGTCATCAGGTGCCTTTATGGGTCATCAGCTATGAACGTCTCTATGCACATGAGTCATCGGATCTGTTCTACATAATTATGGGTCATCAGATTTGTTAGAGCTAATGGATATGCCACGTATGATTATTTGCAAAATATGGACATGAATATGAACAAAAAAAATGCTTGGGACCCCCTTTTTTTGGGGACCCCCACAACCCCCTTTGGATCTCAATCCAAATGGGGTTGTGGGGGTTCCCAAAAAAAGGGGGTCTCAATCATTGTTGATATGAATATGAATATGAATCTGGTTCTGATCTGAATTCTGATTTTTTAATCTGTTATGGGCATCATTCATGAAAATCCTTTACTCTGTTATTATTCACTGGGCTCCAGCTCACTATATTATTTATGTATGTAGGTGATCAAGCTCATGACTAGGCTCAATGATAATTGCTTGGAGGTCTATTTTGTTGGCCAGCCTGTGCGCCTCCTGAGGAGGTTCTTGGAGTACTTCTTGTGGTCAAATTTTGTAAACCAAGTTTATGACTTTTATATTACTCTTTTTCTTTTTCTTTTTTCTAAACAAGTTTTTGTACGTATAAGTTTTTGTATGTTCTATAGATGTGGATGTGGTGACATAAGACCAATGTGAATATGACATCACGTATATGTATTTAAAGTTTTAAATTTTCTGTCCCATGTATGTCTGCACAGCTCTATAGACATTATATGTTTGTGTTTGCTTCTGCTAGCCCATGTATTTTGTTTAATTTGTTCAAAGGCCAATAATAATCCCAGGATTACTGGCCGGTTATGATGCTAAACCTATAGGGGCAGGTTTAGGTCGTGACAGAGTGGTATCAGAGCACGTGTTATACTGCACACACATATGAGCTATAGGATGTCCTAGAAAAGAATTAGGGACATTACATCTGTATGTGTGAGTATGTGTGTGAATCATCTGGACATATTTGAACTAAAGTGAAATGACCTGAACATATCTGAACTGAATGTGACCATTGTGAAACTGTAAGGGTTATTTGCCTATGTTTATTATCGTCTTGTTTACCTATAGCAAATGGAAAATATAAGAAGTAATGTTGCAACCGAATCCTTTGAGGCCCGAATGAACCGCATGGAACGAATGTTAGAGGCCCTAATAGAATCAATGATGTAGCAACAAAGACAACAACCTTTGCCTCCTCCATCCCTTTCGGTCCAAGTAGAACCAGTAAATAATGACATTATCACATTGACTTAGAAGTTCAACAAAATGAAGCGACCGAATTTTCTGGATGGTATTCAGCCACTAAGGGCCGAGACTTGAATGTTAGAGACTGAAAGTTGCTTCAAGTCTTTCCATGCACTGAAACTAAAAAAGTGCTACTTGCCACCTATACTCTAAAGGAAGAAGCTCGCCGTTGGTGGATGCTTATCCAACATGACAATGAAGCCATGATCCGGGATCAATTTAAAGAAATTTTCTATGAGAAATACTTCCTTCAGTGCTTTAGAGATAGAAAAGTGTCAGAATTTGAGCAATTGAAGCAGGGTAATATGTCTGCGGCTGAATATGAAGCCAAATTTATTGAATTAGCTTGATTTGCTCCACATATGGTTGATTCAGACTACAAGAAGGCTCAAAAATTTGAAAGAGGCTTAACTTTAGATGTGTTTGACCAGGTCGGTGTATTAAAACTGCCCAAATATGTGGATGTGCTAGATAGAGCTCTAATGGCGGAAGCCAACCTAGCTGCAATGAAACAAACGAAAGCTCCAGTAACTGAATAGAGAGGTAAGAGATCAGGATTTAATTTTAGAAAGGGTCAGTCATTCTCAAAGAAGCAAAACACGGGATCCTACAGTAGCTTAAGCCAAAGTAGTGGATCTGTACCAATCTGCCCAGAATGTGGTAGGAAAAATAAAGATGTTTGTTATTGAGCAACAGGTACCTGTTTCAGGTGTGGTAAAGTTGGCCATATGATAAAAGATTATCCTATTGGGTTCGAAAATGTCAATCGTCCAGCAGCAAGCTCAGCCAGATCCGTTTCTGAATCAAGAGTGAATACGAGAGCTAACACTAGGAAAGAAGCCTTAAGGCAGGGTCGAGTATTTGCACTTCTGCCTGGTGATGTGCAAAACACCAAATCTGTGGTGTCAAGTATACTCTCTATTTATGCCCAAAATACATATGTTTGATAGATTCCGGATCTATGCACTCGTTTGTGTCACATACTTTTTCACGAAAATTAACTAGACCTCTAGAATCTATGAATTATTTGTCATCTGTGTCTACACCTTCTGGGGGTTCTATAATGTGTGCATATGTATATTCGGTATGTGATATTATGATTGGTGATGTGTTATTATATGTTGATTTGCTACCCGTGAACATTGATCATTTTGATTGTATATTGGGTATGGATTGGTTGACAAAGTATCATGCTACTATTGATTGTGTTGTTAAATCTGTTATATTTTGGCCACCAGGGTTGCCCGAGTTCTTATTTTGTGGAAATAGTGTGGTTCCTCCCTCGTACTTGATTTCTGCTATGAAAGCTATCAACTTGCTTAGAAAGGGATGTAGGGGTTATTTGTGTTGTGTCTTGAACGTGACTACTGTTAGTCTTGACATGGACAATATCCCTGTAGTGAATGAATTTCCGGATGTGTTTCCAAATGAACTACCCGGTGATTTGATTGATAGAGAAATTGAATGTACTATTGATGTAGTACTTGGGACATAACCTATTTTCAAAACCCCATACAGAATGTCAACCTCTGAATTGAAAGAATTAAAAATTCAGCTTTGAGAACTGTTGGATAAGAAGTTCATTCGTCCGAGCACTTCACCTTTGGAGTGCTCCAGTTTTGTTTGCTAAGAAGAAAGACGGAATGTTGAGATTGTGCATAAACTACCGAGAATTGAACAAAGTGACCGTGCAAAATAAATACCTACTGCCTAGAATAGATGATTTATTTGATCAACTCCAGGGAGTCAAAGTATTCTCTAAAATTGACCTTAGATCCAGATATCACCAATTAAAAGTTAAGGCAGAAGACATGGAGAAAACAGCATTCTGAACTAGATATGGACACTATGAATTTTTAGTAATGCCGTTTGGGGTAACCTATGCACCTACTACCTTCATAGACCTCATGAATAAGGTTTTCAAATCATATCTGGATGAATTTGTTGTTGTGTTTATTGATGATATATTCTAAAAGCATGGAAGAACATGAATATCATTTGAGAACTGTGTTACAAACTTTGAGAGAGAAGAAATTGTATGCAAAACTGTCCAAATGTGAGTTCTGGCTTGACAGTGTAACATTTCTGGGGCATGTAATAAATGGAGATGGCATATTAGTTGATCCACAGAAAATCAAAGCCAATGTAAACTGGGCAAGACCAACAAATGTGTTAGAAGTTAGAAGTTTTTTGGGACTCACTAGCTATTACAGAAGATTTGTGAAAGACTTGTCCAAACTTGCCATGCCATTGACACAGTTGACACAGAAAAATGTACCGTTTAATTAGAATGATCAAGGAGAGTCCGCTTTTCAAGAATTGAAGACTAGATTAGTGGCTGCACCAATATTGACTTTGCTTAATGGTACTGATGGGTTCCAAATCTACAGTGATGCTTCGTACAGAGGCTTGGGATGTGTGCTAATGCAAAACGGAAAGGTAATTGCCTATGTTTCTCGACAGCTTCGCCCACATGAAAAGAATTATCCAACCCATGACTCGGAACTTGCAGTTGTAGTGTTTGATTTAAAATTTTGGCGCCATTACTTGTATGGGGCAACTTGTGAAGTGTATACTGACCATAAAAGCCTGAAATACTTCTTCACTCAGAAAGAACTGAACATGAGACAAAGAAGATGGCTTGAATTAATTAAAGATTATGATTTACAGATTCTGTATCAACCAAGAAAGGCAAATACGGTTGTAGATGCTTTGAGTAGAAAATCTATCGAGAATTTGGCATGTTTGCTTACTGGTAAAAAAAAATTGTTGTATGAGTTGGAAAGAAATGAAATAGAAATTCCGTTGTGTGAACAAGGTGGAGTCCTAGCTGCCATTTCTGCACAACCAGCTATCATTGAGGAAGTTAAGGAAAAGCAACTACAAGATAAGTTTTTGAAAAAGATTGTTAAAGAAATTGATTCAAAACTAAGGCCGAGATTTGTGTATGACAATAATGTATTGAAGTTTCAGGGTAGTCTTTGTGTACTAGATTGTTCAAAATTGAGAAAGCGTGTTGTGACCGAAGCTCATAACTCCAAATTTGCTATGCATCTAGGGAATACAAAGATGTACAAAGATTTGAAACAGAATTTCTAGTGGCCTGGAATGAAGAGGTGTATTGCCGATTTTGTAGCCAAATGTCTACACTGCCAACAAGTTAAAGCTGAACACCAACAACCCACTGGACTACTTCAGCCGCTTCCAATACTGAAATAGAAATATGAGCATATTACGATGGACTTCATTGTTGGATTACCTCGCTCCTTTCGAGGTATGGATTCTATTTGGGTCATTGTTAATTGTTTAACTAAATCTGCTCATTTTCTGTTTGTGAAAACTTTTTATAATGCAGACAAATTGGCTAACATATATATGAATGAGATTATGAGATTGCATGGAGTACCAGTATCTATTGTATCTGATAGAGACCCCAAGTTTACTTTGATATTCTGGCAGAGTTTACAACAAGCTTTAGGGACTGAATTGAGATTAAGTAGTGCTTATCATGCACAGACAGACGGCCAATCAGAAAGAATGATACAAACCTTGGAAGATATGCTTAGAATGTGTGTACTAGATTTCCAAGGAAAATGGGAGACTTATTTGCCTCTGGCTGAATTTGTATATAACAACAGCTACCACTCAAGCATTGGAATGGCTCCTTATGAAGCTCTATATGGTAGAAAATGCCGATCTCCAATTTGTTGGGCCGAAGTAGGCGATAGACTGTTATTGGGACTGGAATTTATGCAAGAAACAACTGAGAAAGTGAAACTGAATCAACAACATTTGAAAGCCGCCCAAAGTTGCCAAAAGAGTTATGCGGATGTCCAGAGGAGAGACAAAGAATATGAAGTCGGTGATCACATGTTTATCAAAGTAACTCTAATGATAGGAGAAACTCGATTTGGGGTTAAAGGAAAATTGGCACCGCGGTATATTGGGCCATATGAAATTATTGAGAAAATCAATCCTGTGACATACCAAGTGGCCTTACCTCCAGTCATGGAGAACATGCATAATGTTTTTCATGTTTCAATGCTTCGAGACAATTTAAGAGATCCGTTACACGTGATTGAGCTAACTCATGTGCTTATGAAAGATGATTACACCTACGAGGAACGACCAATCCAAATTATGAACCGTCGAATCAAAAGACTGAGAAACAAAGAAATCCTATTGGTGAAAGTAGATTGGCAAAATCATGGAGGAACTTATGCAACATGGGAAACCGAATAGGACATGATGAAGAGATACCCTGACTTGTTTCCCCTAGACCCGGCATTCTTCCAAAATGAAGGTAATTCAAGTTTAGAGGACCAAACTCTTTAAGGGGAAAAGACTGTAACAACCCCGACTTGTGATTAGCCTATAATTCATAATTAAGAATGCTTAATGAGTAATTAAGGAGAAATCATGTGTTAATTATGCATTAAATGTGTGAATTGTCTTTATATCTGTTCATGGTAGGAATATCTATTTGTATTTTTGATTCGGTATGCGAATTGAAGGCCTTATTGGCATCCGATCACGAAATTGACTCGGTTTATGTGTTATTTAGAATTTTTAAGATTTTATGGTAGGTTTAATTGAAATTTGATTCAGAATCGAATAATTAGAATAAATAATGCCAATTGATTAGTTATTACTTAATCTAGCTTAACCAAGTCTATAAAAGGCTAAGTTAATTCTAGGATATTACAAAACACTCTCATTTTGTCATCCTCTTGAACTCTTAAACGTGAGAGAGAGAGAGAGAGAGAGAGAGAGAGAGAGAGAGAGAGAGAGAAGCTTAGGAAAGTGGAATTCAAGTTTGGAATTGTAGAGAATTAAAGGATTCAACTTGAAAGCTCAAAGAATTAACAACTTAGAACATAATTGAACACCTAAGGTAAGAATTCAAGTCTTTAAGTTTGTAATTGTGTTGGTTAATATATGAATTCAAGTGAGTTAGGTGGTTTAATACAAGAATGAAGCTAGGATTAAAGAATTTAAGATCAATACATGCTTACATGCACAATTCATGAATTATAAGTTTCATTTTCACTCAAGTTTACATGCAAGTGCATACAATTGCTATCTCTTGGGATCTCACCATGCTTTTGCCACAAAACACTTCATTTATATATTTTTTGGAAGCTTTGAATTGAAATCATTGCATGCATGTTATGTACATATACATTTCAAGTTTGGTGTTGCATAATTGACATGCTTTTGGGCTTTAATTTTGCGAAATGGATTTCAATTCATGAAGTCCTATGAGTTTACAAATGTTTTCTCGAGTTTTGTGCCCAAATGATGTGTTTTGAAGTTTTGAATTCGAGTTTTGGAGCTGGTAGTGCAATCTGGAAATTCCAGAATTCGCACTTTTCGCTTGAGCAGTGGAGTCCGCGCTCAAATGAAGAATTCAAGATCCTAGTACTTTTGCAAAGTTTGGGGGTTGGCTCGAGCTGCTGAACCTGTGCTCAAGTAACCACCCTTATTTTTGATTCTCAACTTGAGCATAGGAAGTTGCGCTCGGGTGTAAAATGAGAGCTCCCTGAAGTTTTGCAGAGTTTTGTAGACCGCTCGAGCGACCAAAGTTGCACTCGAGCGAAGACCCTGTTTTTAGCAAATTTGACTAAGAGTTCCAAATTACATTTTGGCATTCTCATTGCATCTTAGGCATTCCTAAGCCCTAATTAAGACATAATAATGAGGATAAGGATTAGAAACACACCAAGATAGAAATGAAATAAGTTAAGTATTTTCCAAGCATGTGTTTTAATGTGTATCCGTTATGTGTTTGTGTAGGTCACGTGCTATAGACTATCTAATCTGTCTGCTTTGTCTATTCTACTACGGGAGATATCTGTGAGTAATAACTCTGTAAAGTTATGTTTGACTTTAATTATTTTATGATGATATGAAATGATCAGTTTTCTGAAATATTATGTTTGGTATAAATGAATGGTTATCCAAATTTCTGAAATGTATTTGTGGCATCCTTAGTATCATATGATATTTTGCGTCCCTTTTATGGGTCATCAGGTCCCTTTATGGGTGATCAACTATGAACGTCTCTGTGTACATAAGTTATCGGATCCGTCCTACATAATTATGGGTGATCAGATTTGTTAGCGCTAATGGATGTACCACGTATGATCATTTGCAAAATATAGACATGAATATGAATATGAATATGTCTGGTTTTGATTTGAATTTTGATTTCTAAATCTGCTATGGGTATCATTCATGAAAATCCTTACTTTGTTATTATTCACTGGGGTCCAGCTCACTGTATTATTTATGTATGTAGGTGATTAGGCGCGTGACCAGGCTCAATGATGATCACCTGGAGGTTTGCTGTGCGGGCCAACCTGTGTGCCTTCCAAAGAGGTTCCTAGAGTGCTTCTTGTGGTCGAATTTTGTGAACCAAGTTTATGACTTTTATATTACTTTTGTTTTTGTCTGAACAAGTTTTTGTACGTTCTATATATGTGGATATGGTGACGTAAAACCAATGTGAATATGGCGTCACGTATATGTATTTAAAGTTTTAAATTTTCTGTCACATGTATGTCTACACAGCTCTATAGACATTATATGTTTTTATTTGCTTCTGCCAGCTCCTGTATTTTGTTTAATTTGTTCAGAGACCTTTGGTAATCCTAAGATTACTGGCCGGTTACAATGCTAAACCTATAGAGGCGGTTTAGGTCGTGACACTCACGCGGTGGCCAGAGCCAACATCGGGCTAGTCTCCTACGCAATGGCTTGGATGTTTTGCCTTTCCACTGGCACAGTTGCCTGGGAAGAGTTTAGCCTTGTGGTGATCATCGACTTGATTTGTGACGACCCCGACATCTGAACTGTTATATTATATTGTTTCAATAAGCTTAATTGCATGATTGTATGTTTAATAGTGTGATTACATGCTTAATTTTGTAGTTATTTGTTATTACATGGAATATCTGCTTGAATTGGCAATTTAGAGACAGAAATTGAGAGCCAAGACAACTTCAGAAACTGAAATTGATTAGCTTAATAGACTAATTAGAATATTTAGAATTTTGTGGCAACTTTAATTGAAAATTGATTTGGATCAAAATATTTAGAATAAACTGATTGAATTAATTAGAATTGTGCCCAATTAGTTGGTATTAATCAACCTTGATTGTTCTAAACTAATCTATACCTCTATATAGGCTAATTAAGTCTTGAGCTCATATGATATACAACTCTTGGCTGAGAATTGAGAGAGAAAGAATGAGAGCTCAACACTATAGAGAGAGAAAGAAGAGATTTGAAGAGAATTGCTAGAGATTTGATGAATTAAGCTAGTCCAACACTTGTATTCAATACTAGGTATGAAATCTATCTTTAATTCTTGGGAATATTGCATGGAGAAGTTTAATCCAACTAGTTCTAGCACCCTTTTGAATGTAATTAAGGGATATGTGTTAGATTTCCATGAATTGGGTGGAAGAAAGTTAAATTGTATACATGCATGTGCATTTTGAGTTAGAATCCATGAAATTCTTACATGCATGGCATTTTTGCAACTTAACTTGAGGGTTTTCCCATGTTTTCATACTTATCATGTGGGTTGATCAAGTTTTGGAAAGATATAAGAAGATACAAATTCAATGTGATGCATGCATGGTTCATAATATAGAGTTCCAAGCTTTAGTTCGTCAAACGGATCATGATTTTGAGTAAATGATTTCAAATTGGGAGTGTTTTCAAGTTATATAATGATTTTCCATGTTTTTGTACCAGAAATACAAGTTTTGGGGCTTTGAATACCATTTTTGAACTTCAAACATCAAACTGGAAAACCCAGATTATGACCAGCTTGCTCGAGCGGAAAATTCATGCTCCCAATATTTTTAAAGAGACTTGCATCACGCTCGAGTGAGAAAACCTGCGCTCGAATGGACCCTGTTTTATGTTACTCTTCGCTTAAGCAACAAAATCCACGCTCGAGCATAAAAATCATGCAACCAGTACTTTTGTATAGTTTACAGACTGCTCGAGTGACCACTCTTATTTTTGAACCCCCGCTCGAGCGAAGGAAGTTGCGCTTGAGCGAAGACCCTACTTTTAGTAAATTTTGACTAATACCTAAGTGCATAATTTCATTCTTATGTCATTTATGGCATCCTTAAACACCTAATGGACTCATAGAATCATAGAATGAGTTAGAGACACATGAGAAGAATTAAATTAAAATGAAATGGTGCTTCAATTATGCTTTTGTTATGTGTTTTGTTTAGTCGGACGTCCGAGGCTTAGTGACAACACAAACCACTGTGAGTAGTAACTTTATAAAGATATGTTCAAATAATATTTATTTTTTGAAATTGTTATTGTTCTTGAAGTCAATATGTGATCGATTGAATAGTCTATCAAAATGTTATTTTCTATCGATAAATGAAGTTCACTTTTGAAACTGTTTGTGGCATCCTTCGGACATAGGCCCTTGCCTAGGGGTAACAATACCATGGCTATTGGATTAATTGAAACACAGAGATCACTGGATTGACCCTTTATGGTCCATTGGTTTGACCCTTCGTGGTCCATTGGTTTGACTCTTCATAGTCCATTGGCTTGACCTTTATGGTCTATAGTTATTGAAATATTATTGCTTCATGGATGTGCCAATTAATTTAATATTGAAAGATATCGATGATGGAATCTATTGATTAATGAGAATTGATTG
Organism: Camellia japonica; assembly: GCA_030407325.1. Lineage (NCBI taxonomy): Eukaryota > Viridiplantae > Streptophyta > Magnoliopsida > Ericales > Theaceae > Camellia > Camellia japonica. The sequence goes on along the minus strand of JAPPVO010000014.1, from coordinate 87,000,187 downwards.
TTGAGATCTGGTTGGGCAATGTTATCTAACTTCATTCATATTACCTCTTTATTCTGTTATTATTCACTGGGCCCTAGCTCACTATTTATTTATATATATGTAGGTGGGCAAGCTGAACATCAGAGTTAAGAAAGCCTCGAGTCTACCCAGGTCAGCCTTTTGAGGAGCTTCCAAGTGAAGTAATTAGGCTCAGGTGGAGCCATGCTAGTTGAACCCCTTTTTGCTTGATAAATGGTTTTGTATTTGTGTATATTTTGGGGTTTTGTATAGCTATAAGATGTGGATGTTTGGAACTAATGCGGTGTATGTACATAAAGAGTGAATCGTTGATCTTTGCTTTTGATATAAGTCCTTTTCATATACGCACCGCTCAATGGATAATTTTTATGTTATATTATACTTCTGCTAAGCCCTGTACTTTATATTAAAAGGTTTATTTGTATAGAGGTCGTAGGTAATCTATGATTACTGGCCGGTCATGACGCTAAACCTATAGGGGCGGGTTTGGGTCGTGACAGAGTGGTATCAGAGCACAAGTTATATCTCACTCACTTATCCATTGAGCTATAGAGAGTCTAGAGGGGACCTCAGGATTGCATTCACGTGTATTTAAATACTAGAGTGAGACAATTTGTATGATTACATATTTGAATTTGTACATGTATACATATTGTGTTTATTGTGTTTATCATAATACAAGTTTTATATAGAAAATGGTGAGGACAAGGGGTGATAAGCTAGATGAGGCAACCTCCTCAAGACTGGATAGAATGGAACGGATGATGCAGGACATGGCTGAAGCCATAAGACAACAACAACAGTGGCAACAACAACAACAACAACGACAACCACTACCCCCACCTTCAATGCCTGTACCACCTCCAGCTCTAGGGTATCAGACAGGGGACTGTAATGTTGTTTTGACTAGAGAATTCAAAGAGATGAAGCCACCATTGTTTCATGGCGGAATTGAACCACTAAAGGCGGAAGCTTGGGTCTTAGGGATTGAGAAATTGTTTGAAGTATTCCCATGTATCGAAGCTCAGAAAGTACAACTAGCCGCATTCACCTTAGAAGATGATGCCAGGTGTTGGTGGATGTTGGTTCGCGATGAGAATAAAGATATTACTTGGGCTTGCCTTTTAGAGATCTTTTATGAGAAGTACTTTCCACAATGTGTGCGGGACAAGAAAGTGTCTGAATTCATAGAACTCAAGCAGGGAAACAAATCAGTTGTTGAATATGAGGCTCAGTTTACAGAGTTAGCCCGATTTGCACCTCATATGGTAGATACAGACTACAAGAAAGCTAGACAATTTGAGGAAATTTTGCAGAGTTTACAGACCGCTCAAGCGACCGAAGTTGCGCTCAAGCAACCACCCTTATTTTTGAACCCTCGCTCGAGCGAGGACCCTACTTTTAGCAAATTTTGACCAACTCTCCTAAGTGCATAATTGCATTCTTATGTCATTTCTAGCATTCTTAAGCACCTAATGGACTCAGAGAATCATAGAATGAGTTAGAGACACATGAGAAGAATTGAATTAAAATGAAATGGTGCTTCAATTGTGCTTTTGTTATGTGTTTTGTTTAGGTGGACGTCCGAGGCTTAGTGACAACACAAACCACTGTGAGTAGTAACTTTATAACGATATGTTCAAGTAATATTTATTTTTTGAAATTGTTATTGTTCTTGAAATCAAGATGCGATCGATTGAATGGTCTATTAAAATGTCATTTTCTATCGATGAATGAAGTTCACTTTTAAAACTGTTTGTGGCATCATTCGGACATAGGCCTTTGCCTGGGGGTAACAATACCATGGCTATTGGATTAATTGAAACACAGAGATCATTAGATTGACCCTTTGTGATCCATTGGTTTGACCCTCCGTGGTCCATTGGATTGACCCTTCGTGGTCCATTGGTATGACCCTTCGTGGTCCATTGGATTGACCCTTCAAGGTCCATTAGTTTGACCCTCCGTGGTCTATTGGATTGACCCTTCGAGTTCCATTGGTTTGACCTTTCGTGGTCCATTGGTTGACCCTTCGTGGTCCATTGGCTTGACCTTTATGGTCTATTGTTATTGAAATATTATTGCTTCATGGATGTGCCAATTAATTTAATATTGAAAGATATCGATGATGGAATCTATTGATTAATGAGAATTGATTATTGAGATCTGGTTGGGTAATGTTATCTAACTTCATTCATATTACCTCTTTATTCTGTTATTACTCACTGGGGCCTAGCTCACTATTTATTTATATATATAGGTAGGTGGGCAAGCTAAACATCAGAGTTAAGAAAGCCTCGAGTCTACCCGGGTCAGCCTTTAAAGGAGCTTCCAAGTGAAGTAACTAGGCTTAGGTGGAACCACGCTAGTTGAACCCCTTTTTGCTTGATAAATGGTTTTGTATTTGTGTATATTTTGGGGTTTTGTATAACTATAAGATGTGGATGTTTGGAACTAATGCAGTGTATGTACATAAAGAGTGAATCTTTGCTTTTGATACGAAGTCCTTTTCATATATGCACGGCTCAATGGATAATTTTTATGTTATATTATACTTTTGCTAAGCCCCGTACTTTATATTAAAATGTATATTTGTATAGAGGCCATAAGTAATCTATGATTACTGGCCGGTCATGACACTAAACCTATAGGGGCGGGTTTGGGTCGTGACATGATTGCTCTCAGTTTGGCCATTTCTTCTTCGGTGATTAAAGGAATCAAAACAACCTCTGGGAGAGTGGGATATGGTTCTGGAGTTGGATTACATAGAAAATTGGACACCTTGCTTTTTGCGTAGTGCGTTGTAATAATAAGTCGATTCGTAACCCAACAATATGTGGCAAAGGCGGTCTAGATATCTTAACGCGACCCTAATAATGCCTGGTTAGCGTATGAGTAGTTGGCCGCCAAATGATTGTAATCTACAAGCAAAGACAAGTGTTAGCACAGTAAAACATTTCATCAAAAAACAAAAGGTGAAACCAAGCTACTCTGCTTTGCAGCACTTCATTTATTTTTATTAATGTACCAGCCCGGTATTGGTGCCTTAGTATCCTCATAGTTACAAGAGACCCACAAGAAATCATCATCGTTTGCGTCTTTGTCTGGTGTCCCATCGATTAGTTTTGCTCGACCATTCTTTACTTTAAGGTACCAACATAAACCTTCTTTATTTTTGCTAAGTGAGTATTGGTGGAATATCTTGGCTAATCCTAAATTTAAGTCGAGCAGGTGGTTTAGCATGGCTACGCCATTTATTATTTTGTATGTATTGATAGAAACCTGTGTGGGGCATAACTTAGTTTGTCTAAGGAATTCACATATTAAGGGCTGGATCGGGAAATGATGTCTACCCTCTATTATGGACACTAAGGTAAAGGGGTAAGAGTGAAGTCGGCCCCAGTGTGCGATTCCTTGCTCGACTGGTTTAAATTGAAACGTCATCCGGAATTTTGAATTCTTTTCGGAAGTCAGTAATGGCCCTTAGCAAGCTCACCCGGTAGCGGTACTGGCCCATGGAGCTTGATTTTATTTAGCGCCTAACTTATTGAAGATGTGTTTGCTCGGCTACTCAGTCTTCGAGTGTCATAGATGATGGTTGGGGTGTGCCTGGTTGGTCCTAGTCCAGTCTGCACGGTTAGAAAATGATGCGTATTATGTTCAAGCTATAACATAACAACTAAGGTACACTGGGATTTCCTAAGTTTGATCGGTCTTAAAACAACATTAAATTCAACTCGATTTTTGGGCTAGCATTTTGCTCAATCATTAAGCTTAAGATTGGTTTTAAATCGGTTATTGAGCTTGGGACGTTTTAAGATTACTAAGTTTGGAATAGAGGCAGGGGATCCTAGCCCGGTCTTGAAGTGAAGCACTCATTTGACTACTTTAATACGTGCTGCGAGGTCAAAAACAGTGCATCTAGGTAAAAAAAATCTCCGTGTATATGGGGAAAGTACTTGAAATATGAAGAAAATGAAGAAAACAAAGAATAGTGATGAAAGTTAAAGAGAAGATTAAGGAAACTTACCATAGATAATGAAGATCTATATTATGAATTGGTAGGAATGCCCTGACGACAGAGACAGACTGATCAATACTAGGAGAGTTGGGATCCCAATTGGAAAAAATGTAGAAATGGTGTTTGGGGCTTTAGAGCTTAGGGTTTGGCTCTAAGAAGATGATGAATAGTGAAGAGTCATGATTGTATGTATGGTGTGCACATATGAGAGGGTAAGGGTATCATAATTCAAATTTTCAAAATTTGTGCATGACGACTGGCCAGTTACACAGAGTCAATCAGGGGGTACCACGTGTCTCAGACGTGACGTATTGTCAGGGTGATTGATGGACTACAGAAAAAGAGAATGTAACGATCCCAAAATGCGTATAAGATGCTATCTTTATTTACATATAGGTTAATATGCTTTAATTTAATTATATCTGTTCTAATTGAAGAATTATCTGTTGAGTTACGACTTTAAAATCGGAATTGGTGACCTTTATGGGTTCAGAAATCAAAATTTAGTACTTGGATATGTTAGTGGGAATTTTTAGAGCTACTTGGGAAAATTAATTGGAAATTTAATTCGTCTGATTCGTTAATGCACGTTTGGGTGGTTAACTTTGTATTGCAAATTGAAGGCCTTAGAGGCTTCAGAAACCAAAACAGAGGACATATTTATGATCAGCATAATTTTTAGAGTTATCTGGGAAGTTTAATTGAAATTTGATTTTGTGCGATTCGTAATGGTGCGTTTGGCTATCCCTATTTGTGATAAGCTTATGTGTGTGATATATATATATATATAAATATATGAGTTGTTGAACTCATCACTTTGGGTCAAAAATATCTAAGGGAGAGAGAAAGAGAACCGTGAGAGAGAGAGAGAGAGAGAGAGAGAGAGAGAGGAGAGGCACCTCTAAGAGAAAACTCAACATCCATGGGGATTTGAAGATGATTGAAGAGAATTAAAGAGAGAGGAAGAAGATCAACCATAAAGCTTGGAAAATTGAAGAGATCAAGGGGAAAATGAAGATTTATGATAAGGTATGTGGCTTTAGTCATCATCTTTGTAGATAACTCCTCTACCACAAAGAATCAAGGATTAAATGGAGGATTTATTATGTAAATGAATTAGAGTCTTGGGTTATGAATGAAATAAACTCTTTTCATGAAATTGATCCTTGATTCCTTAGAACTGCTTGATTGAAGAGTTAAATTCATTATATTTGCTTATCTTGAGCTTGAAATACACGTCCTACCGAGACAGAATTTGTAACTTGCTATCCTCTTGCCTAACAGGCAAAGATTTACCTCCGTGAAAAGGATGATAGAGATGGAGATTCATATTTCCAATATGAATCAATCTAAGAATTAGAACCATAAGAGTCAGAGTTCTCTTTTGATTATTTCAGATTGATCGGAAAAAATAGATATAGCAAAGAAATAGAATTAGGTGCTATGTACATTCCATATATGGAATTGATATCTACATATATGAACATAATATTGTAGAGAGTATAACTTTATACACTGTCCAACTTTATACACTACATGAGAAGTTGAGCCTAATCTTGAGGTTTTGCATGGTTAATTATATATATAAATAGAGATTTATGTAAATATGGAAGAAGAAGTCGTGGAAAAGAACTAAATTAAGAGATTGATCTTCCTTACTTGGATCTTCATTGTATTTTAATGTTTTGATTTAGAAAACAATTATGATTTCATGTTTTCCATTAGTTTTATATGTTTTTGGGTGATTTGAGTTGGAAACCAAGCTTAGAAATGGAAGAAATAAGAGTTAGAGCAAACAACATTTTCGGACAGGAAAACTGACCCAGAGCCGCACGTGCGGCGGGTCTTTCCGCATGTGCGGCAATCCTTTTCCAGATTCTGCTAAAAAAGCACGTGGTCTCGCACGTGCGGCCCAATTCCCGCATGTGCGGGGACAGTTCTGTTCAGCCAACTTTAAATAAGCATATCTTCCACATCCGGACTCCGTTTTGAGTGATTCTTAAGCCTAAATTCAATCCCCGAAAGTCTAGTTTCCAATGGTGGTGGCCTCACTCTCAAATTCTTTGTATACAAATAGATATGCCCAAAATAGTGAAAGTTGTTCACTTTCTGTCTACCGGTTTTGTACCGTTTCTTCGTCTAAGCTATTTTCCTATCGATTCCTCATATTTTCTGAGAGATGGATTATGACCTATTAAGGACTAATGAGTTTAGAACCGATATGACTAATTGATTAAAGAGCAAAGGAAGAGATTGATTATATCCTCATATTATGCTGTGTGCATTGTGTTGTAGGTCGAGACGAGGACACCGTCCCTTTGCTACTGGAAGACCATCACTGTGAGTAATAGTAGTGTAACGATATGTTTCACTTACCTTTTGTGCTTATGATTTATGTATCGTTGTTTGAGAATGACATATACTATTGATATTGTGCTTTGTTTGAATTTACGGACATGATCGTTTGAGAATGACATATACTATTGATATTGTGCTTTGTTGAATTAACGGACATGATAGAACGATGTCATCGATATGGACCTAAGGTCGTTCTGCTCCCTAATATGATTCGAATCGATTATGATTCATGGCCAGAGGCCAAGGGATATAGTGTACATGTCGATGTTCTACCTACCCTCCAATGTGTGGACAGTTGTCGAGATGTGGGCCTGAGGCCGTTTTGTATAATATGTGGGCCTGAGGCCGTTCTGTATAATATGTTGGGCCTGAGGCCGTTTTGTATAATATATGGGTCTGAGGCTGTTCTGTATAATATGTGGGCCTGAGGCCGTTCTGTATAATATGTGGGCCTGAGGTCGTTCTGTATAATATGTTGGGCCTGAGGCCGTTCTGTACATATATTAGGCCTAAGGCCGTTTCGTATCATACATGGGCCCGAGGTCGTTCTGTATTACATGTGGACCTGAGGCCGTTTTAAAATATGATTATGAATAAGATCTGTGTATGGTTTGATATGCATATTTACATTCTCTAAGACTATGCTCATTTAACTAACCTCCTTACATTGCTATTATTCACTGAGCCTTGCTCACTCTGTTTTATGTATATTTATGTAGGTGAGCCATCGGGAACCGACACTAGAATTGTATGAGATCCACTTGTCTGCCAAGCCGCCTGGGGTATGCCTCTGTGTTGAGGCCTTAATTTTGATTACTGGGAGTTATGTAATTTATGAGTCTTATGTAAGTGTGTGTGAGATCTATATAAATTCTGTGATTGTGTATGTAAATATGGAAGTGTACTTAAATGCTTAAATTTATTTATTTCATCATGTATGCACAAGCTCAATGGACGTTATCTTTATATTGATATTTGCTTCCGCTTAAGGCCTCGTATTTGAATAAGTATTCGTAAAATTTTGTTTTGAGGCCTATGTACAGGCCGATCATGGACCAAACTTTTAGGGGCGGGTTTGGGCCGTGACAGAGAAGCGGTTTGGACCGAATTGAGATGGTTTCAGGCGATGACTTAACTCGGCACGGTTAGGTAATTTTAGTCATGCTGAAGCAGACGAAATTAAAGGGCAGTTGAGAGGGGAATTTATAATGAACAAATGGACCAAGCTAACCCTCATCTAGGATGATGAACCTAGTTAGATGATAGACTTGAGCTATGGGCCGAGTTGAGCCCGTGCTTCGGTAATGGGCGGGGGCGTAGCTGAAATGAGGCCACAAGTTTGAATCGAGCTATCTCATGAGTTAGACCATGTGTTTTGCTATGCCTGCATTATGGCATTCGATCGGGCTAAACGAAGATGGGGTCATGTTCTAGGATCGAGCTGAAGATATGCGTCGAGCTATTATGTAGAAGGTTATTGCGATGGTGAGCTAAAGAGTTGACTGAGCTATGAAGGAACAATCGTAGATCGGCCTAAGCGCAAGTGGTCCTAAAGGGCTTCATTGAGCTATATGGTGTTTGGCGAGGTTGACCTGAGAGCACTCAAAGTTGGTGCGGTTGATGATAGAATTGAGATTTGGTTACAAGTGGTAGCCCGGTCTAGATGTGCCACGTGGTCTAATTGAATGAAGATATGGAAGACTGCTCAAAGTATGCGTCAATATCGCTTGGCGGTTTGTCAATGCGGTTTGGTAATATTGATGAGTACACGTGTAAGGAGAAGTGAGGAAAGTATATCCACGTGTCCAGCATATGACAAAGCAAGTAATGAGTGCACAACCTTGGAAGACAAGGCAACAACCTTTATAAGGCGTACGACTTCCCTCAGAAAAGGGTAAGCAAACTTACACTACTCACTCTCTCTACTCTCCTTCTCACCAACGCGCTAACTTGACCGTCGGAGGGGTTTTTTGGCAAACCATTTGTCGGGTAGCTCACTTTCATTGTGTTTCAAGAAGTAAGATGCCATTCAGAGCAATATGAGCTTGGACACAAGGAGTACGAACGCGAAGAATATTTACTTCCTATACAAATAGGTATTATTTGTGGTGTCAAAACAAATAAATAAAATTTTCAATTTTCAATTGGAGTGTTCCAAATAATAGGGTGTCCAATCTAATTTTTGGAGTGCAATTAGAGCTACCCATAAGCGTTTTGTTGCTTTTATAGGCCTGGTTTGGCAAGTTGTTTTTTAATTTTTTTAGACTAAAATAGTGAATAAATACAAAATAGGTTAAAATAGTCAATAAGATAAAAATGCATATCTAATCTATAATCATTTCATTTTTTCTCTTATAATCAAATCAATTACAAAAAAAATCAATTATATTTACAAATATAACTATTTTAACCAAATTTAAATATTAAAAAAAATTAAATAATCAACTAAAATAGTCAATTACCAAAGCAAGGCTTGGTTAGAGTTTTCCAAAAACACTTTTTAGAAAATCCCGCTTTCTTGTTTTCTGTGTTTTTTGTTTTTATTGAATTTTTTTAATATTTTAAACCATTTTTTTAATTTTTAGATATACCTAACATAAATATATCTAAAAAGTAAAAAATTTGTGAAAAAAACCTTTTAAAAATTCACTAAATACCAAAAATATATAATAAAAAAAACGAAAATTTAGTACATTTTTATATTTTTATGTATTTATTAATTTTTTAAAATATTTTTTCACAAATTTTTTACTTTTTAGATACATCTAAGTGACATACATCTAAAAAAATTTTAAAAAATAAAAAATATCTACTAAAAACAAAAAAATATAAAAACTAAAAAATTTAATTTTCAAAACACTTTTAATTCAAAAAATTCAACCAAACACACTAAGGCCAAGTTTGGAAAGTCCCAAAAATCCATCTTTTTATCTTTTTATCTTTTTTTCATCACATCACCTCTCTATTTTTCTGCACATCTTTTCGTAAAAAGATAAAAAGTGCACTTATTTAGGTCATCCCAAACAATGTCTAAATAATTATATATAGGTGTATGTCATCACGTGCCATTAAGCGCGTTGTTTAATCTTTATTCAAACCAAACACACTAAGGCCAAGTTTGGAAAGTCCCAAATAATCCATCTTTTTATCTTTTTTTCATCACATCACCTCTCTATTTTTCTGCACATCTTTTCGTAAAAAGATAAAAAGTGCACTTATTTAGGTCATCCCAAACAATGTCTAAATAATTATATATAGGTGTATGTCATCACGTGCCATTAAGCGCGTTGTTTAATCTTTCTCCTCCGAGGGAGAGGGAGGGAGAGGGAGAGAGAGGGAGAGTGACCTTTGGGTAGTATCTCTGTCTATGCTGGGAAGTGTGTAAGTAAGAACTCGGGTGCTTTAACAATCAAATAAAAAGTCAGTTTTTATGAGTGATATGGCTTTTCACGTTTTTTATTTAAAATAAATAAAATAGATTAAAAAAAATTAAAAAATTCACTTTTCACGTTTTTTATTTAAAAAAAAATAAAATAGACTATTTCGTGTTTTTTATTTTAAAAAATAAAATAAACTAAAAAAAAGTTAAAAAAATAATTTTTTCCTAATTTTTCAAAATACCACTTATACTGTGTTTGGTTGAAGGATTTGGAAAGAAAAATGAAAAAAGTAGGTGAAATGTGAAAAAAATATACTTACATTTTACATAGTTTCATACACCTTTTCCCTTTCTCTTTCCAAATCTCTCCCAAATCCCTCAACCAAATACAACATTAGTGTTTCAAGAATAATATGATATAGACTAATTAATATACTAACAAATAATGTGATATCATTGTTATAATTTTCACTATTTATAACTTATATAATAAATATAGTTAATAATATTATTATAATACTAAGGCTAAATTTAGCTACCCAAAACAAGTATATACTTTTTATCTTTTTATCTTTTTTTCATCACATAACTTCTCTATTTTTCTGTACATCTTTTTATAAAAAGATAAAAAATATACTTATTTAAATCATCTCAAATAACCTTTAATTAATACACTAATTAATACATGTAACACCACCTGTTCCCAATAGGCGAATCAACTAATTGTCATAAATCTCTTTCTAGAATACTGTATGTATATACCACCACTTTCTGTACTTGTGTTCTCTCTCTCTCTCTCTCTCTCTCATCACAGGTTCACACTCTCTTAATTGTACCGTTTTGTTTTGGTAAAACTTGAATTGTATGCATGCACGTTGTTAGTATTTAAAATTACCAACCATATCAGTAAGTATACAAAATTCATGAATTGTTGTTGATCGTCTTTTGGTTGGAAAGGGTTTCTAATCTCTCTCCCTCTTTCTATTCTGTTTCATGTTGTGGTTTGTCTGTTCCATCATTCATCTCTGTATCTGTATTGGTATATAAAACCGCCCCGCCGTATGAATCCGGTCCATCCAGCCTGGTTTTGGGTATTCCGGCGGTTCCAAAAGCAGTTTTCCGGCGAACCCAGATTGATAGATAGATGATGGAGAAAGACCCACTTCTTCCCTATATCAGCCCTAGACGCCTACAACCATCAGCAGCAGCAGCATCACCACCACCATTACTTTGTCCCCTCCCTGAAGACGATGAAATCACCATTCCTGTGCCTCTGACCCCATCAGAACTCAAGGACCGCCTCATCTTTGGCCCATCCTCCCCACCCTCCTCCTCCTCCTCAATTGACCAATCTTCAACAACAACAAGTCTTGTTGATGCCTTAACAACCCTAACTCTCAACTCCCCCAAATTCTCCTCCATCCCTCCTTGCTGTTCTTCCTCCACAGACCCAACTGTCAATTCAGCAGACCCACTAAACCAACAGTCTTGGTTGAATGATCCCAATTATCCATGGAACAAGAGCAATCTCCACAGGTCCAAAACTGCCCCTGCCATGGCTGCCATCAATGATCTTCAGTGTTCCTCTATCGCTAAACCACCTCAATTCGGTTCTTCTTCTTCCATTATTCGTCAGGCTTTTCTTCTTTTGATTATGTATTTGACGTTTGGTGTGATCATATATTGGTTTAATCGCCACGATTTTAGGGCCGATGAGACAAACCCAGTTGTTGATGCGTTTGTATTTTTGTATTGTGACAATGTGCACAATTGGGTACGGTGATATAACCCCTAATAGCGCTGCCACAAAGTTGTTTTCCATAATGTTTGTGTTGGTTGGGTTTGGATTTATTGATATTTTGCTTTCTGGGATGGTTAGTTATGTGCTTGATTTGCAAGAGAATTATCTTTTGAGAAATGTGAAAGGTAGAGGAGAGCGGGACAATCCGGGATCTTATATAATTGATGTGAAGAAGGGAAGGATGAGGATTCGAATGAAGGTTGGATTGGCATTGGGCGTTGTGGTTCTTTGTATTGGAATTGGAGCAGCTGGTATGCATTATGTGGAGAAGCTTGAATGGTTGGATGCATTTTATCTATCAGTTATGTCAGTTACAACGGTTGGTTATGGTGACAGGGCATTTACGTCCATGCCTGGTCGGATTTTTGCATCAATTTGGTTGCTTGTGTCGACACTTGCTGTTGCCCGTGCTTTTCTGTACTTGGCTGAGGCTAGAGTCGATAAGCGGCATAGGAGGATGGCCAAATGGGTGCTTGGTCAGGATATGACAGTTTCCCAGTTCCTTGCTGCTGACATTGACAATAATGGTTGTGTGAGGTAAATACATTGTTTCTTGTTATTTATTTTGGATTGTTTACTTTAAATCCTAACTCTTAAGGACTGAGCCTGAGATGCATTAAAGTTAGTAATAGCCTATTTATTACTATGTTCAACTCCATTCAGTAGTAAATATTGGTGTGAGAAATTGCTGATATGGCTTTACGGGAATTTGTGACCTTAATTCTATTTCTGAGTTGTGGTAGTGTATGCTGATTATCTTTGATTTTGTTGATAGCATGGAATGTATCAAAACATGCCTGTTTTCTTTTCTTTTCTTTTCTTTTCTTTTCTCTCACTAGGCTCTCCTATTCAAGATAGATTTAGTAGAAATAGTAATGTTCGTTTCATTGTGTTTTAATCTCAGCACTGATTAGGTGTCTGAATGAACAACTTTTTCAAGAGACTTGATGATGTTGGATTTAAATTAAACTGATTTCTATATCAAAGCCTTCATAATTTTTAAGAAAATTTTAGCTTGATAGGGAGTTGAAACCAAACAACACTATCCTTTATCCTGTTCATTATTTGAGCACAATATTGATAGTGTAACTACCGTCTTAATAATTTGAAGTCTCAGCTAAGGTATGTCTTTGCACTACTCACACAGCCCATCCATAAGAACATTCACATAAAAATCAAATAGAAGTTATAAAACTTAAAATTAAAAGAAAGTTGACCTCGAGCCATTCTTGGTTTGTCATTTTGACAACAAATTCCATCATAAAAACAATCCTTTTTGTTTACTAGTTATTTAATTACAACCATCTCCTTTTCTAGTTCTCTGTTACTGGACAATGCTCGCATGATTCTTTTCAATCATTTTGTCTTCCTTTAATGCTTATTAACTATGAAGCACGAATATGGATACGAAACGATACAGATATGGTTATACAAAAAATTCAAAAAAAAAAAGAAAAAGAAAAAAGATACAGGTATGGCTAGGATACAATAATAAAAAATTATAATTTTTAGCTTTATATTATACATTAGGACGAAGAAAGGTAAAAAACATTCTTTAGGAATTAGATATTAATTTAACAACCAATAGTCAATTTACTTTAGTCTCTCTCTCTCTCTCTCTCCTTCGTTTAATTTTTTTTCTTTCTAGTGAGTCCTATAAAAATTTCATTTCAATATCAAATCTAAATTGTTTATATTACCATTGTATTTTTTTTTTCCCTTTTACACTTAAAATTGTTATATGCAGAAGTATTGTATGCAATTGACTTTCTTGTTTAATCATTGAGATCTGATTTTAGTTTCAGCTTTCATTACATTTTCTTATTTATCCTATTTTCTACAAAGTATGGAATATGGATATGGGACACATGTATGACACATTAAGGATACATCAATTTGATAAATTTTGAGAAAATAGGGTAATACTTCAATCTCACTGTGCTCCTCTTCTTTATTGAAAAACTGTTCTTGTATTTATCTTAAAATTATACTCTTCATGTTATGTAAAAATTATTACAATATCAATTTCATATTGGTTTGGATATGGGACCTAGAGAATCTAAAAAACATCCAATAAAAATTAATTTCAAGTATCGAATACATTTAGTAAGTATCAAATATGTGTTCGCGAGTAGTCGAGGAATATTAGTATCCAATATTGGTACAAATATGGATATGACTCCCTTCTAGAATTATCTGTGTTTCATAGCTTATCAATCATTTTATAGCGGCCTTTTTCCTTTTAGGAATGTCTGTTCCTTATTTACGTCTAGACTCAAAATGTTATTGGCTAGGCTCAATGATTGTTTTTGTTGACTTGATCAACCCAATTTTTTCTTAATACATTTATATATTACCTAAATAATATAATTATGTATGGGGGCCTTGATTTGTTCTTTATGAACGTCTAGACTCAAAATGTCATTGGATGCTAATGTCCCTTACTATTGAGTGACACTAGCATTCTCCACAAATTTTAATGGACAAAAATTCTAACATTTGGAGATGTTTAAACTTTTAAATTAAGGATCTTAGTTCTGACAAGTTGACTTTGGTAATCTTTCAGCAATGCTAGGATGTGTTAAGAGGATATAGTTTTAGTTAGAATACCTTTGTTGCATGGAGGCATGTTTTAGAAGTATGTTCTATAAGCAATTTTAGTTGTTACGCCAAAAAGAATTTTGTTCATGGAATTTTTATATTTCACCAAATTTTTGGGGCGCTATTTTGTTTAGTTCAAGTGTCGATTTACTGTCTAAAAGACACCAACATAAATGTGTTAGATTGTAGTGTCCTTTTATCGAATTTAATTAATGTTCATGTAATAGTAAGTTCTAACAAAATTGTTTTATTGAATTAATATTTGTGAATTACACTAATTTATTATAGCTCACTAGTGTTGTAAAAACTCTACGGCTATTGAAATTTTGTTAAGAATAATAGTTAAATGTTCTTTTAAAGCTTTGTAACTCACACCTTTCGAAAGGCTATATAAGAATGATCATTCCATTCGTTTACAATGTAACGAGTTTTACCAAATTTCTCAATCTTGTTCTTTGGTAGGCAATTCAGTTGTGAGAGTTATTTGTCTTCATTCTTTGGTAATGGTTTCGATATATATGCTTTTAGAAGATCAATATATATATATTTTTTTTTTCGAGTTTAGGACAATCAGTAGAGTTGCTCCGAGAGTCACTGAGTTTGCCACTAAGAGGTAGCATTTTCTCTCCGAAAACGTGGATTAACGATTTTTTGACTAAATTCGCCTTAAATTCACAGATTTCTATAAGTTAGTGAGCAAATTGAGATGATATAGCATGAATTCATGTACTTTTTCATTGGTTTTATACACTTGTTTTTATCATAGACATGGTTCTACAATCAATTCAATTACCAGTTGGAAGCCATTCTTAAAGTTAAGTATATGCAAATCAAATCATTTCTCGTGCCAGTGGAAACTATTGCGTCAACTTTGGCTATACGCCAATTATTTATATATATACATGTACATATTTTTATATCATTTTATAAATATATGTTAGTGTGTATATGTTTATATTATTTTACACATTTTCATATTAGACGCTCTCTCTCTCCCGCTCCCACTCCCACTCTGACTCCCGCACCCATACTCGGTTGGCAAATTGGTTACCTAGGCTGTTGTTGACACCTCCACATTTGCGAGGGCATGCTTGTGGGAAAGCGACGATTTAAAGAGGGTAGGATGCTATTAACCTATTGCAACCGTACTTAGAGGGGCATAATTCCACCCTTAAGTACAGCGAATACACGCACCTTTGTCAATAAGTCTTCTGTAACTTTATTTTGTTTAATCTACATATTGCTAAAATATTTCTAATTATTTTATATTAATTAATTTTGTGATTTCAAGATATTATTTTAGCCCCTCAGTTCCAACAATTTAAAAATTTTGAAAAATGAGATAGAGGTTTTGTGAAGGCAGGGCTATAGCTCATCAAACTTTGAACTCACTGTGAATGTGCTTAGTTCTATATATCAGATGATTAATTCCATTGTTTCATTAATATATATATCTATTTCTTGAGAGGTGAATCACTTTTATAACTAGAAACATTTCAGCTATTCAGAATATGTGAGCTGTGAATTGCTGTTCCTATCATACTGTGTTTTAGACTAGGTCATGTACAGAGTTCCATTGCTGTTGCACATATTAGAGCAATCTGCATGTTAGATTTCATTTTCCTCAACCTACACCTGCTTCCACAAGGTTGGTCTTCAATTTATGTCTCCATAATAATTGCCTCAATATTTCAATCCCATGTTTTCCATTTCTGAATTTTCCAATGGAAATAATCTTACATGGTTATCCTCAATAATACTTCTGAAGTTTTGAGGTTTAGAGCAAAGTGCCAAACATCAGTTTATCAGCCTTTCAATTGTCCATTGCCAGTACCTTATTCCTGTTGGTTTTGGCAAGTACCTTATTCCTGAAGGACATCATGAACCTGCCTGTTTAAAGTACTGGTTGGATCTGCTTTGCGTAGTTGATATTTTTCTTTTCGATTCAAGGGAAATTGAAGACCAGAATTCAAAACGAACAAATAAACACTAGAGGTCTGTTCCCTCTTATAACTCGTTCCAGTTATATCAGCTATGACCCAGTGCTCTAACCTTCCAAAATCACATGTTCATTTTGGTTAACTCCCAGATTTCATAACTTGTCAGAACACTTGTTTCTTTCCCTTAAGGTGTGTCCAATGGTTCTTTTACACCTCTTCAATGGGAATTTGGCATATCCTCTATCAGTGCTTTGTAAGGGGAAATTCTGTGCCAACCCATCTTGGGTTAGGGTCATTGAGAATTCTGAATCTGTCTCTATCTCTACCCCCATAATGCCTTTCTGTAATATGATCGTAAGCCCCCTATAAATTGCCCAGATTTTTACTTCCAAGCTTGCGCAATTGTCTAGTTTCCCATAATATCCCTAGACCCATTGCCTGGTTTCATCTCTCAGCAGACCTCCATATCCCGCTTGTCTTGGATTTCCTTTTGAGCAGCCATCTGTGTTGAGTTAACTTTCTAGCTTATTTTATTTTTTTGCGACTATTTTAGCCCCGTAACCTTATTAACATACCTGCATTGGGAAAACACCAACTAATTAGTCTTGGGTGGTTATGGTTGGGAAATAGAGGGAATTGGAATGCCTCTTGTGTCTCATTAGTATTCTCCTGAATGCTTTTGTGACTAAGTTGATTGGGGTTTTGTTGATTATCAAAAACCATTCTGTTTATGTCCTTCCAAATTTTCCACAAAGTTTCTATGAAAATAAGTTTCCAAGGTTTGTTATAATGCACACTTTTGCTTTCCAAGTTAACAGTCATCCATTTAAGTAGAGGCTCTCCAATTCCTTCCTCCCACCATCTAGAATTTTTTAAAGTAACCCAAACCTTTTTGGTTTTGACACATCTCCTGATTAAGTGGCTCATATCTTCCCTCAACATATCACATCTTGGATAAAGGTCCAGTTAGATATGTTTCTCACAAGTCGCATATGATTTGTCAAAAGTCTGCCTTGCATGATCAACCACAAGAAGCTCTTGAGCTTTTGTGGAGCTTTAATTTTCCAGATCCAATTCCAATCTACCCCATCATCCTCATGGTCAGAAATTAATTTGTTGGCAGAAGAGGTAGAAAAGTTACAATTGTTAGACCCATTTGTATCATTATATGCAACATATCTAGGCCTATGTAATCTGAGGATCTCTTCTTTATCTCGAGTGTGGATGATATTCACTATATAGCTCATAGCCCAATTTCCTTCCTCATCCAAAATTTTCTTACAGGGTCAAGATTATCAATCTGATGGCTGCTATAGGGACTGGCAAGTGGTTTTCCCCACACCACCAATCTAGACCTTATTTCCGTTACCAATATTCCATTTAACACCCCTTTTTAAGATATCTCTGTTTTTCATAATACTCCTACAAGTGTGAGAAGGTGTTTTAGTGCTGGGCCAATTCTAGATGTTATTGCTACGTAAGTATTTGGTCCTCAGCACTTTACACCACTGACTCTCATCCCCACTAAGGAGTTTCCACCCAAGTTTGGTCAACAAAGCAGCATTTTGATCCCTAGCTTTTCTTAATCTCAAACCACCTCCCTCTTGCTAATGCAAACTTTACCCCAATTGACTAAATGTATTTTCTTACTACTCTTAGTTCACCCCAAAGAAAGTTTCTATTGATCTTATCAATATCACTGCACAGGCTTCGAGGAATTTCCAAAGTTTGCATGGTATAGTTGGGAATAGCACTGTTGTAACAGTTTGGATAAGAGTAATTCTACCCGCTAAGGAGAGATTCTTAGCTTTGCACCCAGAAAGTCTACTTTTCATTTTGTCTAAGATCTCATGAAAGTGGCTTTTGTTAACTCTCTTGTGCAGGAAGGGTTCCTAAGTACTTCCCAAGTTCACTAGTCAGGGATCCCACACTGGCAGCGTAGGGCCATGTTTCTCTTCTGGGAAGGTTGGGGTAAACAAAATGTTTAGATTTCTGAAGATTGGCTTTCTGACGAGATATAGTGCAAAACTTGGACAACGCATTCATAATGACCTCACAATTGGCGCGGTTGGCTTTGGCAAAAAGAATTAAACCATCAGCAAAAACAGGTGGCATAAAGGAGGGCTATTCCTAGAGGTTTTGATTCCTTTCCAATCACCATTGTCAACCTTAACATTAATCATATTATAGTCTTTCCATGAAAAGCACAAAGAGGTAGGGAGATAGGGGGTGGCCTCGTCTTAAACCTCTCCCATTACTAATGCCTTCTATCACCTTCCCGTTCCAAAGCACCGAGGAATTTCCATTAGAAACACAACTCATAATCAGCTCAATTCAGTCCTTGTTAAGATTGAATTCATTCAAGGTCTGAAGTTCCAGGATAGACGATCATATGCTTTCTCTCAATTTTAAATATCATTCCACCAGTTTTACCTTTTTTGAATCTCAAAGCGTGAAAGATTTCTTGGGTTGTAATGATGTCGTCAGTGATGTTCCTGCCAGGTATAAAACTACTTTGGTTAGGACTAACAATTCTATCCAACAAAGGTCTGATTCTACCCACTTTAAGTTTAGTAACACAATCTTGTAATAGACATTACAAAGGCTAATGGGTTTGAATTGTTTGATATTCTTCAGGTTATTAACTTTAGGGATGAGGACTATAATAGTCTCATTGATCTCCTTAGGTATCATTTTTCAGGTGAAACAATCTTTAATAAAATCACAAACAGATTTACCTATGATATCCCAATAATTATGGTAAAAACAACTTGGATACCATCTCTCTCGAGGGCCTTAAAAGCTTTGATGTTTTTGACAGGTTTCTAAATTTCCAGATTGATTAATGGGACTTGCATCCTATGTTACATGGACTTGGGTGCGGGTGTCGAGTGCGGGTCTGTATCTAAGGGTCGGACACATCAAATCTCTAAATAAAAGATGCGTGGACTCGGCTAAAATGTACCTAAAAATTAGATACGGGTATGTGGGTACGTGGATACGGCAAAAAGTATTGAAAAAAATTAGCAGAGGTCTAATCTTACTATGTTTTTTTCTTGTGTTATACTATTTTTTGGGTCCTAAATCTGAAATTTTTATTTTGCTGCTGAATTTTGGTTTGGACAGGCTGAAATTAGTCGGATTAGAGTCTAATAATATGAAGAGTGAAAAGTTAGCTCAATTAATATTGTAACTATAAAGTATTGTGGCCCAAACAGTGATAAAGTTTGGGCAAGCCTGTTATCATTCTTTTAAAAGTGTGTGCTGGCCCAGTATGATTATTCTTTTTAGTTGTTGATTAAAACAAAAGCTAAATCAAAAGTAAAAGGAAAAAGAAAAAGAAAATAAGAGAATAATTTGCCACGTAAGAAGAGATAAGATTTTGACTGGAGAAGTCCTCTCTCTCCGTCGACAAGGACTCCTCTCTCTCTCTCTCTCTCTTCAGTGATTGAAAGACTACAACCAACGTGAATCGGCATCTATTGTGCCTGAATCTTCCCCAATCTTTGTTTTTCTTCGTCAATCTACCCAATCACTGGTTCATCTTCCTTAATCTGCCGTATCCTTTTGCAATGTGCCGTGTCCGAGCCAGATTCCGCACCCATGTCGCTGTCGTGTCGACACTGGTATTGGCCGGAAAACGACGAGTCCGTGTAACGTAGCTTGCATCCCATCATTTTCCTCTTTGGTAAATTTAGCAACAGTGTTGTTCCAATTGCCCAAGCATTGAGTGATCTCCAGCCTAAAAGGTTTCTAAAATAATCAATGACAAGTCTTTTAAGCTCAATAGTATCAGATACCCAATTACCATCATCATTTTTGAGCATGTTGATTTTAATTTTCCTTCTTTTAGTAATTGTGGACATATGAAAATATCTAGTATTTCTATCCCCAAGAGTGATGTGTTTACCTCTAGACTTCTGGTTCAAGTGAACCTCCTCTTGAAACAAAGTAGTTTTATACTGCTTAACTAAATCTTTCTCAAAGATCAGAAGATTTTGTGAAAATTTAATAGCTTGAGCCTTTTGAATCCCCTCGATCCGGGCAAGAAGTCTTCTTTTTCCTTTTAAAAATATTTCTAAAAACCCATGTGTTCCAAATCTTGACTTGTTCCATTAATTCTACATTAGAGTCAATAAGTTTGTTATTCTTTCTAATCCATGCATTTTTAATAATTTCATTGAGGCCAGGATGAGACATCCAAGCTGCCTCAAATTTGAATGGCCTATTGATAGGGTTCAAAGAATGCATACCTTGGGTGTAGACAACAAGAGGAGAATGATCTGAGTAGGGTCTGGGCAGTTACTGTTCCTTTTGGAAAAAGGGTTCTCCATTCAGCATTACACATTGCTCAATCAAGTCTCTCAAGTGTGTTCGCTAAGACTTCTCTATTGTTGGTCCAAGTTAGTCAAGGTCCTAAGCTTCTGTCATGACCTGAATCTGCCCCTAGAGGTCTAGGTCATGACCGGCTAGTAATCCTAGATTACGTTTGGCCTCAATGACAAAATCAAATCATATAATTATAAATGCGGCTTAGTGGAAGCAATAACAAAATATAAATAAGTCCATTGAGTAGTGCTTACATGACAAATTTCATAACAAAAAACTTGAACTTCATTCTTCATCCATAGTAATATTTAAAACAAACTTGAACTTTAACTTCATACACAAAAGCATGTTCCTCAAATAGCAAAAACAAAAGTCTAAACAAAAGTTGGCAAAAGCTTGTCTTTGCTGGAGACCAAGCTACGCTCCATCACGGAGGCACTTCTCGTTCGGCTTCACAAAAGAGGGTGGACTCCCAAAGCAATCCTAAGCCTGTTGATCCACATGCTCACTTACATATATACAAGGGACAGGAGTGAGTTGGAGCCGTGAGTAACATCAATATAAAGGGATTAATGAATGAAGTCTAACATTTCATAAAATACGCCTTTCAATTCCAAAACAGATCACGTATCTAATCATAGCAAACATCTGTTAAAACAATCTCCATTGCAAATCTTTATATGTGGTAACTTCCAATAGAGTAACAATAAATCAAAAGCCAATGGGATCATTAACGTCAATTCAATGGGACCACAACGGGTAATTCAACGTTTCAATTAATCCATGGGCCATGGTATTATGTCCCCTAGGCAAGGGCCTTAGGATGTCACGAATACATTTTCAAAAAGGACATTTGGTCACTCTTAGCGGTCTGCAAAAGTTCTGGATGCTTGAAATCTAGGCGTGACGGTCGCTCGAGCCAAGTGCAAAGAAAGTTGAGTTCGCTCGAGCGGACTCTTGGTCGCTTGAGTGATGTGCAATGCCTCTGCAAAAATGCTGGATACTCGCTAAGTGTGCTCGAGCGACGACTTCATGGCTCGAGCGATGAGGTCAAATTCTGGGTTTTTCATAATAGAATTTGAGTTCCAAAATATGAATTTAAGTTTCAAAAGCTTGCATGGTTGGACCAAAAACATGGAAACTCTTTAGAAAACATATAAACACAACCAGTTTGAAACCGTTTGCTCAAAACCTTTGTCAATTCTCAAAGTCAAACTCAAAAGTTCATAATCCAACCATGCATGCAACTTGCAAGGAATTCAACCTTATCACTTACAAAATGTTAAAACATGGACAATTGAGTAGAGATACATGGATATTTATGAAAAATAAGATAACTTACATGCAAGCTAAGATTTCGAAATTTAAACTCAAAAATGACGAAATGATGGATACATGTTCCTATTGAGCCAATTTCATTATCTTCTTGACTATTCCTTCCAATTAACATGCAAATGATCCTAAATACTCTCTTAGGTGGATTTTCTTAAAGAATTAAGGGTCAATTACTCACCTAGAACTTGATTTGGTAATCTTCTACACAATTTTCTTCATTGCTCCTCCTTTTCTTCACAATTCTTCTTCTTTCTCTCAAAAGTTGGTCTCACTCTCTCTCTAAAATTCAGCTCATAGATGAAGGAAATATGAGTTCAATCTCACCATTAATACACACATATATATAGGTTAGATTAGTTTAGATTAATTAAGTCAGCTTAAGGCTAATTAAACAGGCTTAAGTCTAATAGATCCTACTCAACTCTAATGATGATTCCTAATTAATTTAATCTGAATCAAATTTTAATTAAATTTTCTAAATGGTTCTAAATATTCCAATTAGTCTATTGAACTTGTTAATTTTTGTTTTTGAATTCATTAAGGCCTTCAATTTTTGATTTGAATTAGGTATTCTAACAGATATTTCATAATCAAACATATATAAGCAAAATTAAACACATAAACATGCAAATTCACATAATAATATAATATGCAATAACGATATGCATGTCAGGGTCGTCATAGCTTCCCAAGTCAATCAGGTTGCATTTGTTAACTCTTTCCATGAATCGTTGAGTCCATGTGTTGCTCTAATTGGTAGAGAAGCTTCGCCTTTCACCTTGGTTTGCATAGTCATTGAAGTCACCAGCCACAAGCCATGGCCTTTTCATGTTATCTGCTACTTCTTCCAAGTTTTCCCACAGATTTTTCTTGATTGTGGGGTTTGGACTAACATAGACATAACCCATTTCTTATAATCTTCCTTATGAACTGTAGCATGAATCACCTGGGAGTTTACTTCTGAGGCCTTCACATTGGCTTGATTTGTGTTCCAGATTAACCAAATTCCTCCAACCCTTCCCACTGGATCTACAATAGAAGAAGCTGTAAAACCTAGTCTGTTGAAGAAATTTCCCATTGAACTAAAAGTCACTTTTGTTTCCATAAGAATCAAAATCTCAGGTTTATGTGCATGTATGATCTCCATCAGGTTTCTCTTAAAAGTATTGTTACCGGCTCGGCCATGATTCCAGAAAAGAAGTCTTAAAGATTCCATAGATGTATTGGGGTAAGGTGGTTGTTACCTAGATCTGTTAAAAACTACAGATCCTTTGATGATCTTGCTCCACTGATCTCATTGATGCAGTTTGTATCGCATGAAATAGGGGCCCTTGAGTATTCTCCCATTTTGGATCTATTCTCAGACAGATTTGTTCTATCCACCATACGAAGCTGATGAGGTGAATTGCTTCTTTCCCTGGTTCTAAGAGCAGCCCCATTGGGCTGTTCTGCATCAGATCTTTGTTCACATTGATTTTCTGATCTTCTTCTTCCCCCATTGTCCTCACCTGGATCTGGTGGCTCTCTGTCTTTTTCAAGTGGGGTAGATGAGATAGCTGTGGAAAGAGTTCTTGAGTTTTCTCTTTCACTCTCCCTTTGTGGTTGAGAGGTAGGGCAGTCAATCATAATTATTTCCGTCTGCTGGATGTCAATTCCCAAAGTCTCTTGTCAGTTGGCTTTAGGCGTGTCTCACACCCATTGGTTTCTTTGAAGATTCCTTCTGTATCTTATCTGGTAGATTGTTCTTTCCAACTCTAATCTGGTACGATGAGTTTGTGCTATTTGTTTCTACAATTGGTTTCCTTCTTGAGAATCCTACACTTTCTTTGGGCGTGGACTGTTCTTGGCCAACTGTGGCTTTACCTTTTGGGCATTTTCCTGGCCCAATTTTGTGTTCTTCCTCTTGTTTGTTCCCCTTCTTCTAAATATTTGAATTTGTTGGGCTTAATCTGGGGTACTATACCTTGTTGCAGGTTACAGTTGGTTTCTGACGTAGCAGCTGTGGTGATGTCTCCGCTGGTAACAACTAGTTGTTTTTCTGCTGGAGGCATCTTGCTGGCTGCTTTGAATCTGCAAGCCTCTTTCCTGTGATCATTCCTTCCACAGTAGAAGCAAAAAGAGTGAAAAGATTCATACTTTATACTGTTAACATTTATCTTCTAATACGAACTTTGGGCATAGTGGTTTCCTGAGATCAATTTCGATACAAACTCGTGCGAACCTTCCTCGAGTTTCTGTTTCCGTTGTCATATCAATTTTGATAGGTTTACCTATGGATTTAGCTGTGGCAAAGTGGACTTTATCTTGATAATACTTTATTGGAAGCTCTGGAAAACAGACCGATACAGCAGTCGTGGTTTCAAAGGCTTTTGACGCTTTGAAGTTGGGTTCCATTTTTGAACTGTTAGATAATGGTCCATTATCACCCAGGGTCCTCCGGTGTAAACCTTCATACAATCTGCATGCTCTGAGAATTTGATCAGATAGAAATTACTCCCCACATCAATGGCATTGAATTCACCCTGCAGCCATCAGATATTCTGTAGCCTAGAACAGAGCATTCTATAGCCTATGTTTTCACCCAATAGTTTGACAATCAATGCATTCTCCCAAGGTTTCCTGATCTTCTGCAGAAGTTTTCCTGACACTTTAGGTAGTCCTGCAAACCTAGGCTTTCCTTCCCCTGCGGTGGTTCTCTGTTTCTTTTCATCTTCTTCTTCATCTGATGATAAGATTTCCACCCTATTATCAAAGTAGTGATCCATGTTCTTTGGGAATGCTAGAGGGTCTTTGAACAATTTTACTGGTGGACCTTCAACAGGCTGGGCTTCTTTCATCTCAGTTTCCACTTCCATTTCTTTTTCTTCCATTGTGGCATTGCTTTTGATTTTCTTTGTGCTTCTGATCTAGTGATCTCTTCTTCTTCTGAAGATTTCTCAAACGTGTTCATTGCACTCTGCTCAGGCTCCATGCTTTTTCAAAAGTGCATAGGATTGACCAGTGTTTTAAAAGGCTCTAGGCACACCGAGGCAATAAGGTCTCTTATAGCCTAAGCGCGAAGTGCAAACATATGTTGTACATCTATGCAGTCTATTTATCTTCTTAAATTATTTGAGCCATATTATCAGGAAGCTTGAATATCATGACCCTGATTCAACAACAAAAAGCTTTGAAATCACCTATTGTAACTGTTTATCTTCTTAAATTATTTGAGCCATATTATCAGGAAGCTTGAATATCATGATCCCTGATTCAACATCAAAAAGCTTTGAAATCACCCAAGAGCTTCTATTTCCAGAGACTATAAATGCTCAGTTTACACACCTAGTACATTTTTTAAAAATACAATCAAATTTACCTTTTTGGACAAAATCCTAAAACGCGGTTTCTCAATACACAGCTTGTAAACCACCAGCCACTGCCACTGCAGGGAACTCCACCACCTTGAATGACCCACTGTTGCAAACCCCTCCCATCGCCACAAGCCCTCTTCCCATCAGGCTAAATAATCAATTAAACAAAACATAGAACACATAACACTTAGTAACAGCACAGGGGATTGATTTTGAGTTGAAAAAAATAGACATAAAAGGTTCCCTGGCATTTCAAGTTGTTTACAACTTTAAAACTTTCTGACTTCATTGAGATTATTTTTGAATTTTCTGAATTTTCTCTACATGTTGGCATGATCTTCACCGTTCATTTTATCACTTCAGACGCACATACATATATATATACACACCATGCATGTATACATGTAGACTCTTGTCATGCCAATTCTTGTGACTTGCTACAATTCTCTCTTAATCCTCAAGGTTAGCCCTCTCAATTTACAAACCACATGTAAATATGTATGATGTTAGCTGTATAGTTATTTTCCTGCTCGTTGTAGATCCAAGGGGGAATATCTTGAGACTTGGTTCTGTTCATTGTTGTCATGATTCTTTATTGCAGTTAAATGCAATCTACTAAGACTTTTTTCCAAAACTGAATTTGAGGCATTGTACTTTTGGATGCGAAAGACTTTACTATAGGGTTTAAGTGCTGGGGATTAAATTTTTTTGTTCGATTATAAACTTGTGCTTGCTGAGTTATTTCTTTTCTTTTCTCATATTTTTTTTTTTTTTGAAAGAATAGTTGGAATGATTACAATTTTTACCCTGAAATGCATCTAAATGGTTAAGATAGGAGTTCATTTGTGATATTTTCTTTCTCTTCGTCTTCGATAAAATAAAATAAGTTTTTACACCCACCTGATTTGAATCTTCCTCCTGCCACTATTTTATCCAATTTTGTCCTTTATTTAGTTATTTTTTCCCAGAAAAAATTAATTCTACTATAAAGTCAAAGGACATCAATCTTCATGTTAAAGATTGAAAAAAAAATTGTGGTACGTGTGTTGCAGTGGAATTGTTTGAATATGGTATGGCTATTATTATTTGAAGATTATTTCTATGACAATGAGGACAATGATTATGAGTGGACTGTGAAAGATGTTAGATGAAATGAAAATTTTCACCTTTCTATAAGATATATTAATAATTTTTTCTATGAAAAAAGGCGTCGCTGAACTGGCTTTAGTTTTTACCATGATGATGATTAGTGGTTGCAGATTGTATGAATGGCAATATTCAGAAACCTTATGAACCTTTTGGCGAATGTTGTTTTGGTATTTCTTGACATTCTGCAAGTATATAATCTGCTCTGCTTGTACATGTTCCTTCCTGTTCTTTGGTTGATCTGCATGCTAATACGGAAGAGTGCATCGGTTCAGTACTTCGCAATTCAGTATTGTTTCTAGGATCTGTTTTTCTTTCTTTTCTGTGCACAAGTTTTTGTGTGTATAGTAATGTTTTCTTTTACTTAAGATTGTATCTCGTGATTATTGAGTGGCTTATGTCATTAAAGTCATTAAATTGCTGGAAAATAAATTCGCTTGAAATGTAGGAAGTTATATTTGTAGACGGTAGTAGCTGATTTTTCTCCAATGCTTGGTTGAAGATTGAGGCTTTTGAGAGTAATGATACACAAACAGAAAAGTTGAACATAAAAACTATTCAGAATGATGTGTCAAACTGATGTTCATTCATTTCAAATCAAAAGAACTATGACAATGACTAGTTATTTTGTAAAACTGCCATCAAAACATCACTCTGTTGTGACTTTTTTGTACAGAAATTCTGTCTGCAAACTTCCCGGATTGTCTTGGTGGAAAAGTAGATGTGAATCTATTCATTCCATGTTTGTGGTTGGCTCATAAAACTTTTGGCATGTTATTATCTTTTTGCTCTGTCCAAACTTGTTCCTGTTCTGCTGGTTCCCATGCTAATTTATTTACCCTCGTTTGGTTGAGTTATACAATTGAAGCATTGCTGAGTTTTATTCAAAATATTTGCAGTAAATCGGAATATGTTATATACAAGCTTAAGGAGATGGGAAAGGTTTCAGAAAAAGACATTATGCTGATATGCAAAAAGTTTGATCGGCTTGACACTGGCAATTTTGGGAAGATTACTCTTGCTGATCTCATGGAAAGTCATCGCTAAGATGCGCCAAGATTGGGTGTTTCCAAGTGGAAGGGGTAAGAAGGTACACTCCATCGCAGATTTGCGTGGATAAATACCTGAGTAAAAATATTTGCACAGAGGACCATTCACAGGTCTGAATGGTTTTTGTACGCGTAGCACAACTGTAAATACCCTCACCTGTGCCCATAATAGAGCAGAGGAGAGAATTCTCTTTCTTATCAAGATGTGGAAAAAGGGGGGCTAGTTTTGTTCTTTTTTGGTGGAGGCACAGTGCTTGTATGAACTTGACCGCCCCAACATCTGATTGCAGTGCCTGAGGATCCTGACCATTTGATATCATCAGATGGCTTGGATGTGTAAGGGGGTATTGATTGTTGATAGGAACATTTTTTTTTGTCTGCATGTATTGTTGTTGATGTATTTGATTTATTATTCATTTGCAAATACATGAAGGAGGTAGGGAGATTGGCTGAGTAATCTGAGTCATGTTACTGGCTTTAGTAATCTCAGTCATGTTACTAATTTGATGTCTCCACCCTTTCTTTTCAGGACTCCCACCTCTTTGAATTCCCACCACCAGATTTACTCCTCGCCTTCCTTTTATTTCGACCCCACCATAATTCCCAACCCATTCAACATTCCTGCGGTAGCTTCCACCTGTACCTCCTGTGACCCTCCTATAGCTCCCTTCCCCCTGCTGGCCCTCTCTTCCATTAGCGACCACCTTCTACCACTGCAACCCATTGCCAGCCCCTCCTTTTCCGATCCCCTCCCCAGTCCCTCTTTTCTTTCTCTTCATGTTGCAACCCCCCTGCCCAATTTCTCCCAGGCTACCCTAGTCGTTGCCGCCACCCCGCTGAATTCCTAATGGTCGTCGAAGAGAGATCAACCCTGTGAATTCCTAATTGTTGCCAGAGAGAGATCACGCGATAAAGAAGTAAACCAAAGATATAACACTATTTACGGTTTCATGAACTAAATCAATTCATAAAAACTTTAATCAATTCACGACGACTTTGAAATCAATTCATAAAAACTTTAATCAATTCACGACGACTTTGAAATCAAATCAGACCGAATCAATAAATTATGGTTTGGTTCAATTTAGAACTATGACTTTTAAAAATTTGTTTCCATGCGCAATATAATTACAAAATATTATTAAGAATATAAAAATTACTTAAATGATTGTTTTGAATTAGTGTTACCATTATATCAGAATGCTCTTTCAAGTGTAGAGGTACAACTTATATATATTGCACTATTAAGATATTAGAGTGTTTATTGCAGGTAATATCTCTATTACTATAATATAAGTGTAAAGAATTTGTCTTCTTTTTTTTTTGTACCCTTTCAAATATACCATATATTTTAAAAGTAATGCAAGAGTCTTATATAAATCATATCTTTATTTTTGAAGTTGAACACTTAAAAAGGATATATTTGCTTCAAAGAGTTTTATATAAATATCAATAAACAGTCTTCTTTCTTATATGTAAAAAAAAAAGTCGGTCTCTTTATTTTTTACATTGGTGATGATTAAATAACAAAAAATAATTACTTTTTCTTATTTTTTGTGTCTGTTTCTATACTGATATGCATAATATTAATAATTATGCATCATGGATCAAATCACTATGAATAATTTTGGTTGAATCTTAAAGTTGTATGCATTCGTTCGAATCTAGACAGAGGAAAGGGCATCGTTTTTTAAAACAGAAATTTGTGCTGCATCTCAAAAATTCTCAAATTATCTTCATATACTTCTTTTTATTTAAATTATATTTTATGAACTGTAATATTTTACATAATTACTTTAATAACTAATGTATGATGTCAAAATTCTAAACAATAACCACTTTTGTTGGTTTTACTTTTTAAATTTTTGTTTTTTTATATTTTCTCAGTTTTGATGATTAAAAATACTAGAATTTCTTTATATTTTATATTTAAATTATACTTTTACAAGAAAATGTAATATCTAATAATGTAAATAGAATTAAAAAGTAAAATATTGGTAAATTTTTTTATAAATTCAAACATGCACTGATTTTGTTTTTATTATGTATATTATTATTATTATTATTATTATTATTATTAATTTTTTTCCAAAAAGAATACAAAATAAATTATTTTCTAAGTGTATTTAAATTACATGAATCTAAATCTAAAAGCAAAATTAAAAAATAAAAAGTATTAAATTAAGTGAATCTAAAAACAAAATAAAAGAGTTATTAAAAAACAGTGTCAAACATAAAAAGACATGAAAAGCAAAATATTTAAAACAAAAGTTTAAAAAAACAAATCAAACCAAATACTGTGAATTTATCTTTTTTTAAATCTTTCTTCACTAATCTCTAGTTTTATACAAAATTTTTTCAATTTTTATGTGAATTTAATAATCTAATTACAAAATGGTGCATATATACAAAAATATAACACTAAATATCTACATTATGACCAACTATTTAATTTTAAATAATTAATTTCTCATTGTTAGCTGTATTATATTGTTACAAAATATTTCACATATTATTTTTGTGATATCTTATATATGTCAATGTCTACATATAAATATATATATACATATAAAATATAAATGTAAATTTATATGTGTTATTGTATTCATACATTATCAATCTGTAATATTATATTACCATCGAATACTTTAATTTTCTAACATGTATCACTTTAGTAATATAATTATATTTGTAAGGAAAAAATAACAGAATTGTATATTATTCTCTTATCAACTTATGTTCAATATATATACACATGTCATACAAACAGGTGTCCACAACAAATACTTTCAATAACAAACCAAGACTTTGCAAAACACCTCTATTACGACAATAATTGTAATTTTTTCCCCTCACAGAAAAAATCACATTATTGAGGGAAATTAAATTTTGAAATTCATAACAATATCATATCACCTCAAATTGTTACTAATCAAAATATTTTTATTATAATGAGTAATAATGGTGAGTAAGAATAGAAACAAGAATATGGTGAAACAAAAACTACAGAAAATCTATTACAACATGCTCTCTAAGCAAAGGTAGACGAGTTGAAACATGAATTATCTTATCTGTTGTGAAGTTCAACAAAAATAATGTACATCATGCAAACATTTTAGTCAAATTATAAGGAAAAAAAAAATAATCAAATGATGCCAAAACATTATCGTAGCAACTTAATGATGCAGAAAGTAAGTATATCAAATAAAAAATTTCAATCAATTTTTGTTATATACTAATTACTTACAAGTGTCATAATAAACTATGTAACTTGTATAGTTTTATGAAAGTGACCTTACAAACACTTATAAGTATGAATTTATAAATATCATGAAAATAATTATGAAATTCATATATTGATCGAAATATTAAGTTACAATATTATTCTATTTTTTTTTTTTGGGTGGATAATTATTCCATTTTCTTAAAAAAATTATTTCACATTTTTGACATAAATGAAAATATAGTAATGATAATATTATATTTTTCATCATGCAAGATATTCGTGGCACATGAAACGAGACTCAATAACTCTTAATGTATAAAAATAAAAATATATTACATATTAATATTAATGAATTTTTACACCAATGATATGCAAATAATATGTAATAGTGGGTTAAATGAAATGAACTATTAAAAAAAATTGTGTAATTGTCTAATTATTTTCATAACTTCAATTGTATTACATGTGCGAATTATGAAAAATTGAAGTGAGAAATTGATAGAAATTTTTTTTGTGTAATACTATATATTTAAAGGACTTGTTTATTGTTTATTATTTAAGGTAAGATTGTGATCTCAACAATCTAGTTATAAATTAATGTTTATGCTTATAAAATTTCTCATTTAAAATTTTCAACCGAGTAAGTATTCATTTATTGTTTAGTTATATTTTGGATACTAATCAATTTATCCATACAAGTCTCCATGATTTGCATACATATCACATACCAATTTAAGAGACATAATTATAATACTAACAGTTAATAAAAAATTACGTGTTACGCGTTGCACGTATCTAATCACTAGTCTATATATAAATCTAAATAGTCTAATTAGTTCCAACTAGATTCGTAACTACAAAATCACATAACAATTTGTTTATTTTAAAAATTTGAACTGGACTATGTGTTGAAAAAATAAAATCAAGTACGATTTAGTTTGAATATGACTAATTTATGATTTTTATTTTTTTGTTTTATCAGCCATATAAGGCTACATTTTTAGAGGAGATTGTGTGAAAGGCAAGGGCTTGTTTGGTTTGTTTTTCAAAAGAAAATTTGAAAAAAATTCTTTACAAATAAATTTTCAAGACTAATCAAATTAAACAAAATTTTCTAAAAAAAATCTCAAAATTTTATCTAGTTACCTACTTTCCAAAATCACTCTCTCTCTCTCTCATACATATCAAATCAATCATTTTTTTAAAACTTTCTCCCCAAAACAATTTTTCAAAACCATTTCTAAAAAAAGGCAAACCAAACAAGTTTTCGTACTTTTTATCTCAAAAACTACTCTACAAACACAAACCAAACACACCCAAGAGAGTTCATTTCTTCTCTCTCTACCCCAAAAGCAAGGACCATATCTTTATCTCACTATGTGCAGATTCTGTGCATGTGAAGGACAGGTAGACATGGTGTCCCATTTGTATCACAATTCTCTTCATATTAATTAAACTAAATCAAATTAAGTTTTAACACCCATCAAATATGGCGGACTGTATAAATTATTTTTCTCCATACTAATTTAATTAATTTATTCTTATTCAATTATTTTATTTTATTTTATTTTATTTTTATTTTCAATAATTTGATCTCAATTTGGTGTAATACATACATGAGTATTTTGATGTCAATTTGGTGTTATACATACATGAGATTTGGCATCGAAATGCAAAAAATATCAAAATAAGCAAAATTATTCCAACTATGTTGGTATTAAAATGCAAGTCCAATTATTTGTTAGCACTACACCTTGGTGTCGAGTCTAACAAGTTTTCACCATCTCTAAAATTGCGAAAATTATGTAGTAAGTCAAGAAAATCACGTGTTTGCCAGTCTGACTAATGATATTTTGTAATTTGAACAGTGCAAATCATAGTTTTATTCGAACAGAGTGACTTGTACCTTCTTAATTTATAATTCTTCGAAACAATTTTCCTAATTGATAATTTTACAAAGTAATAATAATAATAATAATAATAAATTTAAGCCTAGCTTAATGATTATTAGAGCATCAAATTCATTATTTTAACAATAATTTATCAACAAAAGCACCACCCATGAAAGTGAGGGAGTAGATTTTATCAACTTAGAAGTCAGTCTACGCATGCATGGTAATTCAGCTGTTAAGGAGACAAATTATGAATTAACAAGTCTCGGATTCGATTGTTTTAAGTGTCATCAAGACTTAATTCATACTTATAATTTGTGAATAAATTACATGTATTTAAGATTTATTTTATTGGGGTTGACCTAAAGGGCTATGCATCAAAGACGTTCATAGTCATAAAAATAAAAATGTCATGAGAATTAAAGAACAGGTCTACAAAACGTCAAAAAAATTGTCTAAAATTGACAAGTAAAAGTCAAGACTTATTCATGGTGTGTGACTCCATATGAAGAGGTTTAAATACACAATGTAGATTTGAAATTTTAGGTAAGTTTTGATAGGGTTGCAAATGAATCGAACCGAGTCACACCGTGCTGAGTTTTGTAAGGCTCGAGTTTGGCTCGTTTGTTTATCAAGCTCTAAAATCTAGTTCTAGCTCAGCTCTGCTAGTTAATATTAGAAACTTGATTTTTTTTGCTATTTTTTATTTTATTTAAATATTTAAACATATTTTTATATTGTTTAATATATAAACAATATATTTGTCATATTCTTTAAATAAAGATAAACAAGTCGAGCGCATTCGAGCTCAACCTCGACCTCGAATAAGCCTAAAAGTTTGGCCAGAACTCATTTATTTACTTAATGAAATGAGCCGAACCGAGTCCTCAATAAACGAGCCCAGTTTGTGAACAACTCGGTTCATTTGGGGCCCTAATTTCTTGGCACTTTTTCCGGGTGTCTAGACTTTCTCAAGCATCAAAAAAGCTATGGCAACATTGAACTTCAGGCGACCTTGTTGTAGCAAACTATTTCTAGATAAATTTAATCCATATAGGTAAGTGAATGAATTGTCTGAGAAAATTATCTAACTAATTCTTTGGTTACATATGGCCCTCATCCTACATATGCCAGATAATCATGGGACTTGAGGGTAAGCCTCAAAGAGGAGTTAGGAATGAAACTTTAGACCATTGCTTCAAGGTTCAAACTTATAACTTTTTGTGTTGAAGTCATGTGCCCTGGGAAAATGAAAGAATTTGACAAAAAAAAAAAACTTTAATTTTGGTTAATATTATAGAAATTAGTGGCATCGATGGTGGTGGTCATTTTAGGTTCCCAAACTCAGATAGTTTGAGTGTTGTAATTTGTTCTTGAAAGGCCTCTGCTTGTTCCTTTTTTTTTTTTCTTTTTTTTTTTTATTTTAATTTTTTTTTTTACTTGCATGTCCAAATGTTGTCACATACTACGAAATAGAAGTAGGGCACCAAATCCCACAAAGTTTTACATTTCAAGTCAAGAGTCTAATAACTCTCTCTCTCTCTCTCTCTCTCTCTCTCTCTCTCTCTCTCTCACACACACACACACACACACATATAAACAAGATTTATACTTTCTATCAAGGCATTTTGATTGAATGAAAAGTGGTCACTAGCACCATGTTGTCTTGTTCATCAAGTCTTCCTTTGAAAGCTTTTGTCTCATATTTCTCTATCACAATTCAATACTTTGCACCTATTCATTTGAACTATGAAAACTACAACTCAACTCTACCCACAATCTCTCTCTCTCTCTAGTATGCTTATTTCATTTCTTAGAATTCTAATATGCAGTAAGTGGTCTTTCCTGACCTTGACTAGGAGAAGCAAAGACTATGAGGGAAGATCATTCATTGCTTTCGCAAAAAGATTGAGAAAGGAAGAATATAGTAAGGAATTATACTTTGCAGCATGACCGCGTCAACTAGTATTTTTTTATTTTTTATTTTTTTAATTATATATATATATGAAGATGATTCTATGAAGCATAGGTAATTATAAAATAAAAAGTTATTGTTTCCCTATCTTTCTTCTTCTTTAATAATAGTCAGTTCTATGGTGGGACTCATAATTGAAAGAAGAAATGATAAATTATAGAAGAAGGAATGCTTTGGTAGTTGGAATTGGTCTAAATATGTTCTGACCAATGCGAGAATCTTATCAAACAAAGACCTTTCACATTTGAAACTCAATTTAGCATGACAATCTCTACAATAAACAATAGACAAAAAGATATGGGCTTTGCTTATTGAACCTTTTTTATTATGCAATTTTTTTTTTTTTTATATTATTATTATTATTTTTATAAAAAAATATAAGAACCCCAATGGCAATATGGTGTTTAAAAATTTGAAATATTGACTTATTGGAACATTCCAAGTGGAGTAGATGGCAAATAATGATTAGGGTATGTTGACTTTCTACTATTTAAGTCAATAGAATATAAACTAAAAATTAATCAAAGAAAAAATAAGAGCCGGACAGATAACGATTGCTAATATCATCTTAATATGATATCTAAACCTAACATTTGACTAATTTAGTTATGACCAATAAAACTAATTTGTTAGAATACTAAAAGTTGCCAGTGGGGTGAAGGAAGAGTGATTGCAAGTGGGAGAGACCAGTTCAAAGTGAGAAATTTGGTTTGTGTTTTTA
The DNA here is from genome assembly GCA_030407325.1 of Camellia japonica. Taxonomy (NCBI): domain Eukaryota; kingdom Viridiplantae; phylum Streptophyta; class Magnoliopsida; order Ericales; family Theaceae; genus Camellia; species Camellia japonica. The sequence goes on along the minus strand of JAPPVO010000014.1, from coordinate 86,965,043 downwards.
TTTTCCCATTTTCATTTCAAATATATATTTTGAAACAAAAACAATTCAAGTTTGAAAAATCTTAATTTTTGTGTAAAAATAATTTCAAAATTTTGGTTTTTTTAAAAAAGTGATTTTGTTTTTATAAAATTTATGCAAAAAACAATTTTTGGAAACAATTCACCAAAAATTTTGTCGTGTTTTTCAGAAAATAAAAAATAAGTGAATAAAAAATGGGTTGGCTTCCCTTCAGTCCGTGATCGGACTGAAAGGTACTGTTGGGCCCGTAGAGGCCCATTACGGGCTTTGTTTCGATAATGTGAATCATTCAATGTGTATAACTCATCGAGTACTATATGACCGTAAAAAATCACGTTGATCGGATATCGATAGTTATGTGATCAAATTAGTTTTGTATAAAAAAAATAGACGGCGAGAAATAAACGGTTGACAGAAATTTGATTCGATGAGATAGCTATTGATATTCGATCAATGTGATTTTTTACAAGCATGTAATATTCAACGAGTTCTACACATTGAACGGTTTAAATCATCAAAACGGAACTCGTGGTAAGCACCATGGGTCTAACCGTACTCTCCAGTCTGTGATGGGACTGGAATGAAGTTCAGCCCAATAAAAAACACAGCCAAACAGGTCCATGCCTTCAAAGGAGGCCAGTCTATTCACACATAGTAATTACTACTAGTCAATCTATGCAATTTTGTATTGAGCCACAGTTAATCTGAGGCATAAATGTATCCGACCCAAGACATGGGGAGTGTGCTCACATGCTGTGAGGTCGAATGGAGACTTGTCTTGGGTTTATTTTAATAATTTGAGTCATTTATATTTTATGGTTCGTCTAACATATCATTCATAAAAAAAAAAAAAAAAAAAATCAAGTTAATAGACATGTGTAATCCCGTGATCAAGTCTTAATTGTTTTAAAATAAATTATCAAAATTATTTTAATCGTTCATTTTTAAAAAAATAAATATAGTATTATTTTAAAGTTACAGATTTTCAATTAATTTTGCCTTTTTTTTCTTCATAAATGATCTATTTGATGAATTTACCATATGGACAGCTTGAATTAATAACATGGGCTCGTGACAAGACCCCATGAGCCTTCACAGCCCCACACTCCCAATTCGGTCTGACTCAAATTTGGATGCACTCAAAAAGTTTATTTCTTATAAAATGAAAATTAATCCATCAAGTAGATAGGGCCTAACAGTGTTCCATTCACTTGTTTTACCACTCTAAAGAAACCAAAAAAAGAAAAAAAAAAAAAAAAAAAAACACTTATTTTAATTTTAATCAAATGATATTATTTGAGACGGTGTTCAATCATGTTGCAAATATTTGTGACGGCACTTCCCTTTGCCCAAAAAAAACAAAAATTTGTCGCAAAAAAAATATATATGTAAGGCAGTGTTTGGGAAGAGTTTTTTTTTTAGTTTTTTTAGCTAAAATAGTACTAAAAGATAAAATAAGCTAAAATAGTCAATAAGATAAAATATCACATCAAATCTATAATCATTTCACTTTCTCTCTTACAAACATTACATCCAACTATAAAAAAGTCTAATTATATTTTCAAACACAAAAATTTTAACATTCTAAAATAACTAAAAATTAAAATAATCTATTAAAATAACAACTTCTGGGAGCTTCTATATACACACACCCTTTCCTCTCTATACAAATCTTTCTCAATACACACACTAAAAAAATAAACCCTAATATATTTGACTCACTACACACACCTGTAATTACAAATATACCCCTAAATGTAAATTTCACACACACACCCCCCTCACACACACACACACCCGTGAACCCCTCTCTCACACACACCCAGCTGAGAACCCTCTCACACACACACCCATCTCTCCACCGTTCCTCCCCAATCTTCAATCTTCAATCTGAAGGGCAGCGTATTGCAACTTCAATCTGTGGGCATTGAACTCTTCACATTCGGAAGTATTGGCATTGAAGGGCAAAGGGCATTGAAATCTTCACATTTTAGGTTAGTTTACACAGATTTGAATCTTCTCAATCCTATTTTATTTGTAATGTGGGTTGATTTTTACCATTTTCGAATTTTTCCGTCGTGGTTGCTGTGTTTCCTCATTCGGAACTGGTAATCCGAAATTTTTGTTCTTATTCGGAAATCTACTTCCGAATTTTATGGTTCTATTCGGCACTATAGTTCCGAAAATATGTATTTGGTTCGGATTTCAACTTCCGAAAATATTGGTTTTGTTCGGTTTTCAACTTCCGAATGGTAGTTTAAATTTCGGACAACAACTTCCGAACAGTATAGATATTTTCGGTTCTCAACTTCCGAACAGGTTTTTTTTTTTTTTTTTTCCTTCTTAATTATAACACTTCATTATAACGCTTAATTATAACACTCATTATAATTTAAAACACTTATTCTTTAGGCACACTTATTCTTTATTTACACACACACTTAGTATTTTTTGCAGCTAATATGGATTCTGAATATCAACAACGTGTCCCACCTACTGCTTCAAATAGACGACGTCGTCAATTGGACGTAGACCATGAACGGGGACGAGGGCGTGGGCGCGGACGAGGTCAAGGTCGTGGTCGAGGTCGTGATCCAGTTGAGGTAGAATATGATATTCCAAGTGGCAGTCAAAGTGGGGGCCGAAGCCAAAGACGATTTGAAGGTTATGATATGCCTGACATTGCTATGGAGGATACCACTTTACCTGATTCTCCTCCTGTCCAGGAAGAGTACCTTACTCATGCTTTTCCAGGTGGACCGACTGATCCGTCAATACTGCGGAGTTTCAATAGTCATGTGGCTGCAGCTATTTGGCACGGGGAGGTAAACATTCCTCAGTAAAACTGAAATTCATTTGTATATGAGTTTTTTTTTTTTTTTTTGTATTGTATGGTAGTTTGTAATGAGATATCATTTGTGTTGTAGGAACGAGGGCCCCTAAAGTGTCATAATCACTCTTCCAAGATCCTTGCATGGCCATGGTGGTTAGTAGAGAACAACACCAGATTCAAAGCCATTATTGAGCAGTCTGGACTGTCACAGTTAGCTCGTTGCACTTATCGGTTCGTCAACAAGCTTCTAATCTCCAGTTTTGTTGAGAGATGGCAACCTGAGACGAACACATTTCACATGACAGTTGGTGAGATGACCATGACCCTGGATGATGTTGGCACTATTCTGGGCTTCCCATTGTAGGCAAATCAGTCAGCATACCAGATGTGACAGATCATCATGGAGTTACATTACTCGTTTATGGCTTGGGGATTAGTGAACGTGCAGCATATGAAGAGGTTTCTTCTGCTGGTGGCAATTCAGTCAGGCTTGAATGGTTGCGAAGTCATTTTGCTAGTGTGACAGATTCAGACCCCGAGGAGGCTATACAGTGCGCTGCAAGAGCTTATTTGTTGTTCCTGTTGGGATGTACACTCTTCAGTGACAAGAGTGGCGGCAGGGTTCCCGTTGTTTACCTCGGCTTGTTGATGGATTTGGGATCCATACATACTTATGCCTGGGGTGCTGCTGCATTAGCATTTTTATATAGACAGTTGGGGTTTGCTAGCCGGTCTGGGGTTAGGCAGATGGGTGGTTATATGACTCTTTTGGAGGCGTGGATTTATGAGCACTTCCGAGCATTCCGACCTCATCAGAACATGGGCTACAATGAAGACATGCCACATGTGTACCATTGGGCATGTAGGAGAGAGGCGGGTTCCTCCATTGAGCATTTGAAATCTTTTCGAGCCAACCTTGACAGTTTAGTAGCTACTGATGTAAGTTTACTCATCTTGCGATAATTTTAACACTTCCATTTATCTTACCGTTTATGTACTTTAATGCAAAAACACTTTACGTTTACAGGTTATTTGGGATCCATACCACAGCTGCAGAGATCGACATCCATGTAACCCGGTTACATTCTACCATGGATGCTTAAAGTGCTTAGACGTTGTCGAACCCTATCATCCAGATAGAGTTTTGAGGCAGTTTGGCAGGGTTCAAACCATCCCAGATGCACCGCTAGCTCCCACTCGTGGTGCGCGAGGCAACATATCTGCGCGATATACAGTCATGTACAGATACTTGGATAGGATCTGGGAGGCTTGGGATAACCACGTGTTATCTGAGCAACGGAGGAGCACACCAGTTCGTCAGCCTTGGCAATGTGTACCGGGTTACATGGATTGGTATAAGAATATCACGCACCTCTATGTCGAGCACACTGATGAACCGCGTGTCCATGACCATCAGGATTTCAGCGAACATGCGGATGTAATCTATTATCCTTTCTTATGCATATGTAACTTACTTGTTTTTTTTCTTATATGTTTCCTAAAATGTGATATTCTTTTCAACTGCAGCGTATTGCACATGCACTGCAGATTTCACATCCTATTATTGACGCTGGTTATCAGGAGGGGATTCGCCATCCTTATCGACTTTACCAGGCTATCGAGAGTATGACACATGTTCTTGAAGGTCAGCACATTGACGAAGCTGGACCTAGTTCTGGTGGAGGTCGCTTTCCATCTTCGACATTGACATACAGTCGTAGGCCTAGGCGTAGGCATACATCTGATTCGTGACATGTTCTCTTGTTACATGTTATTTTGTTAGTTGATGGTAGCATTGTTGTAAGATGACATTGTTGTAATGGCCGTGTTTTTTGGTGTTTTTGTAAGATGACATTTTTTTTTTGTGTTTTTCTTATTTGAATGGAATGGGGACAATGGTATTGTAATGACATTGTAATGACATTTTATTTTTAGAATGGAATGGTAACAATGGTCGTTGATTTTGTAAATGATACTTTCTTATTACAATGGTCGATAACATTCAATCCACATTGCAAAACATAACAAAGCAACATCAAAAACACATCCATTAATTTCTTCCATAATTCTAACATTGTCAAATGCATACATGTGTCATGCGACATCAACAACATCAAAAGTCTCTCGCGTAGCTACATTATCATGAATAATGTCCTTGAAATGTTGAATGCGACGCACATATGCATCATCCCAGTCCACAGCGCAAGGGTGACGGTATTTCCTCCAATTAGTGGCAATAGGAGGAACTGGATGGCCTGGCTGCAACAAAACCTGCACCAAATATCAATTGACTTAGTGGTCATACCTCATAACTTCTTGTACATGCACAAACCGAATTGATAAGTTTCTGTTATACCTGGACGAAATGATTTCCGTTGACAAACCCAATGGCAATCTCACGTCTATCAAGTTGAGGTACTGGCACTGTTCTAAGAGGTAAAAAGGTGAGACATTGCTGTAAAGACAAGTGGTATAACACAAGATTGTAGCACGATGCAACAAGATGCCCCATGTCTGGCATAGTCATCCAATGTGAGTATCCAGGACTGTCTTCAAAGTATGACAATATGCTTGTCAATTCTTCAAACCTTTCATAGGACCCATAAAGTGTAATATATTCCTCTTTGTGTGTGTGCAGCTCACCCAATAGGTCACGCCTAACCTCAGCCCAATCATCTTCTGTATGACCAATTGAAGCAGCTATAGCCCGAAACCACAATTCCCATCTGCAGCTACATCCTTGACAAACTTAATGTATGGTTTTAACCCAGCAGGGAAAGCATCAACATACGCACCAGGTTTCACTGTTCTAGTAATGTATGCCTTCCCTTTCGGGTTCACCTTCTCCTTTCCCTTAACAGGTCGCTTCTTCTTGGTTTGCAGAGTAGAAGCTAATGTAGTGATTTGAGTGTCCCTAGGTGAGAAGGAATCATGTCCAGATTGCACTAACTCAAATGCACACGGGTCACGACGGGTAGAAACATTGATCTTCTTATGATCCCGAGGACGTGTTTTGGGCTTCACCTCCGGCTCAACAAGAAAACTGCTTCCCGGATATACAATCTCTTTCAACTTCTTCAAAAGCTCCAATCGCATGGTTCTATCACTTTCATTAAACTTGTTCACAAACAACTCTACTTCTGCATGACAAGTCACCTCGGTTTCCTCTTCTTTCTTGCATATGGAGATATGAAGTTGCCTCCACTGTGAGTGTATGGTAGCAAGTGGTATAGGACGATCTTGTCTGATGTAGTCTGCAATCTCATGAGCGCAAGGTAAACCATGAGTGTGGCGAAGGACGCATCCACAAGCTTCAACATCAATACCAATGGAATTGGCTCTCTTACTCTCGACAAGCAAATACTCTAAGGCAGAGATAGACACATTACCCCGTAGCTCCCTGAATTGAGAAGGTTTAAATTGATGTTGCACAACAGTTAGACTTTTCTCAAATGAAGCCTTGATATCAGTGTGTTGCAACTCAAGCAGACTGTGTATTTTCTCAAATGATGCCTGAAATGAGACTTGACATGAACCCAATTGTCTTTTAAGTTTTGCATGTGCACTCTCAGCCCTGTTCAATTCAATGAAAGTCAAGTTAAAATCAAGTACATGGCACTTATTAATAACATATTGAAGAAAAGTAATCTTACCGGTTCGTTGTAACATTGCCACAATGCATACACGTGTCTGTCCATGCCGCCACAAATTTGTCCTTGTAAGGAACCAACCAAGTATCCATGATGTATTTGACTGCATCAGGATAACTACTGAATTCCTTAAGTAATGATTGAAGACGCTCCTCGTATTGAATTTCAGAAGATGAATACACTACAGAGTTCCACTCATGGTTGAACTTCTCCCATTTTTGCTGTGTCTCAAACATTTTCTTGCATTTGGTCAACACATTCTTACTGATATGCCAACGACATAATAAATGTCTGGCACTCGGGAATATCTTCTGTATGGCATTCATCAAGGCTAGCTCTCTATCAGTAACAATAACTGTTGGCACAACAAACCCATCCATGACATCACGCAATGTAGCTAACACCCACGAATAGTTATCGACCCTCTCATACTGTAAGTATGCAAAAGCTACAGAGAATGTCATTTCAGTTGATGTCACTCCCACAATTTCAAGAAGAGGAAGCCGATATCTGTTTGTTTTATATGTGCAATCCATAATTAATATACGTGGGAAAGACCGGAATAAGTCCAAACTGGTAGGATGTGCCCAAAACAAGTCTGTCACAGTCATCGTGGACTCTTCAGACCGATGGCGCTCAATGTAATTATACTTGGCCAATTCACCCAATAAGTATTGCATCTGTGATCTTCCAGCTCTCTGTACCACCCTGCTTCGATGGCGTACATTGTAAATGGTTTTAAGTGTGCTTACATTGAGGGCATCTCGCTGTTTCAAGGTTACTAGGATTTCTTTTGGCCGAACCATGCTCTTTGACATATCTATTAACAATGCTTTCTCATCTTCTGATAGCCTCCCCGCATATGAATGTCCCTCGAGGTGCTCCGCAGGTGGATGATTATGCAATCCGCATACTACAGTCAATGTCCATTCATCATGTGTGGTATACCTGTGAGCCCTCATATCAAAAGGACAACCACACTTCTTCGTACCAGTTACTCTTGATGTATTGTTGCCATCAGGTTTTAACTTCTTTGTTGCTCTATATTGGCCACTCCTCTCACAAGCAAGATACATCCTGGGTCTTTTTTTCCCTCCACCATAGTCTGATGTTTTGATTACAATAACCAAACCATTTCTCTTTCCAACTTCACGTACCCAGTTGAGCAATTCATCCTTACTTTTGAATACCTACAACGTTAAATAAATATTATCAAACATTTACATTTGGTGAGCAATTCGAAAACATAATCGTTATAATTTCGTAAACTGAACCTGTTCAGTTGTGAATTGAGTGGTGTAATCTAACACAAAATCCGCGCAAACCTGACTTCCTTGAGTTGACACATATTCCTGCATGTTTTGTATAACATTACAAATTTTTAATGGTATTATAATGATTAATTTGCAATTTGAAACTGTAAATTTGGTATGCAGTTTGCAAATTTGGAATATAAAATGGAAAAAAAAAAATTTCACTTCATTCGGAAGTAGTTGTCCGAATTTTGTTTAAAATTTCGGAAGTTGATTGTTGTATAAGTCAACTTTGTTCGGAAAACAACTTCCGAATTGAAATAATTTTTTCGGACAACAACCTCCGAAAGTTATTATTTTATTCGGACATCAACTTCCGAAAGTAGCTAATTATTTCGGCAGTATACTTCCGAACCAAAGAACACATTTCGGCTCTGGTTATCCGAACGACGCCGGGAAAAAAAAAAAAAATTAAACTCACATTTCCTTCACTCTGCTTCACATGAACACTTAATGGCTGATTCTCTGAAGGCAAATCCTCCATCAAAATGGAGCAAAACTCGCTTTTGCTTGGGATTTAGTGTGTAAACTATTGAAAAATGAAATGAAGGATGGAAGAATGAGGAAGACAGCTTGTGGAAGGAGTCTGGAGCTTGTGCAAGGAGTGTACACTAATGAAGAATGGAGTAACTTTGGAGCTCTGGAGTAACGTCTGTGTGTGGCTCATTTAGCAAAATGAAGAAGCAGACAACGTGTGTGTATTGAGAGGGTGTCTGTTTGTTTGAATTGTGTGGATGTCTATAAGGATAATTTGATTTAGGGATAAAATTGTAATAAAAATAAAATTCATTAAGTGTGTGCAAAGAGTGCAATTGGTGTGTGTAAATAGAGGCTCCCACAACTTCTCAATCACCCGCCTCGTCATTCTCTTAAGGTCTCTAAAAGTTAACTGGTTTTGTAAAGTTAACTCGTTTATGATTGGACAACAAGGATCCTATCAGTTCTTGAATTGTCAGTTTGGTATTAGTGCAAACTGGGTCAATCAGGGTGGGGAGTCCTCTATCTATGTTGCTTTTGGAATCCTAAGAATTTCATGTTTTTTCCTATAAAAAAGCACAGTGTTCTTAAGAAAATTATAATCAAAACTGAAAAGATAATTAAGATCTAGATAGAGTATTTCATTTTATTATTAATCGATCATTATTACAACAAAAAAAAAAAAAAAAAAAAAAAAAAGAAAAAGAAAAAAATAAAAGAAAAGTAGGACATGTTTTTCATCTTACAATTTCAATTTAGTTTAACAATAATGTACAATATGACTTTTAATTTAGGTACATGTGGACATGATTGATTATTTATTTATGCTAATCTATATGCCTTGCAATTTAAACAAAAATAAAACCAAAATAATGTGTTCAAAATTTCAGACTAGGCCTTGTTTGGCAAGTGTCTTTTTTAGTTAAAAAATCAAAAAGTTACTAAAAAGTCAACAACTTATACCAAAAAGTCAAAGATTTCTTTTTCTCTCTACTTTTTACACATTTTTTCGTAAAAAGTTAAAAAGTCATCCCAAACATATTAATTTTTTTTACATCATATTTTAACTAAAAAATTAAAAAATTATTAAAAAAACCTATTTTCAAATGAGGACTATATAAAACATAATTTTCATCTATTCAATAATTTTACAGAAATTTTGAATGCATGAATGCAAACATTGTCTAATCATGATGTTGACTTTGCTAGTTGAATTGCCTATTCAACTATTTTCTAAGAGGTAAATATTTGACCCGAGAGAGTGAGTTTCATTCGTTCAAAAAAAGAAAAGAAAATAGAGTGAATTTTACACTATTTAAAATGAAACCCTAAAAAATTTATTGAAATCATTGACTTCATGCGAACAAATATTAGAAATCAGTATTTTGGGATATCGAATGTTTTAGGTGATTGTAGCCATGGTAATAGTATCTAGGCAATTTTTTTTTTTTTTTTTAATAGGAAGAATACATATATGTATATATATATATATATATTTAATTTCAAAAAGCTTTCATAACACATTCTACTCTTTTTGCAACACTTTTCACTCTAATATCTGAAGAACAATTGAAATCTTCCTTTCTTATTTTATTATCAATATTACAATACATACAAGATATGAAAATTGTATTTCTAACAGACTAACAAATTCATAACAAACTCTAACTATCCTTCATGTGATACAGTTGAGTCATTAGCTTCAGTTTGAGCTGCTGCAGCTGAGACTTTGACTTTGGCTTTGGCTTCATTGGCATTAGTGGCTTCTAAAATATTCTCATCAGCCCCCTGCAAGCTGATGGGAGAAGTGACCAACAGCTTAGATTGAAGATAGTGACAGTGAGAAGCAGATAGAGGTTTGGTAAACATATTAGCAATTTGATCAATAGATGGAATGTATTTGAGGACAAGCTTCTTGGCTGCAATTTTTTCATGGATAAAGTGACAATCAATTTCAATGTGTTTAGACCTTGTGTGAAACACAGGATTAGAGGCGAGGGCAATGGCAGATAAGTTGTCACACTAAAGAATAGGAGGCATGGAAGGAGAAAGAGAAAGGTCCTGGAGTAGCACTTGAAGCCAACTTAATTCGGCTGTAACATGAACAAGAGATTGATATTTAGCTTCAGTACTAGACCGTGAGACAGTGAGTTGCTTCTTAGTTGACCAGGAGACAATAGCCTGATATAGATTTGCGATCAATAGAGTCCCCTACCCAATTAGAATATAAGAAAGCCTATAACTCGAAAGTACTGGGGTTAAAAGTCAAGCCATGAGAGAGAGATCCTTTGAAAAATCTGAGAATACGCTTGACTATAGAAAAATGAGCATTGGTAGGAGCATGCATATATTGACAGGCTTCATTCACTACTAAGGAAAGATCTGGGCGAGTAATAGTGAGGTATTGCAAAGCACCAACCAAGCTTCTATAAAGCTGAGGTTGAGTAAATAAAAGAGAAGAATCAGGAGTAAGAGCAGGCTTCATGGAAATGAGACTATTGCAGGGCTTACAAGAAGTCATCCATACCTTAGTAAGAATATCAGAAGCATATTTCTGCTGAGACAAAAAATATGAGTCACCTACAGGTTGAATAGAAATGTCCCAAAAACAAGAAATTACCCAACTCTTTCATGGCAAAAGCAGGATGCGTCTGATTAATGAGAGCTTAGATGTGAGTGGAGCTACTACCAATGAGAAGGATGTCATCCACATAGACAAGAAGAATGGTGATAGTAGTGGAGGTCTTGTGAATGAATAAAAAGTTATCACAATGGCTGTTGACAAAACCTTAAGATAACAAGAACTTAGAAAAAGTAGAGTACCAAGCGCATGAGCGTGTTTCAGGCCATAAAGAGCCTTTTTCAATCTGCAAACATGATTTGGAGAGGAGGCACTGACAAAACCTGGTGGTTATACACTTCTTTATCTAAGGTTCCATGTAAGAAGGCATTGCTAATGTCTAGTTGCTTTAATGGCCAATGATAATGTAAAGCAATACATAACAAAATCCTGCTGGTAGGATGATTGGCCACAAGATTAAAGGTTTCATTATAATCAATACCCTCTTGTTGTAAAAAACCCTTAGCCACCAACCTTTCTTTGTATCTAGCAATTGTACCATCACTATTTCACTTTGATCCTTAAGACCTACTTGCAGCCAATAGCCTGCTTAGAAGTTGGAAGAAAAACAATAGACCAAGTTCATTGAGCAAGTAAGGCATTATACTCTTCAAGCATAGCAGCATGCTAGATGGGAGATTGGAGTGCTTGTTGATAAGTAGGGCGTTCTATATCAGTGAAAGAAGATGAGGTACAGGCTACAAGGCCATGAGTTTTGGATCTAGTAAGCATAGGGTAAATATTAGTAGAGGAACCGACAAGTAAAGCTAGGGCAGGAACAGATGAAGAGGGCAAAGTTGGTAAGTTTATAAAAATGGGTTGAATTGGAACAAAATGGAAGAAGGATTGGGAGAAGGGTGACGCTGAGAAGACTAGGACAGAAGGTGGACTAGGCATAGAAACAAGTGAAGAATTAGGTATAAGCATAGGCATAGGAGAATGGACTGCAGTAGGCATAGAAGAATATGCTACACTACGTATAAACAAAGGAGCAAGTGCTACAGTAGACAAAGGTAGAGAAGCAGATGCTGCAGTAATCATAGAGATAGGTAGAGGCATAAGTATAGGAGCTGCAGGCAAGATAGGAACGGGAGAAACTTGAGGAGAAGAAGTATGCCAAAAGAAGGAATGAAGATTGGAAAATGAAGAATCAATGAAAGACTGAGCTGAAAAAGGGGAAATATGTTCATGAAACACAACATGTCTAGAAATATAGACTTGACTTGTAGACATATCCAAACATTTGTAGCCTTCATAAGAAGAGTGATAGCGAAGAAAAACACATAAAGTAGACCTAGGCCGAAGCTTAGTGGTGGTGTAAGGTCTTAACCAAGGAAAGCATTGGCAACCAAAACACATTCAGAAATAAGTAATCAGGTATAGCATGAAAAAGAAGCTCATGTGGAGACTTGTGAGAAAGTTTATCACTTGGGCAACCTATTAATGTGATGAGTAACAGTAGAAACTACATCAAACCAGAACTTAATAGGAACATAAGAATGATGAAGTAAGGCAATGGTTGTTTCAATAATGTGCCTGTGTTTCTTTTCAGAAACACCATTTTGAGGTGGAGTGTATGGACAAGATAGCTGATGAACAATGCCCTGATGTTTACAAATTTAGTCGTAGGTGTGTTAACAAATTCAGTACATCCATCAGTCCTTAACACTTGTAGTTTAGTAGCAAATTGAGTCTCAACATATGCTTTAAACTCTATAAATTTAGAGAAAACTTCACTTTTGTAACAAAGAGGATAAAGCCAAGTAAATATACTAAAATCATCAATGAAAAACATATAATACTTGTAACTAGATGAAGAAGAATTGAATGGACTCCATACATCACTATGAATGAGAGATAAGGGGTTATTTACAGTAGAATTGGAAAGTTTGAAAGGAAGTCTATGACTCTTAGCCACACTATGATGTGTACATGGAATGGTAATCTTAGATTTATTTACATCAATTGACAAATGTTTCTTTAAAGCAGTAAATTTCACTTGAGATGGATGACCTAATGTAACAACCACCTCCTCAATTAATTGCTAATTACGTGATTTGCCTTGATTATGTGTGTAGATGCTCATTATGTGCCATGTGTTATTTGTTTTGTGATTATATGAACAAATATGTAGAGAACATGAAATAAACCTGTCTGAATAAGTAAGCCATAAGGTTAAAAGTAAATATTTGGACTAGGAAATTGAGCCTGATTCACAGTAGTATGATTAAATTCAGTGTAATTTGAAGTGGTTTGTGATGAGAATTGAGTTAAGTGAGTGCAATTGATTTAAATCAATTAATTAGGCTAAACTTCTATGAAACTAGAATTTAGAAAGCATTAGTGAATTAATTACACTCTTTGAACCCACTCAACAATTAAATAGGGAAAATAGAACTTAGTGGGTGTTGTAGAGAAAGAAGAGTCTAGAGAGAGAGAGAGAGAGAGAAACCCTAGAGAGCTCTAGAGGGAAAAGAGAAAGAAGGGGAATTAAGCAAATTATCAACCTGAGGTAAGCTCTTCACTCAAATTTCTTGAAATTGAAACTTCTACACTCATCATCTTCTAAGATCTAGGTTTAATTAGGTTGAATTCATGGTCAATTAGGAGCTTTGTTAATGTAATGGAAAGTTTAGAACTTACATGGCTCAATATGGAAGATTTGAAGAGTTTAACCCAAGATTTAGACTTGCATGGCCTTATTCATGTTCAAACACTTGTTTCTTGCTTGGTTTTGGGACTTGAGAGGGGAAACCTCCATAGCTTTTGAGTTTGGAACTCAACATTTGCATGGTTCTTGATTTTGTATTCAAATTCTAAGTTTTGATCTTTTTACATGGAAATTGGGTTTAGTTTGAAGTCATGGTTTAACTTGAAGTTAGAAATTGTTCATTCAACTTGTGTTTGTGAGTTTTGGGTTTTGAATTGCAAAAAAATGAAGATGAGTTTGCAAAAGTTGAGCTTTAAATGTGAAGCAAATTTTCGAACTGGAACTCAACCTAGACTGCACTTACGACCTAAAGCCCCACACGAGCGGCCAACCTTCCTTTGCCTCACTTTGCATTCTACTTTGGTTCCGCACGAATAGCAAGATCCACTACACGAGTGGCCAGGCCACCGTACGAGCGGCGAGGGCTAGCGTACGTGCGATCTGCAGGGCAGTCTTGATTTTGTTTTCTCTCCGTTTGATTTTTGAATTCCGGGCCTCCGTTTGCATGGTTTTCATGTGTATTTCAAGTTCATCTGCATATCATGAACACGAAAGAAATTAAAGAACATATAGGAATAACTGAACAAGGAGGTAATGAAAGAACCGATTGAATGAATGAAATGAATTTAGAGACGTTGTGCTTGAACGTATTGTGCAGGACACTTGCACGAGAAGTTTCATCTGACCAAGCACGGTGAGTAATTTCTTTGTAAAGATATTTTTGTATAAATGACATTGAAATGGCTATGCTATACGATTGTTTATGAAATCTTCATTTTGGTTATGAAATGTCAAACGTGATAAGTATTTGCTGAAATTGTTAAGTTATGCTATGGAATTTCGAAATGCTTATGATATGGCAGGTTTTCAGACAACTTATGTTTGCTATGAATGAATGAGATTCCCTTTTGCTTAACGAATGTGACACTCGTGAACACATGCTTTGATTTTTGAAAATCTCCGTTATGCTGATGTCGATCCGTATTGGTCATTATGTATACGTCGACCCATTGTGGTTGTTATGTCTAAGTTAATCATTGTGATCGTTATGTCTTTGTCGATCCATTGTGATCGTTATGTATATGTCGATCCGTAGTGGTCGTTATGCCTGTGTCCCCAGTCATTTGTGGTCGTTTTGCTAATATTCTGTTTAGTATTATTGTACCCTGGAATGTAAGTAACTGTGAACGGTTGATGAACTTTATGAATTCTAAATGTGTATATGTGATAAATGCTTCGTTTCGACACAAACGTTCTGTTTGGAATTTTGTCTAAGGTTTAATACAACTTTTGGAAATGTAACGCGCTATGTCTTAAACTATGAAAGGGTTAAAGGTTAAAGGAACTTTATTTCTGATTACAAGTATCCGGAAAATACTTTGATCATGTTAAGAACATTGTTTTGATTTTATAAGTTATGGACCTCATTCATTTAATCTCTTTACACTGACGTTATTCACTGGGCTCTACCTCATTGTTTTATATATGGATGTAGGTGCTCAAGTGCAAGAGTGAACGTAGTGGCGTCAACCTAAACTCTGTTTTGTCAAGCCAAATATCGTGCCTCACCGTGAGGTTCCAAACTGTCAAGCATTAAGGGTTTTTTTGGGTGGTTCAAAGTTCACCTTTTTAAAATTGTGATCAAGTGTAAAGTTTAGTCTTAAGACTTTGGTTATGATTGGTTTTATTTTGTTAATGGGATTTAAGCCCTAAGTCATGTTTATGTTTTGTATACCTAAGCTTGACATGAAATTATGTATAAACATATATTGGTTTGTTTTATTTCATTTAAGTCTACACAGCTCATTGGACGTTATATTTTATTAATTATTGGCTTCCACAGCCCTTATTATTGTATTATTGTTAAGCAGGCCTTTGGTAATCTCAGATTACTAGCCGGTCATGATGCTGAACCTATAGGAGAGGTTTTGGTCATGATAGAATAGTATTAGAGCACGATTTATATCGCTCACAAGTGTCCAAATGAGCTATAGGATGTCCTAGACAAGAACTTAGGGCATTATCCGAGCATGTGTGAGTGTGTGTGGACTTGTTATGTGTATATGTGGCAACATGAATATGAGAACCAACTTTTTCCCATGTTTATTATTAACATGTTTACATATAGACCAATGGAAAGCGCAAGGCATACAGATGAAATTGAATCTTCGGATGCAAGAAGAGACCGATTGGAAAGAATGGTGGAGTTATTGATAGAATCTTTGAGACAACAACAGAGACAATCATTTCTACCTCTTCCTCTGCCACCAGTAAAAGTTGAGCCAAACAACAACGTGATATTATAGCTTTGACACAGAAATTTAATAAAATGAAGTCACCAACCTTTCAGGGAGGTCTTGACCCTTTGAAAGCCCAAGCTTGGGTTTTGGAGATAGAAACGTTGTTTGAGTTTTCCCATGTTCGGAGGTGCAAAAGGTTTTATTAGCCACTTTTACTCTGCAAGAGAAAGCAAGATGGTGGCAGATGCTCGTTCGAGACAATAATGGTTCCATGACATGGGCTCAATTTAAAGAGGCATTTTATGAAAAATACTTTCCTTAATGTGCCCTGGACCGCAAGGTGTCTAAGTTTGAGCAGTTGAAGCAGAATACTATGTCTATGGCTGAATATAAGGCCAAATTTACAGAGCTTGCTTGATATGCGCCATACATAGTTGATACAGACTATAAGAAAGCTAGAAAGTTTGAAGGTGGACTCAATGTTGAAGTGCTTGATCGAGTGAATGTGTTGAAATTGACACAACATGTTGATGTTCTTGATAGAGCTCTTATGTCTGAGGCAAACATTGCAACTCTAAAGCAGGCCAAGGCATCGATAATTGATTGGAAAGGTAAGAAACAAGATTCTGATGTGAATAGAGAATCAACACCTTCGACGAACAAGAAACAAAACTTAGAAATATCTAGTAAGTCAAGTCAAAGTGAACTTGCCTAAAGAAATGGTTCAGCACCAATTTGTTTAGAGTGTGGGAAAAGACACTGATGAATCTGTTACCGAGCTTCTGGGGCTTGTTTTGGATGTGGAAAAATAGGACATATGGTAAAGGACTGTGCTCAAGTTGAACAAAATGTTAATAGACCCGCCGCAAACTTAGCTGGTTCCATACCAATAATGAGACCTACTATGACAAGGGAAAATGTCAAGCAAGGGAGAGTATTTGCACTCACCTCAACGAATACACAAGAGACTCAGACCACTATCTCAGGTAAGCCATCAATATGATATTTTGCATAGGCCATCAATATGATGCTCTGTATAAGTTACCAATATGACGTTCTATATAAGCCATTAATGTGAGATTTCGCGTAAGTCAGCAGGTGTGATATTTCGTATGAGTCACCAATATAAGTGTTTTAATAAGTCATGCTATATGAATGTTTTGTATGGTATTGAAGTTAAAAATTTTCAATCAACATGTTTTTTGTGAGTTTTGGGTTTTGAATTGCATGATAATGAAAATGAGTGTGCCAAAGTTGAGCTTTAAATGTGAAGCAGATTTTTGGACTGAAACTCAACCCAGGCCACACGTGCAACCTGAAGCCCCGCATAAGTGGCCAGCCTTTCCCTGCCTCACTTTGCATTCTGCTTCGGCTCCGCATAAGCGACCAGATTCACCGCATAAGCGGCCAAGGCTACCACACCTGCGGTTTGTATGGCAGTCTTGATTTTGTTTTCTCTCCATTTTATTTCTGACTTATGGGCCTTCATTTGTGTGGTTTTCATGTGTATTTCAAGTTCATCTGCATATCATGAACAAGAAAGAAATTAAAGAATGGATAGGAATAACTGAACAAGTAGGTAATGAAAAAATTGATTGAACGAATGAAATGAATTTATGGACATTGTACTGGAATGTGTTAAGCAAGACACTTGCACGAGGAGTATTGTCCGACCAAGCACGGTGAGTAATGTCTTTGTAAAGATATTTTTGAATAAATGACTTTGAAATGGCTATGTTATGCGATGTTTTATGAAATCTACATTTTGTTTATGAAATGTCCAACGTGATAAGTATTTGCTGAGATGTTAAGTTATGCTATGGAATTTTGAAATGCTTATGATATGGCAAGTTTTCAGACAACTTATGTTTGCTACGAATGAATGAGATTCTCTTTTGCTTAACGAACGTGACACTCATGAACACATGCTTTGATTTTAAAAAATCTCCGTTATGCTGATGTCGATCCGTATTGGTCGTTATGTATACCTCAACCCGTTGTGGTTGTTATGTCTAAGTCAATCATTGTGATCGTTATGTCTTTGTCGATCCGTTGTGATCGTTATGTATATATCGATCCGTAGTGGTTGTTATGCCTGTGTCCCCAGTCATTTGTGGTCGTTTTGCTAATATTCTGTTTAGTATTATTGTCCCTTGGAATGTAAGTAACTGTGAACGGTTGATGAACTTTATGAATTCTAAATGTGTATATGTGATAAATGCTTCGTTTCGGCGCAAATGTTCTGTTTGGAATTTTGTCTAAGGTTTAATACAGCTTTTGGAAATGTAACGCACTATGTCTTAAATTATGAAAGGGTTAAAGGTTTGAGGAACTTTATTTCTGATTACAAGTATCCGGAAAATACTTTGATCGTGTTAAGAACATTGTTTTGATTTTACAAGTTATGGATGTCATTCATTTTCATTATTTTATATATGTATGTAGGTGCTCAAGTGTAAGAGTAGACATAGTGGCGTCAACCTAAACTCTATTTTGTCAAGCCAAATACCGTGCATGTGACGACCCTGACCTCCAAACTAGTACATTATATAATTTAAATAAGTTTAATTGCATGATTATGTGTTTGATTGTGTGATTATGTGTTTAATTCTATAATTATTTGTTGATATATGGAATATCTGTTTAAATCGATAACTTAGAGTCAGAAATTGAAAGCTTAGATGACCTCAGAAGTTGAAATTGACTAGCCCAATAGGCTAATTGGAATATTTACAATTTTATGGTGACTTCAATTGAAATTTGATTTGAATCAAAATAATTAGAGTAAACTTATTGGATTAGTTAGAGTTAAGCCTAATTCACTAATCCTAACCACATTTAATTAGGCTAACTTAATCACATCTTATATAAGGCTCAATTTAAGCTTTGAACTCATTCCATACACTCTTGGGCTGAGATTTGAGAGAGAGAGGAGAGTTGAACTCAACACTTAGAGAGAGGAAGAAGAGATTATAGAGAATTGTGGAAGATTGAAGGGTTGGAGCTATAACACACTTGGATTCACACAATAGGTATGAGATTCATCCTAAATTCTTAGAATTGAACCATGTAGAAACTAAGTTCATGGAGGTAAGGGCCTATAGCCGTGGTATTGTTACCCCCAGGCAAGGGCCTATAGCCATGGTACTATTACCCCCAGGCAAGGGCCTATATTCAATGGATGCCACAATATAGTTTCAAAACAGAACTTCATTCATTAAAGGTCATAACATTTCAACAAGCCATGCTATCAATCATCAAATCATTTTAAGAACTCATTCAATCAATCAAATATCCATTTTGATAGCAATAACATTTTCGAAAGTAAAGATAATTTGAACATATCTTTATAAGGTTATTACTCATAGCGGTTTGCGGCGTCACTTAGCCTCGACGTCCACCTAAACGAAGCACATAACAAAGTACAAATGAAATTCCATTTTATTTCAATTCAATTCTCTTTATGCGTCTCTAACTTATTGCATGATTAATGGAGTCCAATTGGTGCCTAAGAATGCTTGGAGTGGCATGAGGATGCAAATATGCACTTAGAAGAGTTGGTAAAATTTTGCTGAAAACAGGGTCTCCGCTCGAGCGTGACTTCCCTTGCTCGAGCGGGGGTCCAAAACAAGGGTGGTCGCTCGAGCGTAACTTTCGTCGCTCGAGCGGTTTGCAAAAGTACTGGATACATGAATTTCCCGCTCGATGGTCGCTCTAGCAAAAGACTGAGAAAAAGGGGTCCTCGCTCGAGCGCCACTTTGGTTGTTCGAGCGGACTGTAAAATTTTAGAAACTTCTAGGAGCTCGAATTCCACACTCAAGCGTAGACTCCCTCACTCAAGTGGACAACACGAATTCTGGAATTTCCAGAACTGTGTTTGAAGTTCAAACTTGATATTCAAAGTCTCAAATCTTGGGTTTTTGGTACAAAAACATGGAGAATCATTATGTAACATGAAAACACTTCCAATTGAAACCATTTATTCAAAATCATTGCAATTCTCAACCATTTATTTCAATTTCAAGTTGTAAAATAATGTTTAATTCAAATTGGATGCATATTTCTTCAAAACATGTTCAAAATATGATCAAGTGACATGAGAAGCATGAAAACATGAAGGATTCTCCAAAATAAGGTGTAAATGTGCCATGCGTGTAGGATCTTCATGAATTCAAACTCAAAGTATGCATGCATGTGTGTAATTCAACTCCAATTCATAACAACTCATGCTCACCCTTTTCAAATTCAATAGTACCATGGCTATAGGCCCTTGCCTGGGTGTCACAACCCAAACCCGCCCCTATGGATTTAGCACCGTAACCGGCCAGTAATCCGAGATTACCGAAGGCCTTCTTAACAGTAATACAGTAATACAGAGTATAGGGGCATGGCGGAAGCCAATACAGTAAATAAACAATGTCCAATGAGCTGTGACAGTCTGTATGCAAAAAGATTTTTCATACATATATGCAGTCAGTGCGAAACAGTATATACAATATTTACAATCATTCAGAACAGGGACTAAATCCCTATTAAACAGTACAATACAGTGTTATCAGTCTATACAGTTATACAAAACAGACACAGGGACAGACAGGGGAAATAAAAACACCCCTAAGCCATAGCTTGCCAGGCTCGGAACATCGCAGTGAGGCACAGTAGTTGGCTTGACAAAACTGGAGTTTACCCCGACGCTCCTAGCCGCGGTCTGGTGCCTGTACACCTACATATATGTATGAGCTGTGAACTAAAGCCCAGTGAATAACATAAAGCGTAAAGGGGTTTAGAATGAATGTCCTTCAGTATTGAAAACAGTTGTTTCAATCAGTATATCAATTGTTCAGTACAGTAAACAGTCATATGTGGTACATCCATTAGTATAGCAGTACAGTAAACAGTAGGTCTAAAAAGACCGAACAGTCATTGATGGCCATCAATCAGTAAACAGTAGTGGTTCCAACAAGGGAACTGACAAAGATCTCTGTAACAGTAATAGTCAGTAACAGTAGTTGCTAAGGATGCCACAATACAGTTCAGAATATATGACATACATTCATTCAGTTAACAGTAACAATTCAGAAACAGTACAGTTCAATTGTTCAAAAGATAATCATTTTTGAACATATCTTTACACAGTTGTTACTCACAGAGTTCTGGGCTACAGTAAAGCTAGAGCGCGTCTCCAGTCGCTAACCCTACACAGTTTATAGAACGAACACACACTAAGCTACACAGTTGGGAAATATAATAACTTAATCCCTAATTTGCCTCGGTGTGTTCTACATCTATATCCTCACTAAGATGCCTTAAACTAGGCCTAAGAATGCCTAGGATGGAATGATGATGCAAAGATGCATTCAGAAAACATTTTCAGAATTTTCAGAAAACAGGGGTCTCGCTCAAGCGTGGCTTTCTGCGCTCGAGCGGACATGCAGACAAAGGAGCTCCGCTCGAGCGTGACTTCCGTCGCTCGAGCGGACTGCAAGCTACAGTGAAAATACTGGATGCTCTAAATCCATGCTCGACGGGCGCTCGACCCTCGCTCGAGCGTGAGACACAAGTCCTCGCTCGAGCGTGAGAGCGTGGATTCCCTCGCTCGAGCGGACTGTAAGCTCATGCAAAGTACTGGATGCACGCATTTCACGCTCGAGCGTCACTTTTCTCGCTTGAGCGGAAAGCACGATCACAGAGTGTACGCTCGAGCGTGGACTTCCTCGCTCGAGCGTGGGTCCAAAATCTGGAAATTCCAGATTTGAACCTCAAGCTCAAAACCAAGTTTTAATGCATCAAATTCGATCCTCTTGGGCTAATTTTCTGGAAAACACTTCAAAACTCATAATATTACATGTTTCAAAGATCAATTTGATAAATCAAAGCTCAAGGGTGTTCAATTAAATCCAATTTCAAACCAATTTTCTTGGACACGAAGAACATGCAAACATGCATGAAATTAAACCATTTTAAAGCTTCAATGCTTGCTCAAATGAGCTCAAATCTTGCAAAAACATGATGACAACATGAACTATAACAATATCATGAACATGCATGTGAGGAATTATGAACTACAACCTCAAAACTTCAATATATGTACATGCATGCAACAATTAAGCTTCAACACAACAATTTGAGCCATAAATTGGCTCTAGATTTCAACTTTGCTCTAAACCATGCAAGAATCAACTCAAAACATAAACAAGAAGACAATGAATCTACCTCAAGTCTTGTAGTTCAAGAAGGGAGCTCAAATATGCAATCTCTTCTACAATTTCTTCAATTTCCAAGCAAAATGTAAGGAACTCAAGTTGTAATCACTCTATTCCTCTCTCTCTCTCTCTCTCTAGAGTCGGTTGAGACAAGGAAATGGCTGATCAAATGTTGTATCTAAGTGTAATGTGAAGATCAAAGTGTTGAGATAGTGGGCCACTAGTGTGGCAAAATGGTAAATATGCCAAACTATGTGATTTAGCTTATTTGAATCTAATTTAATCATACCAAATCAATTTTCAATTAAATATACCATAAAATCATATAAATTCCAATGATCTCAAAACATCAATCAATTTCTGGTTTGGCCGCTGATAAGGCCTTCAACTAGCAGTTTAAACGTAAAACATGAACAGATCAATTAACAATCAACAGATAGAAAATGCATTTAAACAGATACAGTCAATCAATCAGTTTCGGATTTCAGTCAGTCAGTTCAGTATTTCGATCAATTCAATTATCAGTCATAATCAGTCTCAGTTGGCAATAATCAGCAGTTTATCGGTAAACAGTGACGAGGGTTGTTACACTGGGGGTAACAATACCATGGCTATAGGCCGTTGCCTGGGGGTAATAGTACCATGGCTATAGGCCCTTGCCAGGGGGTAACAATACCATGGCTAGTATGATACGTCATCATTGGAATGAAATTGTCACTTCATGGATGTACCACAGATAATAGTATTAATGGCTTTTGTTACTACAAAGAGATGCTTTTATGTCTAATCAAAATGTTTTGTTATGAATTCGATCTATTATGGCGAATGCCTCCCCTGAAAATGATTTAAGATTCATTACGGAACTGTAAGACATGTTTTTGTACTATTGTCGAACTTCATTCATTTAACCTCTTTATTCTGTTATTACTCATTGGGCTTTAGCTCACTATTTATTTATATATGTAATTGTAGGTGGGCAAACGGAGCATCAGGGTTAGATAGCCTCGAGTTTACCCAGGTCAGCCTTTTGTGGAGCTTCCAAGTGAAGTAGTCA
Organism: Camellia japonica; assembly: GCA_030407325.1. Lineage (NCBI taxonomy): Eukaryota > Viridiplantae > Streptophyta > Magnoliopsida > Ericales > Theaceae > Camellia > Camellia japonica. The sequence continues at coordinate 86,941,925 of JAPPVO010000014.1, read as the reverse complement.
GGCTTGTGTGGAGCCATGCTTGTCAAACCCCTTTTGTGTGGATTTATGGTTTTGTATTTGTACATAGTTGTAATTGTATTTTTTTTGTAAGGCATGAATTGTACTCATGTTTGATGTAACTTGAAACGAAGCCTTGCTTGACATGTTTGTTCTCCTCATATATGCACGGCTCAATGGATGAATTTTATAACATTTTAGACTTCTGCTAAGCCCCGTATTTTATTTTAAAGGTTTATTTGTATGGAGGCCGTAGGTAATCTATGATTACTGGCCGATCATGACGCTGAACCTATAGGGGCGGGTTCGGGTCGTGTCAGTGCATCACTACGAGGTTCCAACTATCAAGCGTCAAGGGTTTTTTGGGTGGTTCAGAGTTCACCCTTTTGAAATTGTGATCAAGTGTAAAGTTTAGTCTTAAGACTTTGGTTATGACTGGTTTTATTTTGTTAATGGGATTTAAGCCCTAAGTCATGTTTATGTTTTGTATACCTAAGCTTGACATGAACTTATGTATATATGTTTATATGTTTATATACTAGTTTGTTTTATTCCATTTAAGTTTGCGCAGCTCATTTGATGTTATATTTTATTAAATACTGGCTTTCTCAGCCCCTATTATTGTATTATTATTAAGCAGGCCTTTGGTATGCTCAGATTACTAGCCAGTCATGATGCTAAACCTATAGGGGTGGGTTTGGACTGTGATACCTAATTCTTGTGTCAAATGTTCTTAGAAGCAGACTTAGCAATAGAAGAAATAAAAGCATGAGATGAGGTAGGATGAGCTTGCACAATAGCAGGATGTGAGGATGACAACAAATGTGGAAAATGATATAAGCCAAGAGTATTATAGCTCCTGTGTAAAATTGCCTTCGAGTGCCTCTCATGAACCATAAAGAAAGATTCATCAAAAGTAATAATGCAGTTTTTATCCTTTGTGAGTTGATGCACATAAAGAAGATTGGAGGAGATAGGTGCATACAAGAGTTTATTTATTTTGAAAGAGAAATAAGGAGCAGGTATGATACATTTACCTGTATTATAAATAGGAAGAGAGTTACCATTTCCAACTGTAATTTGATCAGGTCCATGATAGGATTGATACGTGTTGAGATCAGAGAGATCATGAGTAATGTGATCTGAGGCAGTTGAATCAAGATAATAGGAAGTAGACTCAGAGGAAACAATAGATGGAGTAGAAGCAACATATGCTTTTGGAGGAAGATATCCAGAAGAAAAAAGTGCCTAAGAATACTGGGAAGAAAAGGTTTGAGAAGGAGAGGTTTAGTGAAAATTTGCATCCAATTGATGCCAGTAATCTAGTGCAGTGTGATTTCCTTTACCACAAATTTGGCAAATTAGGCTCGAAGAATAATGTCTCCCTCTACCTCGAGAAAACTGTCTTCCACCACCACGAAAACCACCTCTGTTACCTCTAAATGATGATCTATCTCTAGAAGAAAAAGAACCACCTAGATGTCCTCTCAGAGAAACATAGGCTACTGAGTTTTCTTGAGTTTGTGCCTTTCTCTATTTGGATTCAATATGAATTGACTCAGAACATAGAAGATAAGTCAATTCTGTCATGGAAATAAGTTCAACACGTGCTCTAATAGTAGTTTTAAGAGCATCAAACTCATCAGGTAATCCATTCAAAGTGAGTAACACAAGATCTTCTTTATCGATGGGTGAACAAGCTAAAGCTAACTGATCTGCAAGTTCTTTGATCTGATTTAAATATTCCTCAATTGATTTGGATTCTTTGGTCAAATGAGTTAATCTATTTTCCTCTGATGAATATGAGATCGAGATAGCATTGTGAATCGTTTGCAGAGAGCATTCCATACCTCAAAATTGTGGTGCAGATGAAGAACATAAGAGAAAATAACATGAGTAGATGAGCATTAATCTTGTTCTAATTTGCTCGATTTGGATTCAAAATGTCAAGACCACTTGAATCTTTGATCATCAATGGTGGACATGGAACAAATCCATTTGCAAAATTCAAAATTTTAGTGGCACGTAAGACATTTTAAAACTGACTTCGCTAGATAAGAAAAATTGGTAGAGTCAAGCTTGATTGTAATGAGGGAATTCAGATTAGAGATCAATAGGTTTAGATTAGAAGGTTAAAAAGAAGACGAAGATGGAGCAGAAGATGCCATGAATCGAAACTATGTGTAGACATCCCATTTTGACCGACCCTAAGACTTGGGCGCTTTTTTTTTATTACCTGATGATGAAAACAAGAATGTGTTCATAATCCTCAGTAAGAAATATGGAATTTGTACTTTATTCCCAACCTTAATCCTGTTTTGGCCAAGTGTTTAAGTCTCGTTCAAAACTCTCTTTCAAAACTTTCTTTCCGCTATTTGTTCTGAATATTTTCGTAGTGTTCCGAGGCTCATTTTTAAACTTCAAAATAAGACTTTTTTTTTTTTTTTTTTTTTTGTCGAGGAAATTGAGCAAAGAACAGCGTGGAAATAGGAGGAAATGATAATAATTTTGTCGAAAAATCGTGTTTCGTGCAAACTAGACAGGCCACGACCAAATTTTTGGCCGGGCAGCCAAATAATTAGCTGACTAACCAAGAAATTGGCCGGCCAGCTAATTTGCTCAGGAACATGGCAGTTTTCGCAGAATTCTTGTTGAATGTGTGTGAGTCATGCCATTATAGCTATTATTGATACATTCAGTGCACAAGATACACACCGACCCCCCATCCATCATCCTCCATTGTCAAAAGAGCTTTTGTTTCTTCCAAAAAGAGGGCATCCAATTCAACCACCCTTATCACCCCATCATCATTGTCTCCCACCTTCTCCTTGATTGAGCAGACTTGCATTACTTATAGAGAGGATCAAATTGTGAGAATGAAGGAGAGAAGAAGAGAGAAGGAATGAATTAAGAGAACAGAGAGAGAGACAGAAAAAGAGAGTTGTCTAAGTTTTGAACCAAAATTTCCATAAACACTGAGATACACTAATATCCCATATTTCTATATATCAAAGCCATCCCAAAACTTCTGAGAGAGCCAAATTCTTGAGCTTTTGATTCAAAAGAGAGTGAGTGTTGTTGAAAGGAAGAAAAATAGAGAGTTGAATAACTTCTCCTAAACACACTATTAAACAATCCAAAAACACCATTCCAACAAAAATTTCAAATTTTCGAACTGAGAATTGAGAACACATTTCTTAAACTTTGGGGTGATCAAAAGAAAGTTTAGAAATCAAATCCTTTTATTAGAAGGTGAATTTTGCATACTTTTGTTTTCTTGCATTTTCTTTCTTATGTTGTTTTTTTTTTTTTTTTTTTGGCTTTGATTTCATATTATAAATTATTGTAAGCTAACTACGAGTGGTGAGTTGAACCATCCACATATACCTTTTTTGTTTTTTCTTTGATTTTGCAACAAAACAGAGTTTTGGCCTAGCCTGATTAGCCGACTAACCAATTTATTGGCTACTTGGCCAGCCAGCTCATCTTTTGGTCGGCCAACTAACTTTTTCTAGGACAGAATCCACCAGCCTTTGTGATGAGCAAAATAGTCTTCGATGGTCTTTGAGGCACCCTGAAGCTCCTATTTTCTTTTATTTTAGTTGGAGAGAGTTGTGAGAATTTAATTTTGTTGTAATATGTTTATTCCTCTCCTTCCTTATTTGGATTTGTAATATTCAAAGTATTGTAATAATTCTCCGCCCCGTTTCTTTCTATCCCGTTCTTTTATTTGCTTTCCATATGCTGTAAATATGTATCTTGTATTGTCTTGACATTATATCCATGCTTTGCATCTATGTTTTATATCTTAAAATCCGACTAAATTTGCATTTGTGGGTTTAATAAATTATTATGTGATTTTGTGCGTTACCTCATATTCTTGAGATGGTTCACATATCATATATTAGAAGTAAAATCCTTAGTTGTATTTCACGAGTGAATTGCATTGGGATTTTGTATATAGGATCATGTATTTGTTTACTAACCTTATTTTGTAATTATTTGTAAGTCATCGGTAAATATGTAAGTTTTTGTGCTTTAACATCTCTCTTGTGTGCGTTTTTCTTACTATATTTAGCATCTTACCATGTGACTATTTACTTATTTGATATAACTCTATGCATGCTAGTGGATGAAGGTTGTGTTATTCGATTTAGAATAAAATTGATTTTCATGTTTGCATAAATCACTTTTCTATGTTTTGTACATTATTCAAAACATTTTCAAAATAATGAAATCAAGTTGTTTCAAAATAAATGACACAGTCTATACTTGTTTTACTTCATATAGTAAATTTTAGGATTTAATAAATAACCGAAATATGAACATATAAAGTCAATAAAAAATCATATCATGGTTTAGTAAAAACTGATCTTTGGTAACGATGAACAGTGGCCTTGGCACAAGTCACGGGTTTTCTAATTTTTTCAAAATATTAAGTTGCAACTTTAAGATTTGGTGATGTAGTCCATTTCTAACAAAGAATTTGTAATAAATAGATTTCTATAAAAGTTGCAAACTTTGGACTTTCATTTATGTTTTACGTTACACTTATGAGACTAAATCGAAGAAATCGAGAGTTCAAACTATTTAGCGCGCTGGTTCCCTTGGGCGATGTTACACTATGCTCGTGAGAGCTTCATATGCTTTGATACCATAAACAACAAATGAAATCTTTATTTCTTATTTTATTATCAATATTACAATACATATTTATACAAGGTACTAAAACTGTATTTCTAACCAACTCACAAATTTCTAACAAACTCTAACCATACTCCATGTTATATAGTTGAGCCATGTGTTGAGCCATTAGCTTCAGCTTGAGTTGCTGCAGCGGAGACTTTGGACTTGTTTGGTTTGAATTTGAGAGATGAGTTTTAGAAAAAAAATTTCCAAAAATTGTTTGGTTTGAGATTTTTCTCAAAAAATTTCCAAAATCACTTTCTCTCTCTTATACATCAATCAATCCCTTTTTCTCTCTCCTCTCTCATTCTCAATCACTTTTTCTCTCACACACATCTACTAAATTCTTCCAAAATATCAAATCATTCCAAACTCTCACAAAAAATTTATCTTTCAAAATATACAACCAAACAAACCAAAAAAATTTCAAAAACAACTCTCCTAAATTTTTTTCAAAAACAACTCTCTCAAAAACAAACCAAACAGTGGCTTCCAAAGTATTGTCATTAATATCAACGCACTAATCCTTTGGCTTCATTGGCCTTAGTGGCCTCTAAAGTATTGTCATTAATATCAACGCAAATTAGTGCCCAACATTAGTTAGAACACAATAAATTAATATTTTGGAGACAAATTTAGGAATGATATCACCTTTTAGAGATAAAATATTTAGTTGTCAAAAGTATCATTATTATATTTTTAACACCGAAATTTGACATTTAATAAGGAATTACTATCTTTTTGGACCAAAATTTTAGTCTAAAAAATTAAATCTTTTATCACGAAATTGATGTCTTAAAAGTGTGTTTATTGGCGACATTTTAAAAATTTTATTGTTAGACGATCATTTCGTGACAATTCACATAACGACTGTAATTAATCTCCTAATATTTTTTACAATAAAATTTTCATTATTAAAAAAACTTAGTCCTTAAAATACTTTTTAGGAATACATAATCCATCAAGGATGTAGTGTCACTGTTGTGCGTAACGGTGACTCTTGTGTGGCCCGTGAGACTTATTTTTTGTCATATTTTGATTTAAACTGTTCAAATTTTAGAAAATATTAAGAACAATATACTTGTAAAAAATCAAGTTGATCATATTTCAATAATCTCTTCATTAAATCACAGTTGTATTCAGTTTGATAAATACATATTCATTTTTTTGATATAAAGCTGTGATTTGATGAATAAGTTATTGATATTGGATTAATTTGATTTTTACAAGTATATTGTTTTGGATATTTTCTAAAATTTAAATGATTTGAATCATCAAAGTAAGAGTCGAAATGAGTTACATACCGCACAACAGTTACCGCTATACTTCACGCGTAGTAGTGACACTGGATCCCATAATCAACTATAAAAGTTACAACTGAAGTAATATGTAATAGTGATTCTATCATGTATAGTCAAATTTTTTTCCATTATGAATTTTGGGAGTGATTATTAGTTTATTATGAAAAACCTTTCATGAAAATAATTATGAAAGTTTTGTAACTCTTGGATTATACTTAGAATAAAATACCACACACTAATCAAGATAATCCAAAGATCATAAATATTTTATAATCATTTTTATAAAATTTTTTTTATGACCCCTACCTTCTCTCTTAAAACAAAGCGTCACAAATGGATTGGGGATGAGATTGCAAATAGAAACAGATAGCTTTGAATGGGTCTTGGGGATCATGCATACCTTTTTAGAGTCATTGGCTTCATTATGAACTGGGAAAGGTGGTTTCTGTAACACTAGGTGGTGTTTGGGAACTTGGGTTCCAATTTTTTTTTTGATTTTTTTCACTAAAAAATAAACTTTTTACAAAATTAAAAAAAACACATCTAAATAAAATATCACATCCAATCTCATAATCATTTCACTTTTTTCTCTTACAAATATCATATTCAATCACATAAAAACTCAACTATCTTTCCAAACACAAAATTCTTTTTATCTAATAATATCCTACAACTAAAAAAATTTACATAAAAATTCACTTCCCAAACAGCCACCGGGTTTCAAAAGGGTTTTGTGTTGCCTTTCTTTGCCTTGGTGATATATATATATATTACAAATGTGTCAACATCTAAAAGATTCTATTTCCAGTATACACACCTAACAAAAAACCTGCCCTCCTCTGTACTGATAAAGACCTCCATTAATAAACAAGTAATAACAACAATACCTAAGAGACCACACACATATACCCCCTCTCTCTCTCTCTCTCTCTCTCTCTCACAATATAATGGACACAACAAGGGTCAACAACACGTCTCTCTCTCTCTCTCTCTCTCTCTCAATATAATGGACACAACAAAGGTCAACAATATCATGCTCTGTCTAAATTCTCTATCACTTCCATGAAAAAAAAAAAGTCTTCCCTCTTAAGCAACCGCCCCATATGATACATACCCCATTTATGTTCCACATCTCCCATCCTCTATCCAACATGTATGCTTATGCATTCCCACCCTATAAACGATGTGCTTCATGTCGCCCTTACATATACCACACAAACCCCAAAAAAAAAATAAAAAATTAATGTCACACTTCTAGATAACATGTCCCTATCCTACCAGATTAAATATATAAATATATGATTAATCATTCAACTATATGTTTTTTTATTTTTTATATTTTTATTTTGCATCTTGAGGGAGAGCTGATATACGCATGACGCATAAGAGTAGTATTTTCTGCGTCAGGGTTCAACTCTTGCCAATATATATATATTATTTAATCTTAATATCCTTAATTAGGACCACAATCTTATGAACAAAGGCTAAATTGATTAGTGGTTAAAATTCAACTTAATAACTTTGAGTTTGCGAGTTCGGACTTGAATACAATCATTTTGTGTATATCATACCAAAGTTAAATTTGTATCCAGTTTCTCATTTTTAAACCTTATCTAATGAGTCTTAAAGTGAGGGTATTGTTTTTTTTTTTTTATAAGCGTCATGATTTAGGCTAATTTAGAATTTTTTTTTTTGTGATTTTGACTTTGACATTGACATGGTGTGATTTTAGTAGCTATTGCATTCATTTTTCATTCTTCAAGATTGTAAGATGGAAAATTCTATTCTTACATAAAATTTACCTATTAAACTTAACCAGAATGATGTGAAAAGTCATTATTATAAATTAGAGTTCTGTTACAGGGCCCGAAAAATTTTCGAGCCAAACGGCTCGAATTTCAGGCGGTTGGAGGAAGAAGAAGGAAAGGAGGAAGAAGAAGAAGGAGAGGAGGAGCAGAACTGGAGGGCCCCCTAAAAATGGGGTTGGAGGCGGGGGTGGAGGCGGAGGCGGAGGCGGCGGCGTGCGGAGGCGGACGAGCGACGAGCTGCAGAGCGGAAGCGGGCGGAGGCAGAGGCGGAGGCGGAGGCGGCGATGCGACGGCCGACGAGCTGCGACGATCGGCCGACGAGCTCCGACGCCAACGACGACCTGCTTCTCTCTCTCTCTCGCCTGTGTTCTCTCTCTCTCTCGCCTGGGTTCTTCTTCTCAACGAAGAAGAAGAAAGAAAAGGAGAAAAGAAAGAAAAAAAAAAAATAAAAAAACAAAACCCCAAAACGACGTCGTTTTGGGGTTTTGAGCCAATTCGAGCCTCAAGTTTCGGGCCCTCAAACATTTTCCTATAAATTAATTCATCTTTAATGTTTTTTTTTTTTTTAAATGAAAGGTTCACAATAAGTCATATCATTATGTATGAATTTTTTTATTTATACAACATTACTCTTGTGAGGTATTATTGCTTCTTAGATATATATTGTGGGTTTAGTGTTTTTTTTTTATTCAACATTTTCTTTCTTTTCTTCCAACCAAAATTTTGCAGCCTGATGTTGTTGAACAATAATTAGTCACATTTTTTTTTGGGGGTAAAACCATTCTTTGTTTTTTTGTTTTTATTGAAACCATATTTTAAAAGCATTCATATTGTTGTACATATGCGTTAGGTGAGGCATCTAAAAATTTGGTGCTTGTCTATTCATACCTATGTGACCTCTGATCAATCTTCTCACCAATTTTGCAAACACAAGAGTTTGATTGGCACAAGAATGCCTAATTTTGTTAAAAACTACAAACAATTTGAGAGAGTAGATTGTTATATAAAGCAAGTGGATTTGAATGACCAATGACCATGAGTGGGAGTACCTAGCACTAAAAAGTGGTTTGAATCATTCAATTAGCCATCTCTCATCTCATCTCAGGTTGGTTTGAGAGTTAATTATTTTAGTTGGTTTTTGAATTTTTACAAAAAAAAAAAAAAAAATGTAAAAAAAGTAAAAGAAATAATTAATTTTTCAGCAATGACTTTTTAACTATTTTAATATATTTTCAAATTTGCCCATTAGAAAAAATATGTCATTTGTTTTTGGAAAAATTTAATAACACTTAAAAATCATGTCCAGATTTGATTTTTGTACTCTTTGATTATGATTAATTGTAATGTTTGTTATGTCTTAGTTATAATTTATTATTGTGTTATGATATTACAATACAAGAGTTTTAGGGATCAATCTTTATTGTTCTAAAAAAAGTATAAATTTTGTTACAAAATATATTTGGGGGCCAATTCATGTTGTCACAAGGCTAGTGGCTAAAAATCATCTCAAAAAGTCATAAATAAAGGAAAAAGGATTAGTGATAATTTTGAAACTATAGTTAATAAATATACTTTGGGGACAACAATTTGGTCCAAATTTTTTTTAGACAAACTTTTGGCCTCAAAATGATGGTAATTCATCACTAAATGTTTAATTTTGATACTAAAAACAAAATAATGACATTTTTGATAACTAAAATATTTCGTTTCAAAAAGGTAATTTTGTTCCTAAATTTTATCTCTAAAACTTTAATTTGTTGCAGTGTGACTTATAAACTATTGTATTATTATTTTGGTTATATTCGAAGAGATTTTTAGTTATACACCTCAAGTAATATTTAGTTATGACTTCATTATAGTTTATTGTAATATAAATTATGATATATTACTAAGATCCTTGTGGCAAGTTGGCGTATAGTTTCACCTTAGGGTGTAGTGAGGAAATGTCAGAGGTTCGAATTGATGGACAATTAGATATATTAATTTTACTAATAAATTAACAAATTTGTTTGGCAAGGGCTTTTGTGGCTATTTTAGTCACAAAAGACAAAATAGGTTATTTTAGTCACAACAAACAAAACATCATATCTAACCCATAATCATTATACTCTTCTTTCACAAAAAAAGTCAAAAAAGCCAAAAAGTTAAAAAATCCTTCCAAAATCAAACTTTTTAGCTTAGACTAAAATAGCTAAAAAAATCAAAAAATTAAAAAGCCAACCCACTTCCCCAACGGAGGCTTAACTACATAAAATAAAATGTTGACAATGGTACATTGTGATAATATTTGATTTGGCATGTTATTATTATTTTTTTAAAAAATTATCGCATGTTGTACACATACTAAAATAAATAATAAAAAAAATGTTTATTTTAGAAGGACACTTGTTTTTATTGACTCAACAAAGGTTGCTACGAAACTAGTGTTGGTGCGGACAATTAGCCATCAATCGCGCTTTAGGTTTCTGAAACGCTAAGTGAGTCCAACTGAAAAAGTTACTACAGTTTTTTAAAATATAGGTTAAGTTTGGCAATTCTAAAATAATTCATCTTTTTATTTTTTTATCATCACATCATTTTTTTATTTTTTTATATATTTTTTTGTAAAAAGATAAAAAATACATTTATTTAAATCATCCCAAACAACTCCTTACTCTACTTTAAAAAGTGTGGACATTTTTTTTTTTCTCCCTTCAAAATAATTTCCCCAAAATATGTTAGTCACGTTGTCCTAAATAGGCACAATGGTTACAATGGTTAGCAATAGTCTTTACATGGAGGATTGTGTCAATCGTCGCTTTACAATTTTCAACCGTTGGACTAATAAACGCAATAAAAATATATATAACATATTTACAAATAATTTTTTTTGAAAATTTACAACCGTTTTCTTTTTTTTTTTTGGAACTGGAAAATTTACAACCGTTACGCAGAGAAAAATCAAATTTTCTCATTATATATATAATGAGAAAAATATTTGAGATTTAAAAATTAATAATTTAACTCACAATGATATGAGATAATAAATGTCAAATTTTGATTTGTTATATATATAATGAGAAAAATATTTGAGATTTAAAAATGGGTGAATTACATTAATAGTCCCTATAGTTTGGGGCTTATATCACTTTACTCTCTGACTTTTCAATTGTGACACATTTGATCCTGAATTTTAAATCTTATTCCAAATAAGGACAATTGAAAGTATTATTAGATCTTTTAAGGGTAAAATCATCAATTTGATAAAATATAAACTAATTTGAAAAAAATAAATGTCAAATAAATATTTTTGGATTTTTAAAAATTATTTCTACCTACTAAAAATAAAATTATGTAAAATTGATAAATGTTTTAAACATTTATTTATTTATTTTTACCAAATTAATTTTTATTATGTGTTTGGATGATGATCATGTAAAATTAATTTTAAAAAATTAATCACGCAATTTTTATTAATTTTTACAATTTTACATAATTTTATCATTGGTGGATAAAAATAATTTTTAAAAAATTAAAAATATTTTTTTGACATTTAGTTTTGTCAAATTAGTTTATATTTTATTAAATTGACGATTTTGCCCTTGAAATTAAACAATGGTAAGTTCAATCGTCCTTATTTGGAATAAGATTCAAAATTCAGGGTCAAATATGTCACAATTGAAAAGTCAGGGACCAGAGTGATACAAGTCTCAAACTATAGAGACTATTTGTGTAATTTGCCCTTTAAAAAAATAATAATTTAACCCACAATGATATGAGTATAAATGTCAAATTTTGATTTGTTATATACTCAATCATTTAAGGTTTAACTCTCTTGTAACATTTTTGTGAATGAATTTGTAAATTTAAATTTCTGGATCTCTAGCATTTCCCATATAATAATACATAAAGTTAGAGTTGAGTTTCTCTCAAGTTTAAACTTTGAGAGGATTTACGGACTCATGAGGTCCACCATAGGTTCTGATTCGCTGATTCGAATCTTTCATTTTGTAGGACTCTTAGTGTATGATTCATTAAAAAAAATATATATATATATATAGATTGATCCGATAATCATATTATTTTAATTTATTGTATTTGTCTCTAAAAAATAGATGACAAATATGTTTTGAGAACCATTCATTTTTTCTTAAGACACGCAATAAAATGAAGACAATGCATATCATTCATGAAAAAAATGAGATTGATCTGATAATCATAATATTTTTATTTATAGTGGCCTAGAAGTTGAAATAATATTTTTTGATTTAAAATAAATTTTAGTTTGTTTTCCTTGTTGCCATACATTCAAGGTTTCAAAAAGCGATTGCGGTCACCGTAACGGTTATAATGGTGTGGTTGCGATTGTGAGGTGTAAATGCCGTAACGTAACAATTGCAGTAACCGGAATGGTGAATTTTTTTATTTTTCATACAATTTGAAAAAAACTTACCCGAAATGCATATATGTGTATATATATACCTATATTCTTTTTTTTTTTCAGAATCACATTTATTGGGGTTTAAAATAGATTCTGATAAATTTTTGTTAGTTTTTAAGTATGATCCAATATATTTGATACTTTTAAATCACTGTAAAAGGAGCTTTTTACATTTTACTTCAATAGGTAATGACTTTATATATTATAAATCCATATTGTACCTCTTATTTTTATTTATTTTTTAAGAATAATTAATTTTAAATATCTACAAAATTATTTTTGATCAATACCTGAACTAACTAAATAAAAAATGTTTACAATTATTAAATGAAATGATTATAAAAATAAAAATTGAGACAAACAAAAATTATTTTTGAGCTACTGAATATTGCAGAATGTATATATTTTGTAATCTTTTTTCCTAGAAAGGAAGCTGTTCAGAATATTATATATGTGTGTAACGGGCCAATACGACCGTTACGGTACCACTACTTCCGTTACATAACACCGAAACAACGTTACACGTGTGAATTTCTGTCACACCGCAAAAGTGGGCGTAAAGGGTACTGCCTATCGCCTCAACCGTTACGTAATGGCTGCAACCGTCACACAACACTGTTTTTTGAAACTTTGCATACATCACATAATTTGTCATTTTCAAAAGAAATGTTAGGAAGTCCAATGACTAAGTCTTTTTTAGAAAGTTTTGAAACATAACCAAGTTTTGTATTTCACAACCAACTATTATCACTAAGTGCAAAGAAACATGTAATGTTAAAAGATAATAAATCAAAAAAAATTAAAAACATAAACATTTTCATGCCAATGGCCAACAAATAAAGTATTTTTATCTTTGAGATTTTTTTATTTTGCGAAGAGATTTTTCAAAGATAATTTTATTTCCCTTGTCACACAATTGACTAATACTACGTAAGTTGTGTTTCAATCCATCAAGAAGTAAAACACTTTAAAAAATAGTATAGATTTTTACCAATACTACATACACCAATGAATTTTCTTTTGTTTTGTCTCCAACTGTGACACATCCATCATCTTTTAGAGGTAAGGTAGTGATTTGTCTCTGGTCATGTGTCTTGAACATCCACTATTGAAGTACCATTTTCCTTTTCCAGATTTTGCCTTGTAGCATACATACATAAAAGAAATCAAGTATTTTTTGGGTTCGTGAATGTTAATTTCAAGATTACTTGATTTTGGAACCTATCTCATATTTGTTCCTAACAAATTTTTCTTGTAAGGACAAGATGAAAATGAGTGCCCTTTTCTAAAACAATAATGACGAGTAATATGTGGGCTACTAGATGAGTAAGCTTTGACAAAGAAATTTTTATAAAAAGTTTGTTTCTTGTGAGGTTTGTATCTCATACCCGCTTTGTCAAAAACACATCTTTGATTTTCAAGTAAATAATTTAAATTTTCTTTTCATTGAGTGCATTTAATTTTTTTATTTAAATATTCTATATTTTCTTTTAAAGAATTATTTTCAATTTTCAAATCATTTGAAGAATTTTTTAAAGAATCATTTTCCTTTTTCAAATTTTCATTTTTGTTAGCAAGGAAAGCACTTGATTTTTTAAGAAAATATTTTTTTTTGAAATTATCTTTTTAAAATCTTCATGAAGTTCCTTAATAACATCTAGCAATTCTTCATAGGAAAGAGAGTTTTCACTTACCTCATCATCTTCAATCCCCATGAAGCAAAGATTTTCCATTTCCGAGTCACTTGATTCGCTATCCAAGCTATTGTGGTCACTTTCTCCCCACGCTGCTATCATAGATTTGCCATTTTCGAGTTGCTTGATTCGCTATTCAAGCTATTGTGGTCACTTTCTTCCTATGCTGCCATCATAGCTCTTCTTTTGCTTTTCTTGTTTTCCTTCATACTCTTTAGTTTGCGACAATCATACTTAAGATGTCCCGGTTTCTTGCATTTATAACACATTATTTGGTCTTTCTTTTGTTCTTCATCTTTGTTGAATGACTTTTTGTGAAATCTTCTTTTAAATTGCTTATCTTTTTTCAGTAAATTCTTGAATTTTTTAGTGACGATGGTAATGTCATCATCTTCATCACTTGAGTTGTTGTCGCCGTCATCTTTTTCTTGAGTTGATGTTTTGAATGCAATTCCCTTCTTCTTCTTATCATTGTTATCTCACAAGTCATTAATGACCCAAGAAGTTCCCCTAAACTGAGCGTGTTGAGATCCTTGGCTTCTTGGATAGCTGTCACTTTTAGTTCCCAATTCCTTGGTAAGCACATGAGAATGTTTCTCACCATTTCACTGTTAATATATAATTTACCAAGATTTTTCAATGAATTTGTAATATCTGTAAATTTGGTAAACATTTTAGAAATAGATTCATTAGATTTCATTTTGAACAATTCATAATTATGAACAAGTATACTAATAAGTGACTGCTTAACTTGATTTATGCCTTCATGCGTGACTTCTAATTTGTTCCAAATTTCTTTAGTAGTGTCACATGCAGAAATTCTATTAAATTCGCTAGGGTCAAGTGCACAATATAATATATGTTTGGCTTTAGCATTTGCTTGAGTACTTTTAAGATCATTTTCAATACATTGCTCTTTTGTTTTAGGGACTTTCATTGTATCTACATTTTTGAAAGGAATATTTGGACTATTTTTAATAATTTTCTATATTGTGTAGTCTATGTCTTGAAATGTATATCATCATTACATTTTTTTTTAATAATTATAATAAATTCCAGTAAAATATGGAGGCTTGGAAGGTGAGTGACCATCAATAACTAAACAGGGAACTTAGCTGGAGAGCACACGGTAGAATAGATTAGGCTAACCACCTGCTAACAAGAAAGTGAGAATACTGCGGTGGTTTGTCCACCCGGGGGGACTCCAACGATCAAGTCAGTCAAAAAATTTCTCAAAGATCTCAAACAAGTACTAAGTTCACCAAATAAAGTGTACCTTATACCCACGAGGGTACCTCACTTTTATAACCAGCAATGACCTAGTCCTATAGAAATCTCACTTCACAGGATTCAAGCACAATGCTCATCTCGGACTCTCAGCTAGAGCCTTATTCTTATCCAGACTAGGAGCCTCCTTTTATCTAAGACTCTTGTTTGCTATCCTAATATCTCAGATTCATACATCACTGCACCGAACCTCTGCAATGTATCAATCACCTTGGCAAACAAGACCCGCACATGTGACACCTCGGTCGACATCTCGAAGGCACCTTGGCCACGTGGCGTTATTCTCAAAATACTTCTCCATAATTGCCCCCTAGGTTCTATTACCTCGGCAACTTGAGGTGATGGAACCTATATCATCGGCCAAATAAATGTACTTTTCTGACCGATATCATGACTTGTCGGTTTTATGTAACTAGGACTCAGATGTCCACTTCGTCAAGAATCAAGAACCAAGAATCAAGTTCTTTCAACATCTCTACTGAGATTGCTATGCTAGCTGAGGTCATTACCCCACTAGCTCAAGAATTTCAAGAGCCCTCTCTGCATATGGGCTGTCACACTCTATTACCCTAACCGTTTCTTCCACGTGTCATTGCCTTACTGGTTCGTACCTGTCACGCGTCGTTATGTCACATCAATTCTGTCCACGCCACCTGATGTCAGAGCACGCATTTTGCCCTAGGCAGTTACATCAATTTTTGCCCCCTTTTCGTCTTTTGACAAAACCTTCTTCCCTCTCTCTCCGTCTCTTCACTTTTTCATTTTCAACTCTCTCAAGCTTTCTTTCTCTAAAATCTCTCAAACCTCCATTGCTGTTCCTTTTGAGATTTTTGCAACCATTCTGTTCATCACTTCCGCGAATCCCATTCCGGCGTTTACTTGTTGTTCCTTTGGTGCATCCCATTCCAGCGTTTACTTCATCGGCTCCACTCGGTAAGTTCTTGTTTTCTTCTGGTTCAGTCACAGTTTCCCTTCGTTGTTCTTGAACAAATTTCTTTTTCAAACTATTGCACACATTGTAGCCATAAAAATCCTTCCCTAATTTCTTGATTTGTTTGCTGTTCTTCGTGCTCATCTTAATGTTTGCCGTGTTTGTTCATGTTTCTTGTATAACTTTTCTCACTTTGGTGTTTTGGCACTGATATCCTGAATCAACCTTTCTTGTTTTCATGTTTGAGTTTGTTAATGTGTTTGAATTGCGTTCTCATGTTCTTGAATATCTCCCCTTGTACCTGTGCTCAATTTGCCAAAGGTTTGATTTTGAATCTTGTTTTTCTATTGAGTACCTACCATTGTCCATTTCTGTTGATCTTGCATAACATTAGGATTTGGGACCTGCTAGAAACCTTACTTAGGAAAAAATTGAAAGGAAACCTCCCTTAGATCTCCAGAATCCCTGCCATAGTGGTCATTAGGGTTTCACTGAGGTCTTTTAATCCATACCATCCATCTTTCAAACAGCGACCTTGCAAAATTCCCTCTAGCTGAAGTCATGGGTATGTTTAAATAGAAGGTAGACTTGCCCAGTAAGTTGGAGTATTTTAGCAAGGAGTTCAACATTTCAGCCAACGTTCAATTCAGGTTGGCTAGAAAAGAGGACTCCATCATGCCCGGGGAGATATATATGCCTTTTCCCGTGGTGTCCATCATCAATGGCGGAATCAGAATACTCCTTAACATCCTTTTCCCAGAAGTTTTACACTTTTATAAACTTAACCTCATGTAATTAGCCATTAAACTTAACCCCGTGAAAATGCTAGGATCACCCTCACTGGCATTTAATACTGCTACACCATGTGTGGCCTCAAGTCTACCAGTGGCTACACCTATTACCTCAAACCCAGATCCACCGCGTACAAACTGATAGCTGACCTCCCAGACTCCAACAAAGGTGCTCGAGATGACTACTTTGCTCTAGATAATGATCTTCATTTCTACCCTCTACACCGAGAAGTCTTTAGGGAAGACGAGGGTAAGAACTTGGTCATCCCAAAGTTCCTTATTCTTAACATTCATGCATATATGTTTTTCTAGTTCTAATGTTTTCTTTGAATTTTGCAGCTCTTCCTCAGCCGAACAAAGCTTTCCAACAGTTCTACGTCCCAAGCAGAGATCTCAAACGGCTCCTGAACTTTCCTATTGAAAAACACAAGGCCCCCATCCTCTTGAACTATGTGCCTATTTACTGCTCTTCTCTCCCCAACGTCCCAAGGAGCAGAACACCGCCATCAGCCTTATCCTAACAAGCCACCTCTTCACCTTGCCAAATCAGGCTTCAACGTTTGATCCCATCAATGAGCCATCCACATTGGCTCCAGCCTAACATCTTTCACCATCTCAACATAAACGCCGCCGCTGACCTCAAAACGTACCTATAGACAGAACGCGTAGCAGAAGGCATTGAGATTTTGAGGCGTCAGTGTTCGATCCTACAAATCCTCCAATCACCTTGCCACAATCAAATTCAGCATTGGAGTGACTGTCGCCGCAACTGCTGAGGAAATAAGATAAAAACAACAGTAACCGAAGATTTACTTGCTAACTTACCCGATGTTGTGACTCTCTAGTCCACTCCGTCCTTTCAATCTCAACCAAAACCCAAGCATAAAAGGGTTAAGAAGGCTAAGGCCAAGGCCATAGTCACCCAGATCCCCTCTGATTCTGAGAAGGATCCAGAGGATTCTTTCCTGATATCCAAATTGGCCGATGCCGAGAAGAGGCCGGCTGAGGCTGAGTCATCTGATGCACCCCTAGCAAAGAAGCCGAGATCCAAAGGCCAAGAGGGTGGGAGTGGTTTCCACCTTAAGGAAACTTGGGCGCCCGAGGTATTGGTTGGTAACTAACCTCTCAAAGCCGGCGATAGTGCCATAGAAAGCCTCGAGGTCGGCTCCACCCTATCCACGGCCATTCTTCTTCTGGATGACATGAACCAGCTCGCCGACTTCAACCAATATGAAAACTTTTCCATGATGATGCGGCACTCCGTCTTGGTAAGTTTTTGAATTCGCACTTTTCCATTAAGCTTTCATATTAATCATTTAGCCAAATTTATCTAACTTGCCTTCTCTCTTGCAGGCCATCGAGCATGCTCACTCCTATGCAGTCAAGGCCGAGCTGGTGAAGAAGGACCTCACAAAGAAGACAGAAGAAGCTGCAGGTCTCCTTACTTCACTCAACAAGGTTGAGACCCACATTTAGAGCTTAATGAACAAAGCTAAGGCTGCCCAAAATGCTCAAAGCAAGGCCGAGAAGAAAACCGAAGCTATTGAGGGTGTTGTCGAGGTTTCCAAGGTCGAGGCCAAAGCTACCGAGATCAAAGTGGCAGAAGCCGAGGCGAAGCTCAAAGAGCGCTGGATTCCAAAAAGGCTAAGCTTAAAGAAGCCAATGAGAAGGCTTATGCGGAGGGGCATGCCGATGTTCAGGACCAGTATAAGCAACAAGTCAATCTGGCCTGCAACAAAGCCTACTACCTCAGCTAGATGGAGGCCTTAAAGGAGCTATCTGTCCTTGAGGACTCGCCTTTCTGTGATATCAGCTGACTTAACATGGCTTTTCCCCCATCGCTTAACCAATCTGATGATGGGGCCAAAGAAGACGAGGAAGTCGATGCTGACGTCGCTGCTGGGGCCAAGTCCCCAACTCTTAATGATCAAGTCCTGGACTTGATTGAAGAAGACGGGGACGAGGTGTCCAAAAGCACCTCACCTAACAAGGTCGGCACTTCTAAAGCCGAGGTCATTGCTGCAGGAAAGAGTTTAGACCAAACTTTATTAGAAATCGATGTCGAGATAGCGGTTGAGAAGAACACATTGGTCGTCGAGGCCAACTTAACGCCAACCACCGAGGTGGACCAGCCAGAGAACCATGCTGACACTTAGAATTTTTTCCTTTTCTTTTGGGTTGTACGTTTTCTTTTCTTCTGAACAGTTGTAATCTTCTTGAAAAATCTCTGTTTTTGTTGGGCCGATATGCCATTTTCATGTACTTGGACAAGCTTCATCTTTTCAATGCAAGCCTTGTTTTTGTCTAAGTGTTGATTCTTTTTCTTCATATATTGTATATGCTTAATATCTTCTTTGTCTTATATGTTTTCATACTTAGAATTTTTCTTATCTTTCCAAGTCTAACAACTTGGTTCCTTACCTCGAATCAGAATACCTCGGATGCATTATCTCAGATTAGAACTGATCAATCATCTCGGATAGTATCTCTAACATTTATCTTGGATAACTTAAACTTGTAAAATTTTTATAAAAATTTTCACGAGTGTTATACTCACTCATGCTTCCTGCCCCCTAATTTGAACATAAGTATCACTTATGTTCACATTAGGGATGCAGCGACTGGTTCTTGCCTAAGTCTAATTTAGACATCCATGACCGAGGTCATAGCGTTTGGCTCACCCAAACTAAACACTTAAGACTTGACCTTAGTGTACCGAGAGTACTAGCTACCTTTGCTTTTTGCACAAACTGACCAAAACATGGTCAGTTTCACTTTGTTTCACATATAAACATCAACTCTACCAATATGGCAAGTCTAAGTTAATTGCCATGTTTCGCTTTGTACTTAGTTCAATTCTACCATCATGGCAAGTCTAAGTTAATCACCTTGTTCACCACGAGAACATTGCCTTGTATTTAGTTCAACTCTGCCATCATGACAAGTCTAAGTTGATCGCTTTGTTTACCATGGGAACATCGCCTTATACTTTCTCAGTCATATCTCGCAATCACAAATTTCAACATTTTGTAAAACCAAAAATCAATATTAGTATTTTATTAATACTTCGGCTAAAAATCAATTCAAATTACATAGGGAAAGAAAAACTAAAAAATCAGTGATAAAAAATTTCAAATTGCTGGTATTCCAAGGTTTTGACAATTCCTTGCCATCAGTGTCTTCAAGCTGATATGCACAATTTTCGGTGACCAAGATAATGTGATATGGTCCTTCCCAGTTTGGGCCAAGCTGGCCCTCTTTGGGATCCTTCTTGTTGCCGAGGACCTTCCTGAGGATGAGGTCTCCAATCTGAAACTCCCTAGGATTGACCTTCTTATTGTATGCACTGGCGAGTTGTTGCTAGTATGCCCCCAGCCAAATTGTTGCTCTTTTTCTTCTCTCCTCAATTAGGTCCAGATCTCAAGCAAGAAATGCCTCATTTGTTCTGTTCTCCACTCCCTGGGTTCTAATCCCAGGGATGCTGATTTCCAGTGGAATGACAACCTCTATGCCATAAGCCATGGCGAAAAGAGACTCACCAATAGATCTTCTTGGCATTGTCCGATACGCCCATAGAACAGTGGGCAATTTCTCCACCCACTTGCCCTTGGCAGCTTCTAGCCTTTCTTGATTCCATCCAAGATTGTCTTGTTCGACTCTTCGGCTTGACCATTACTCTGGGGAAAGCTGGGAGTTGAATAGTAGTTCTTAATCTTGTACTTTACACAAAAGTTTTTGATAAGCTTGCTGTCAAACTGGGTACCATTTTTGCCACAATGGCTCTGGGGATCCTAGACCTGGTGATTATATTTTTCCAGATGAAGTTTTTCACATCTATATCTCAAAATTTTGGCTAGAGGTTTGGCCTCTACCCATTTTGTAAAGTAATCAGTTACTATGAGCAAGAACTTTCTCTATCCAGTTGCCTGGGGTAGTTACCTAACAAGATCCATGCCCCATTGGGCAAATGGCCAAGGTCTATATACTGGATTCAAATCTCCAGTTGGCTGGTGTATCAAAGGTGCAAACCTCTGACACTTCTCTCACTTCCTTACACAGGCTTTGACATCTTTCTACATGTAGGGCCACCAATATTCTTGTGATATAGCTCTGTGAGCAAGTGATCTGCCCCCTGGATGGCTTCCACATCCTCATGAATCTCATACAAAAAGTCCTCCATTTGGGATGGGTGTACACATCTCAGTAGAGGTCTAGTGAAAGATCTCCTATACAGATGGCCTTCTGCTGACATGCAGAACCTGGCCGACTTTAGTCTAATCTTATGGGCTTCCCTTCTATCTTCTGGGAGCTTGCCATCTCTTAGGAACATAACTATGGCTTCCATCCAACTTGGACCCAACTCCATGCACATTGCCTTATACTCTGTTATCAGAGGTTCAATACTTGGGCCTGACAAGTAATCCACCATAATTACTCTTGGCTCGCCTGACTTTATAGCACTAGCCAGGTTTGCTAGGGCATTAGCATGACTGTTGTCATCTCGGCTGACTTGCTGTAACCGGCAGCTTTGGAATTGTGCTAGTAACATGATGACCTCCTTGACGTAGGCCACCATCATTTCATATCGGGCTATGTATTTGCTCGTCGCTTGATATACAATTAGCTGGGAGTCGCAAAAGACTACTACCTCCTTCACTTCCACTACTACTGCAAGTTTCAAGCTAGCAATTAGTGCTTCATATTTTGCTTTGTTGTTTAAGGCCCTAAACCCTAGACGGATAAATTGTTCTATCATTGTCCATCTGGCGAAACCAAAACAACTCCTACCCCCGCTTCTTGTTCATTTGAACTACCGTCGACAAAGAGACAGAAAGAATCGCCGATGTAAATGTCACAGGGCTTTAACTTTTCTTCACCCTTCTTCTCTCTGACTGGCGTGGGATTCCATGGTCCCATCTGATTTTATTCAGGCTGTCCTAGGCACCCTAGGCCAAGGTTCGCTGGTGTCGGTCTTGGGCAAGCGCCTGGTGTGAATTCAGCAATGAAGTCGGCTAATACCTGACCCTTTATTACTGTCCTCGGCCTGAATTATAAGTCACACTACCCTAGAACTACGGCCCATCGTCCTACTCTACCTGTCAAGTCCCTATTTTACAACAGAGACTTTAGTGGATGCTCTGTTAGTACCACTACCATGTGGGCTTGAAAATAATGGTTCAGTTTCTTTGAAGCCATTACCAGAGCAAGTGTTAATTTTTCCAAGGGTAGGTATGTGGTCTCTGCATTTGCTAGGGTCTTGTTAACATAGTACACTATCTTCTGCTCTCCTTCCTTCTCTCAGATTACCAAGGCACTTACAACGTGGTCTAAAACTGCTAGATATAGGAACAACTCTTCTTCTAGTACTGGGTTTGACAACACCGATGTCGTGATCTACCTTTTCAAGTCAGTCAGGGTGACTGCGCATTCTTCCGTCCATAGAAAGTTTGTGGCCTTCTTTAACAACTAAAAAAATGGCTTACATTTATCTGAACTCTAGCTGATGAATCTGTCCATGGTTGTTGCCTTGCCGATCAAAATCTAGACTTCCTTTGCTGTTGTCGGGCTTTTCAGATCAAGGATGGCCTTGATTTGATCTGGGCTTGCTTCAATTCCTCTTCGGGTTACCAAGTACCCTAGGAACTTACCAGATCCTACCCCAAATGTACACTTTTCAGCCGAAGCCGGTATGCCTTCAATATGTCAAAAAGTTCTTTCAAGTAAGCTAGATGGTCTTTTGGTTCCTTACTCTTGACAACCATGTGTAACAACGCCCGCGGGGGGGGGGGGGGGCCTCGCTACAGCTCGGACTCTCCTCCGTTTTGTTCGGATGGTGCGGTTCTAAATCTGAACCAAAGAGTCCACCTCTGGCAAATCGTTTTTGAGAAAAACAGATTTTTGAAAAGTAGTGCCAAACATGGACTGCTTTGCCAGATTACAGAGTCGCCACCTAAATATTTTTTATGGGGGAATTTAGGAAACCCTGACTCGGTGCCGAAGGCCACGTGTCCGTCATCACCAAATGTCTTGGCTCGGGAGCTTGGGTACGATCGGGGAAGGTCAGCTATGAGCACCCCCTTTCGCCCGGTCCGAAGACCGGCCTCTACTAACCGTGATATCCAATTTTGAAAACATTATATGCTCTTGTTCCAATTGTTAACCTAGAATTACTATGTTATGCGCGCAGCACAAAAGTATAGACTAGATTGCCTAACTTGGAAATAAACATTGCATATCCGTTTTGTCTCGAAAAACGTGTTAGATTTTGCTACTCGCAAGTAGGCCAAAATACGGATTTCAATGAGTTGTTCCAACTCAGGCAATCCAACCTCCACCCACAGGCATTCAAACAGTAATATCACATAAGCATTTAGCCGCATGGCAATCATACTGTCATGTTAGCATTCACACGCATGCGATATGCTAAAGCTTAAAGAAACTTACATCGTACTCCGTGCCAAAACAATAAACTAGTTAGCAAACATGCATGACCTAGTTCATGTTAAATGGCTAATGCATCACATACAGGAGTGTAATCTAAACAGGCTCGGCTAACCCTAAACATGGCACATGAGATGCAACAACTATCACGTATTCAATTTGGAATTGAAAGTACGATGCAGTTTGCATGATGTGCCGAGCCCGATGCATGTAAACAAATGCATGAATGCACGCATGCATTGCATAAGGTATGTTAATTTGAATGTGCCCTAATCTACCAACATAAGCGGGTAAATAAAAGGGAGAAAGAAGCGGGGATTGGAAGACATACACCCACTCACACACACTTATTACAACTTTGCCCTCGCTCGGAGGGTCCGAAAGAATATACAAATTAATTAACTACGCAAGCTAATTAAAATATTACAAATCAACTAAATTAATTAAATAAAATAATTAATCTAATTAAACAGTAAATCGCCTCGGGATGAGGGCCCAATGCGGCACGCGCTCGGGACTGGCTCGGAATCGCACTGCCATGCACGGATTGCCTCTGTTTCCTCTGCTCTCCTCCTCAGAAAATTACCAAAGTCCCAGGAGTGCCTCTCAGGGCACTAGGGAGTACCACCGGCTGGGGTAGAGCACCACCGGCCGAATAAGGAGGCCACCGGCACCAGATGAAGTTATCGGCTGGAAATTTACTGCCGGTCGGCACTAAATAGTGCCGGCCGGCACTTAACACCTGCAGAACCTGCAACTCACAGCAGCAGAGGACAACAACATGCATGGCAATGTGATTCAAGGTATTTATGCACCATACACACCCCTTATCATGCTATTGACTCAAAAGGGCATGTGCCTCGATTCCCGGACCACCAATCGCGCATTTCCATGCATGATGGCCCGGAGAACCAAGTATGCAACTTTAGTTTCAAATGTAATGCAACCAAATAAACACACAAAAGTGCCCAACCTCTATCACATTTCATTTCAAGAGGCCAAGCATGCATGCTCATGTGATGCAACTCTAAGCATATTATCTAACATGCAACATGGATTATGCAATATGCCTATGCAAGCATACAAGACAAGCATGCAAACCAATGAAAGAATGGTCTTGCACATGACTTAGGCAACTCAAATAGGCCTAAAATCAGTGGCCAAAGTGCCTAGACATGAGGACTAAACAAACACACACACATGCAAGTGTTATGATCCAAACCTTAAGCGTGAACATGGCAACTCTCAAGCACACTTAAAGAGACCAAACATAAACAATGAGCATGCATTGTAAAGCTCTGAAATACATGCAAAACATGGTGCCAAACCAAGTCGAAGATAGACCAAACAAAGCATGCAAATGGTCTAAGGCTTAAAGCTAATCAAAGAGGCTTTGAACCAAACTTATGCAAGGCGATTATGGCATGCACTAAACAACTAAAAACAAGTTTTTAGTATGTCAAAACAAAGCCAAAAGGCTACTTAGATGGCATCTAAAAGGCTTGAAATCGAAGGCATGCAAAATGGCCAAAACATGTGGGCATTCAAGACATGCTTTCAAAGCGTTAAAGAGGCGACTAAGGTGAGCATACAAGCACACCAAAAGGTCTGAAATAGCATGCTAGGTGGTTCCGAACCATC
This sequence comes from Camellia japonica, assembly GCA_030407325.1. Taxonomy (NCBI): domain Eukaryota; kingdom Viridiplantae; phylum Streptophyta; class Magnoliopsida; order Ericales; family Theaceae; genus Camellia; species Camellia japonica. The sequence goes on along the minus strand of JAPPVO010000014.1, from coordinate 86,916,928 downwards.
AAAAATGAAGCAAGCATGGCATGTTACGCATTCATGTTCTTGAGGCCAACAAGCCAAATGTAAAGGGGCTATATGATGCATGCCAAGATTGACCAAAACAACTTAGGACAGAGCTAAAACATGTCATAATGAGCATACAAGCTTCATGGATCTAGGCCTGAAACATGCTAGAAAGAAGGCATACAAACCTAGAGCAAGTTAAGGCAATACAAGGCATTACAAAGCATCTATGCGAAGCATGAAAGGAGTGCTAAAACCAACTTAAAACAAAGTTTAATCATGGCATGATAGGCATGAAAAACAGCCAAGACATGCTCAAAACACAACCAAACATGGTGCTCCTTTGGAGGCCAGAACTTGCCCTTTTCAAGGACATCAAGGGGAGGGGGTGGCCCTCTCCTTTTGGAGACTTCAAGGCACCATCTCCACCACTGAAATCCCTCAAGATTTCAGTGGTGGAGAGGCCCAAGCACCAAAGTCTCGGAGCTCTCACAAAATGACCTAAAAAAGGCCCTTTTCAAGACCTAAGGGTGGTCAAACCTACCCAAAGTGCAAAACACTCTTGATAAACAATAAAGAGGGTTAAAAATCAGAACTTTTATGTGTTATGGACTAAGCACAAAAACAACTCTAAGCTAGGTAAAAACAAGATGCAAAAATGGGGGAAATAAAGTAGGTTTTGTTACCTTTGAAGACCACCTTCACAAAGGTTGGAGTTGTTGGTTCCTTGAGCTCCAAACCAGTCAAGAACTTCAAGAACAAGCCCTTAGCACCTCAGTTCCAAGAGGAAGGTGAAACACTAGGTGTTGATGTGCAATAGTGAGGCACAAACACCTAGTGTACAAAACAAGAAAGAAAGAGAGAGATAGGATAGATACACAAAACCTAACCTAAAACCAGAGCTTCCCCCCCTCCTAAAATGTCTAACTCTCTAAAAATTCTCCCCCTTGAGCCAAGAGAAGAGCCTTCTCTTGTATAGGCATGAAAACTTACAAGGTAAGCAAGCCTCAAGGCTCATCCCTCCATACACGTGTATGGAGGGGAGCAAAAAGGTGATACAGCTGTCTAAAAATATCTGATAAAGCAGCTGCACAGCAGTCGGCAGGGCAAAATGGTCATTTTGCCAAAAAGAGTGCCGACCGGCACAAAATAGTGTCGACCGGCACGATATAGTGCCGGTGGCAACACCAACCAGCCGGTGGCCTTTAGCCACAGCCGGTGGTATGTGGGGGTGCCTCACAAAGCATTCCCTGCCCTCCCAAGGCAAAACACAAGTGTTTGGTGCAAAACCAAACACCAAACGGTCGAGTTCAGAGGTCCTGAGGCAAGGCGCGCGTAGCCGAGAACTCCGGGAACTCCAAACGAACACAAACATGGATAACCACCGAGTGTTCCAACGGTGACGTCCAAGTCTTGAGGACGGTCAAAAATGGGGTGTCTACACCATGTCATCAATTTAGACTTCCATAGTCTTCCCAATTAGGTGCTTGAACGTCTTGATAACCAACCTCTAGTATGTCGCTCCTGCATTCTTCATCCCAAAGGGCATTATCCTATAATAGTAAAGTCCCCTGGGGGTGATGAATGCTGTCTTCTCTTTATCTGGGGCATACATTGCTGTCTAATGGTATCCTCTATATGCATCCAGAAAGCTCATTCTACCATGCCCTTATGTGGCGTTAACAAGCTGGTCAATCTTGGGCAAGGGGAAGCAGTCCTTCGTGCATGCTCTGTTCAAACTAGTGAAGTCTACAAAGACCCTCCACTTACCATTCTTCTTCTTTACCACCACCATATTAGACAGCCAGGTGGGGTAGTTTACTTCTCAAATTGCTTGTGCCTCCCGATCTTCATTTTCAATCTCTGTTGTCTCTACTTCCCTCACATTATTGGTGTACTTCATTGATGCCATAGAGCAATTTTTCCCCTGTACTTGGTCTCCCCTCACTTTTTCAATCCCTTGCTCAGTTGGAAATCATAATAGTTAATGCAGCGTTGAGGGAACAACCCTTATTGCGTACAGCCAAGGTCTTCCTAGAATGATGTTGTATAAGGAGGGGGTATCTATTACAATAAATTTTGTACGTACCTTCTTGCTCCTTGCCTGTACCTCCAGACTTGTGGTCCCTAGGGGCCATGTTGGCATGCCATTAAATCCAACCATTGGGCTATCAGATTGCTCTAGATCATCCTTGTGGAGGCCGAACTCCTTATAACATCTGACGTACATGATGTCACAAGAGTTGCCTTGATCAATTAGGATGCGCCTCACTTGGCAATCTCTAACCTTCAATGTCACCACCAGAGCATCGTTATCTGAATGCTGTACCAAATCTAGGTCCTCTTCAGTAAAAGATATCATCAGCCCTCGATATCTATCTGTCTTGGGTTTCTTCTGTTGAACCTGTTAGACATGCTGCAGGTGCCTTACCCTTTGAGTCTCTTCTCGAACTTCATTCTTATTGACCCTCGAATGAATCATATTGATTATTCGTGGTCCTTTTGCCTGCAGTGGTAGTGGTGGCGGTGGTGCTGCTGGCACTTGGGCCAACTTTGCCTGCTCCTCTCTTGTTTTTGTTTTGTCAATTAGGTCTCTTAGGTGTCAATGTCAGACCAAATCTTCCTGGTACAACTTTAGAGTTCGGCATTTCTGCGTCATGTGTCCGTTTTCCTTATGGTAGACATAGCACTTCTCAAGGCTCCTGCCTATGTATTCTCCCCGGGACCTTCTGTGGTGCCCTGTAGTATAGCTAATTCCTGATTCTTTCCAAGATCTTATAGATAGGGATCTTGAAAACTGTATTCACTATCTGCATGGATCTCAATCCTAACTCTGGCCTATCAACACTGTTATTTCCTTGGCTTCGCCTCGGCGAACAGTTTCTCTTCTCTTGCTTTGTTGTACTAATCTTTTTTGTTTTCTTATCTTCCTCTGCCCTGGCGTATTTTTTGATTCGCTCCATTAATTCCTCCATGTTCTTCAGGAGTGTCTTCACAAGTGACTGCCGAAGTAGGCAATCATCATCTAAGCCATTCTTAAAGGATACACTACAACTGCAAGTTCCTGGTTATAAGCCAGAATTTGGTTGTAAACCTCATAGTATCTCTTAGTGTAGGCCCTAAGACCTTCGCCATCACTAATCTTCAAAGCCAAAAGGGAGTCTACCTTCAGTGGTTGCAATTTGTTTGTAACAAACCTGGCCACAAACATCTCGGCCAGGCCCTCCTTACTCTTTACACATCCTTTCGGCAGTTTGTGGAACCAATCTGATGTTATTTCCTCGAATAACGACGGGAAAACCTTACATAATAGCTGTTCATTTCCACTCTACAAAGCCATTGAATTTAAGTATAAACTGACATGAAAGTTTCGATCAGACTTACCATCATAGATCTGCAACCTTGGCATGTTGAATCTTTTCTCCACTGAGAACGGTGTCTTTAGCTAGACATTAGATTTGATCTTGGCATCGTGCCTTTCCCTTTGGAGGTAATCTCTCAGGTGCTCCTTCGTTCACCCGGGAGCTTGGTTGTCAGTCGATCTCAGCCTTCTCGGCTCGCTGCTTCCGATGTTAGGGTGCGTTCTCTTGGATCTCTCTGCGTCCACTACATCATCAAAACAGAGGCCTTGCCCTTGGATCTCTTGAGATCCCCAAATGTACATCCCCTTGGTCTGTAGTGTCCTCTGTGACTTCCCTCGCACTGATTCTGATATCTCATGACTGCCTATGTGAATCTCCCTGTCCTTTGGCATGCTGTAGGACAGTTGGTACGACCTTCTGTCCTCTCTTTTGGACATCGGCCTTAGCCATTAGTGCTAGCGTGTCTTGCAGGGGAAACGCTGGTTGTATCACGTTGTTTTGCATCATGAAGTTGACCACTGTTTGCAAGTCTGTCAACTTGTTCGCCATGTCAATCAGTTCTCCATCTCTTCTCAAGCACCTATCCCTCCATACTGGAGATCACCTTCGTGGCAGTACTCATCTCAATTACTCTTCTTGTTCACGTTTTGGTCCCTGGCAACATTGTTTGCCTCAGGGTCGACCTCTTGTACTTCTCCATTATTGTTCCCAATATTAGGACCCATGTGTTCCTCTTCCTCACTGTAAATGTCATCCCTGATCCTCACTTCCTGTCCATTGTTGGCCATCTATTCTATACTAAGTTCCCACAGACGGTGCCAAATTGTGGATACGTGTTGATTTCTGACCACACAACCAAACAAGGAACTTAGCTGAAGAGCACGCGGCAGAATAGATTAGGCCAACCACCTGCCAGTAAGAAAATGAGAATACCATGGTGGTTCGTCCACCTAGGGGCACTCCAATGATCAAGTCAGTCAAACAATTTCTCAAAGATCTCAAACAAGTACTAAATTCACCAAATAAAGGTGCCTCACTTTTATAACCAGTAATGACCTAGTCCCCTTGAAGTCTCACTTCACAGGACACAAGCACAATGCTAATCTCGGACTCTCAGCTAGATAGGGATAAACTCCTCAAGAGCCTTAACCTTATCCAGACTAAGAGCCTCCTCTTATCTAGGACTCTTGTCTGCTATCATAATATCTCGGATTCCGACATCACCGCACCGAACCTCGGCAATGCCTCAATTACCTCGGCAAACATGACCCGCACACATGGCACCTCGATCGACATCTTGAAGGCACCTTGGCTACGTGGCGTCATTCTCAAAATACTTCCCTACAATCCTATATTGGTTGCCATTGATCAACTCTAGGATGGTTAAGTCAAAAATACAAGAGCCCTTGTTGATATCAATTTTTACCTAGAAAGCAACCTAAGAGAGGGTGAATTGGGTTTTAAAAAAAATTACTAAATTAAATTATTAACCCAAATAATAAATAAATGAAAATATGAAGTAACAAAGATGAGAGTAATAAATTAAAATTTAATCCAAATGAGAAATAATTAAAAACAAATTAAGTGAAAGGAAGAGAGATCAAATAAATAATTTATAGTGGTTTGGCTTAAACCAAGTCTACATCTACTCCTCAAGATCGTCCTTGAGATTTTTTCACTATTTGTCAAATAGTAGTTACACTCATAGCTTCACAGGTGCTAGTAAACTTTAATAATTGATCAACCTTGATCACTCCAAGGAATTAGTTTTGAATCCGGTGCTAGTCACACTTAATCCAAGTGATTTTATCTCAAAAATCACTCACAAAAATATCACTCTGTTTTACAAGAAAAGGAATAAGGTATAGATAACCCTTTTACAATAAAAGTTCAATTTCTCAATAAAGGTTCTCTTCAAAAAAAGAATTTTATCTCAATAAAAGCACACCACACAATATTTTGAGAACTCTTGAATATCATACAATTTTTTCTTCACTTCTCTACTCTTCTCTTTCGTACTTCATTTCTTCAACCAAGACACACCTTATATAATCTTGGGGGACTTACGTGTAGGTCCTAGTAGATGGACTTATTGTTCAATAAGTTCTATGATAATTAATGTCATTTTTTTTATCAAACACTATTAAAAAAAGTCATTAATTGTTAATTTTCAGTATCAGTTTAAAAATTGTCACAAAAATATCACTAATTATATGTTTTAGCGATATTTAAAAAAATAGTCACAAAAAAGGCACTAATTTTCAAATTTTAGCGATAGTTTGAAAAATTCGTCACAGAAAAATGTCACTAATTGTAAGTTTTAGTCGCAATTTATAAAAATCGTGACAAAAAAAAGTCACTAATTGTCAATTTTTAGTGGCATATGCAAAAAATCGTCACAAAAAATTATTTTTAACAACGATTTTAGTAGGACTTGTTTTCAATAGGATTTGATAAGAATTAAATTCAACTATTAGGACCTATTGATAGTTTACCCTATAATTTTTCAACGAAAACTAGTCATTGGAGCAAAAAGAGGAAATCATGCATAAGAAAAAGGCAACAACAAATATTTCAAGAAAGGAATAGTGTGCGAATAGTATTTTAATAGTAAATTTAGAAAAAAATCAAGAGTTGCATCATGAAAATATTATATTACAAAATAGAAAGCTACCGTTTGAAAATTTATATATTATAATATATATATATATATATATATATAATTACAATTTTTAAAGGATTCATAGTAAACATGTATCAAAATGATAAAATTCATTTTCATTGTTTGTGTCAAATGATCGCAAAATCTGTAAATTGAAAAATCATAATTTATCAAAAAATATGTTAGATATCATCACAATCAAACCATAGGATTAACAAAAATAAATTACAACTTGAAGAATGTTTTTTTTACAATCAACCTAACAACCTAACAAACCTAGAAAAGAGTTCTAATGCTCAACACCATGATGCCCCATTGTCTCTGAAATGTTGCATGCCGCCTTATCAGTCGAGGGAGAAACTTCGGCTATGTAGGCCCTATTCCTTTTTCGAGTCTAAGGCCCGTTTCCTACACAAATTGTTGTACCAACTCACTTTAATAATAAAGAGTTGCCACTTAATTTTTAAAGGGGAATTAAGAAACCTTTAATAATGAAAACTAAGCTAAGGACCAATCTGTCATAACCAGACATTTGCTAGGTTCGGGAGCTTAGGTACAAAAGGAGAAGGCCATTGAATGATATAGCACTTCCTTTTGCCCAATTTGAAGATCGGCCTCTACTAACTTTCTATTCTATGATTTTAGTGGTTAATTATTCATATCAATATGGATTCGATCCAAGCTCTCTTATTGAATTGCTCATTCAACGAGCATTCTCAAAATTATGCCTTGAAGAGGACTCGAACCTCCACTCTTTTTAGCACGAGATTTTGAGTCTTGCGTGTCTACCACTTCACCACCAATGCATCTTGAAAGTGAATCGTATTCCATGAATATGATATCTATCTAGTGTGATGTATGGAATATATGACAAAGGTGGGGTGTTAGAGTATTGCTATTGATTGGTCATGTCAACATATAGGCCTGAGTCAGAATCCAATTGCTTGGATTTGAATTATCCAGAGGATGCCTTATATATCAAAAATATGGACAATCAAACCTATTTCTCGATTCAATAGAAGCCCAAAGAGGTGAATCGGATCCCAAATAAGAAGAGATATGTAAAAAGTCCAATTACGTCTATTCTTAATCCTAAATGGAATGTAAGGATCCATATGTAAACATAGTATCTATTTAGATATGCTTGAATAACCCCTTATTATAATGAGAATGTATATCCCTATTCCGGTCTGGTCCGGTATGGAATGAACCTATAATCATGGAATCGACTTGATCATCAAATTATAGATTATAAGTTCATAACCCTAGCCCATTCCCATTTTGGATGGAACAAATCTACTAATTCTTTGATTCAAGTTAGTAAGAGGGATCTTAAACTAAGAAATAAACCCTAGAAGCTAAAAAAGGGTATCCTAAGCAATTGCAATAATCGGGTATCCTAAGCAATTATTGGTATAGTAGAAGCTAAAAAAGGGTATCCTAAGCAATTCCCATGATTATAAGTTCATTCCATACCGGACCAGATCGTAATAGGGATATACATTCTTATTATGAGAAGGGGTTATTCGAGCATATCTAAATAGATACTATGTTTACATATGGATTTTGAGTCCTCTTCAAGGCATAATATTGAAAATGCTCGTTGAATGAGCAATTCAATAAATACCAATTCGATTTGAGCTCTTGGAATTGGAATACGTTGATAGCAGATCACGAAATCTTGGTGATTTTCTCTATCTAATGAATGGGGAGTCTGCTTTAAAACAGTTCTCCTCGTACCCATCCCCCGAGTATATTCTTCAATAGGAATCACACAAAGGTAGATTAGAAACCTCTGGTAAAATGCCTGCTTGTAACCCAACATATGAAGTACATTACATAGTTCATTATAGGGATTGACGACTTACCTATTCAGTGATTTTGGCGCTGGATGTTCCCCAAATAGGTACTATTGAGTGGGGTGAATTCAATAATAGATGCCTGTTGGGATTCCAACCTTTTTTTTTTATTTAATTTTTTTATCCTTTTAGAGCCTATTTGAAAGAGAATCCAATACTTCTTGGTTGTGAATATATGAATTGGTTGTTCGCTGTTCAAGAATTCTTGTTTAGGTAGTTCATACCATCCATACATAGTGTTTTGATCTAAGATTTCAATTCTTCCATGTTTTAGCAATAACATATTGTTCCAAGGAGCTAAGGTCCAAAATATGGAAGAAAAAAGTGTTTCCATGACTTGATCATCCAGTCAATTCTGTTCCACATAATCATTCTTTCATAGCTACATATCTTTTCGGCTAAGGAATAAGAAATCTACATGAATCCAATTTTCATTTCATCTGGGAAAAGCTATATTTTTCTAACAATGCTTTTGTCATTTGATCCAATAGCCTTCTGTTAAATAGAAAGAGATTTGATAAATGCTAATAACTCTCAGATAGAGTATTAGAATGGAAAGATTTATTAGATAATGAACTATTGGTTCTAAGCCATCTTTGCCGATTAATCAACAATTCAAATTTCAAAGTGCTTTTCTTGCGTCTTCTTGATAAACCAACCTTTATATATAGATGTAGGAGGATATGTTTGGAAAGTAAGAAGCCACTTCGACATCTTTTCATCTGCAAATAATTCTTGATGTGAAAACACAGAGACAAAGGGTTGATCTTTGAATAGGAAAAAGAGTGGATCTGTAGGGTCTCAACTAAATTGGCTTATTCGAAAAAGGCCTTGTTCTTTGGAAGATCTATTTCATTTCTGGTACATCATGGTTCCACTCTGCAATAACTCTGAATCATTCTCTTGAAGCTTATATTTTTCATCATAAATGATCTGCTTGCCTCGAAATGACCTGGATCAATAGGGAAATCCCAATTCATTGGGCCTTTCAATCTGATCAAATAAAAAGCCCCAAGGGCACCATATTCTAGGAGCCTAAACTACACGATTGAATAAATCCTCGTTTATCTGTTGTAGGTCAAGGGCTCATTCTGCTTTTTCGAACTCCGAGTCATATTTTTCATAGAGAAATATCTGATCAAGGATAGAATAAGATTTGTTTTGCATCATATCTAAGGGATTCACTCGATCATTATCAAATTGACTGCAATCTTTTTATGTTCGTAAAAATCCCACCAGAGCGCTTTTTACTTCTAATAGGCCATGAACTAGATCAAAATCATTCTTAATGAGTCCATAAGAAGTGATCCCATTTTTTTCATCAGGTCCGGGTAACGACCAAAGATCTTGAGCGACCATCAGACAAAGCAACTTAAAAGATAAAGAATTATCATTAATTTCTTCATGCTGGTTCCAAGTTCGAAGTACTGTTTGTACAAATAAGAATCCCCTTCGTTACTTGATTTCTTCTTTATATAGATTTATAGAGGATCTATGGGGAAATTACTTAGAAGTACATTTTGTGCAACAACCCTTCCTATTTGATAGAAAAGGATCCCATGATCCTGAACTGATCTTACCTAGGATCGAAAATCCCAAGTTTGTCTATGAAGAGTGGTTCTAATTGTATTAGTGTCTATAATTGATTTCTTCTATGTAATACTAATCGCTAGGGCCTCATTGGTAAGTGCTACAAGATCTCGTGCATTGGAACCCATGGTTACGGACCCAAATCTATTAGTATGTAGCATTTTCTTTTCTAACTGAAATCCCTTAGTATATCAAAGAGTAAAAAAGTGCTTTCATCGTTATGGAATAAAAAGCTTTCGTATCTTAATGCACGCATTTAATTTAATTGAAGCTATTAGAGCATGATCCACTTTTTAGGGAATATGAGTCGAAGAAATAACAAGAATACTTCTAGTGGAACAACTTTCACAATCCCTAGAGAGATAGTTCACTAATAGACCGAGGGATAAGCAATTCGACTTATTCACATCCAGATCATGAATGTTTGGAATCCATATTATGCAAGGAGACATTGCTGTTGCTAATTCGAATTGAAGGGTGATATAAAATCAGTCTATTTTTGACATCATACCCATAGTTTGCACCTTCATCATAGTTAGCAGCTCCATCTTTGTATCAAGGTCACGATCGATATCGTCACTATCATCTATATCATCACTAGCATCAATATCATCACCATCATCAATGTCGTCACTATCATCAATGCCGTCACTATCATCAATGTCGATATCATCAATAAGAAAACATTTAGGCTTGTTATCTAGGAACTTGTTCACAAATACCGTAATGAAAGGAAGATAGGAGTTTGTCGCCAAGTATTTGACCAAATAGGATCATCCGGTTCCTATATAACCTATCACTAAAATACCCCTAGAGGGGGATAAAGCAAAGTGGAGTGAAAAAGGGTTTTTCATGAGATAGGAATTGAAAACTACTAGCCCCACATGAGGTTTGTGAGTAAGTGAATGTCTAATAATGAGCAAGGGATTCTGTCTTTCTGTTAAATAGGATGTATTGAAATCATAATTCATTAGATACTTTTTTATGAATGTCAACTAAGTATTGTAAGTAAGTTGCTCCCAGTTGTTCAATCATTTTAAAACAAGAGTCATTCTTTGATAAATGATCACTATGAGTCAAACTCAATAGAATCTCATCAATCCCTTTTTTTGTCATTAAGGTGGAGAACTGAACTAAGAATTCTCTTTCTTCATCTTCAATCGAATCACTATTCGTGACCGAGGATTCTATTTTATCATCAATCCAATCCCCATTCACATTTTTTCTTGTTCTTATCAATGAATAAATCTCTTTACTTCTATGACTTTGATGTCTCGTCTTTCTCAAAAAAGTGATTTGATTGATGGGATTTGGTATGATACTTATAAGATCGATGATATTGATGATATTTGAATTGATTTGACCTCATAAGCGGGACCACCACCCAATAGCATGTTGCCGCCAGAAGTAGAACCTTGTATTTCTTTTACAGAATTCCTAATTGTTCCAGAGTAACTAAAAAAAGATTGTAAGTTAATAACCATATCCATGCTATTAATTGGAGAGAGTAGATTAATGCACATCATTTCTTAGTTTTCTTTTAAAGCAACGGATTCATAAAAAATAGTTGAGAACTCTTCTTTTATTCATGGAACAAGGATGTTTCCACCACTTTCCATGTTTACGAATGATTGAGAAGAGAGATTTCAGCATTCTTGACATAGAATCTCTTGTTTTGCTTCCAAGGAAAATCAATAAAAATGAAAACCAACCACTTTCTTAGCATCAAATCTTGAAAATCATCCAACTAACCACATGAAACAACCTCTACCACTTATTAAGATTGAGCATGGGTTGAAGCATATAGGCCAATATGCCAAGATGATGAGATATGTGATGAAAAAGTGTATAAAATGAAAGAAAAAACTCTACATAATCAAACTTATGGATAAGTGGCTACTTTCTACTGCTTCCACATCAACAATGTTCCAAAAATATGTAACAACAGTGGATTATAGCACTTGAAAGCAAGAAAAGTGTGCAAAAGTATAGGAAAAATGAAGAGAACAATCAATTCAATGGCTGGGTGGCTATATCCTTGTTCCCTTCACATCTATGAGGACCCATCACATGATTACAATAACCTAACAATTAGATACAACGCTTATAAATAATGAACAAGAAAGAAAATATGAGAAAAGGTTCAAAAGTTTCACCTTTTGAAAGAAGGTGAACTTCTTGGTTGTCAAACTCTTTCTTAGCACTCTCAAGGTCCTTTAGATATGATTTAGAGTTCTTAGGATCCTTAGCAAGAAGCTTAGAGTCAAGTTTTAAGGGACTTTTGATGGTTGGTGTATGAGAAATGGAGGTTGAAGATGAAGTGTAGGAGGTGGGCTCTCCAACAAGTCTTTTACTCTTTTGGAAATATTTTTGTAACCCTTTAAAAATATTTCTCAACGTTAATTTTAGCTTTAATGGAGTTTTGGGTGGTGTATCAGTGAAGAAGTAGTGAAGAAAAAGGAGAAGAAGGTTGAAGATGCGGTGTGGGTGTAAACAAAAAATTGTAACCTCTTGAAATGAAGAGGGAGGGTCATATTTACTTTTGAGGCAAATAAAATATTTGAGAAACTTGCAGAGGAAGCTCAAAGGCAAAATATTTAAGATATTTGTGTAAAATTTAGATAAAATGCCAAAATTTCTAAAATTGCTATGTTATTTGGACAAATCATCCGGCTAGAAAAAAAAGCATCTGGCTAGACAAAAAAAATGTCCTGCGAAACAAAAAATCGTTTGGTCAGATGAAAAAAATCGTTTGGCCAAGCAACTTTTCAAAGGGAAAAATAGTGTTTTTTTTAGAAAATTCTCTTTCCTTCCACTCATTTCTACTTTGTCCTTACTGAATTTACCAAAAAAAAATTAACACTTGAATTTTGAAAATGCGAGCCTCGGAACTTTGTAGAAATGTTTGAAAAGGGGTTTAAGAGGGTCTAAAATATTTTGGCCAAAACGGGTGTAACGTTGGGATTAAAGCTTGACTCCTGAGGGATTCGTAAGATAGCACGTTCCAACTTTCATCATTGGATGTTCAAAAAAGAGCGCCTAAGTCATAAGGCCTGACAAAATGGAGTGTCTACAGTTGCCCCTCTTTGACAGAGCTTGATATGTTACTTCAAGACATGAATGAATGTCAAAGCCTCAAGACAATCCTTTTGACGAGGACATAAGACTTGGGCAAACAAAACAAAATGTAGATGCAATTGGTTGAACCCGAAGGTTGCCTACGTATCTTTTGCAAGGAATCAAACCAACGTAGTTGAGGGGCAAGATGCAAATGATATGCAGCATAAGAAAACATGTGGGCCTGAAGAACACAACCTTTCTGTGTTTTCCATACATCAAGGAGGTGAACAAAGTGATAAAAAAAAGTACATCGCATACAAATGTGCTTTTACACAAATAAAAGAGAGTGTGTGCATCGCATACAAATGTGCCACAACATAAATGAAAGGAAGTTTGTACATCGCATACAAATGTGCCGTAACACAAATGAAAGAGAATGGGTGTGCATCGTATACAAATATGCCGCAGCACAAATGAAAAAGGGTAGTGCATCGCATACAGATGTGTTATTGCACATCTGAAAGAGGGTGGTGCATCGCATACAATTAATTTTGTTGTCGCATAATTGAAAGAGGGTGGTGCATCGCATATAGATGTGTCTTCACACAACTGAAAGAGGGGGATGCATAGCATATAGATATGCCTCAGCACAAATGAAAATGGGGGGTGCATCGCATATAGATGTGCCTTCACACAACTGAAAGAGGGAGTGCATCGCATACAAATGTGTTATCGTATATTTGAAAGAGGAGGGGTGCATCGCATACAGATGTGCTGCCACACATTTAAAAGAGGGGCAGTGCATCGCATACAAATGTGTTGTCACACATCCAAAAGAGGGGAGATGCATTGCATACAGATGTGTCATCGCACAACTAAAAGATAGGAGGTGTGCATCACATACAGCTGTGCCTCAACATAACTGAAAGAGGGGAGGTGTGCAAAGGTGGTACGGGGGGACGCACCTTATTGAAAATCCTATAAGTAAAAAAAAGATACACGATGCATTTCTCAAGGCATGGATGGCATGGAAAGTAGGGTATGATGAATGATATGTGATATGTATAGTGTAGAGCGATACATGATGCACTTATAAGAGAAGTAGGATGGAGAGTGGTGCATCACATTCTCATGAAATGAATGCAAGGTAATGTGCTCATACCACATTTATGCAATGAAAACATGACAACCTATGCAACTTATTAAAGTAAAACCAACTCCATGGGTTAAACCTGAACACCAATCAAGACAACTCAACGCAATTTAGCTATTGATATTTACAAGTACAAAACAAAATCGAGAGTGAAAGTAACCAATCATGTAGTTTGAATCAACCAGAGTGTGTAAGCATACATGCGTGAGCCAAAGCATATATATATATATATATATATCAATTAGATGGAAGAGGGCAACCAAAGAAAGTTTTGAATTAGTTGGAGATAACTGTCAAAGGTTAAATCATACCAGCATCATTATGAGGGTAAGCTCACTCTAACCCAGGGAAAAGTGCCTGACAGATAACTTGAGTAGGTTGGAAAAAAGTATGGTTCATGATCCTTGTTTAATCGATAGCCTAGTCAGATGTACTCTTGCCCTTAATGTCCATTCACTGTTTGCATTTTTCAACAATATATAGGTACCTGTGATGGGGATCATCAGATCCTAGAACAACTGCCAACCAACTCGACTCATGCTTCTCCTATGCCGCAAAGTGCTGAGAACCTATTCCAGTTGCTGAAGTAGTGATGGATTTCTTACATACACTTTGTAATGATCATAAACTTAATGCCACTTGCATGGGCACTCTTATCTTGTTTATGACTTCTAGACATGGACTTGTTTTGAATTTGGAACAAAGATTCATATACGGAATTTTGGCCACGCCACTCTATTGAACTTTGAGCCATGCATACACTAGTAGACATGAGAGAGACTCGATGAGTGTAGACCGAGACACATGCTCGATATGAAAACAACCAGACTCACAATTGACCCGTAAAGACAAAGAAGAAGAGAAAAGACTCAAGGTGGCTAATCATTCATTGTGCCCCTGTATTCCTCATGCTTACTCATTTATTCAAGAATCGCCTTTAGGAATAGATTTTGCAAAAGGTCAAGTTTCAATTCCCTTTGGGCTCAAGTTTAAAATTTCACTGATAAGTTCAAGTATTGAAAATTTCTCCACCTGTTGATTCAAACTAGTTTTTCCTCACTCGATGTGAATATGCTATGTGCAGCAGTCATCGTAGCTCATGGAGGGATGCGAAGCTAAAGATATGAGTTGGGCAAGGATATTGGGTCGAACCTCTGGAAGAGCTTTCCTACGTATCTAAACATGAAAGTCAGACCTTACGTAGTTCATGGTTAAGGTTTACTCGGGTGTTAAAACTCTCTTTTTGCGCTCTAACTTTTACCAAAACTGCCCTTTTGGGTTTTCATCATTGCGAGCTCTTATTTTTTTCATTTTTCACTTTTTCATTTTTTCATGCTCTAAGTTTTTCTTAGGTCGTCCTTTTGGGTTTTCAGCCCAGTGAGCCTCTTAAGGGTAGTGTTACAATAGTTGCAATGAATTTGATTAGCAATCATCATTGCCCTAATAATGAAACTTGCTTCGCCTTGATTTGAGCTTTGTTTTCTCTTGACTTATGCATGTCATCTTCCTTGCTTTCACTCCACTTTTATAGTTAATCCTCTTTACCATGTAGTACCTTCTTGTATTGGTTTCTTTGAGCTAAAAGAGAACTTCTTTTCCTCATAGTTGTTTCATTCCATGGATGCCCCTAGCTTGATGGTTGACTTTTCCTTTTTCCTTCTTTTTTCCCTTTCTTCTTCTTCTTTTTTTTTTTTCTCCCTTTGTTTCTCTTTTTCTCGTTCTCTTCTTGTTTTTTGATTGATGAAAATGCCACGAGAAGGAATTCTATGACTTGTGAGGTCTGAAATCCATTTTGTGTTTACCAACGTGATTGCTAAAGTGTGAAGAGAACTCCCGAAACAGTGTAGAACACCACGCATGATTCTAAATTCATCATTGCAAGTTTTTAACAAGAAACCGTTTGAAATTTTGGAATGATTATGAAGGGCTTGTTTGTTTAGGCCTTTGATCTTTAAAATCTTAATAACCCATCAAAGATGTATACAAGGCTCAATACTTGCCTAGACTCATTCTTCCTACTTGCATCAGCCTTGTCAAGGATTTGGATGGCTATATATTGGCCCATTTGTTTTTGACATGGTATCACCTAAGCTGGAGACATCTTTGAACAATGTGTCCAATTAGGTTACCCTTCTATTATCACCATTAGCCTTCATCAAAGTTTCGACTTTAGGCTAGCCCATTCCATTTTTAAGCTTGCCCTAAGATTAAAGAGCTCTTTGATACGAAATTCCCAACATGGAATGTGGTCAGTGATGGGGCCAAAACCCCAAAGGTTAAATCTGCCACAATTCTCTGAAGATCTTAAATTATTCCCAACATTTCAGAAGTAGTAGATTCAGCAATTGGCGCACTTGGTGTATCTGAACTGGATTGGCCTAAATGGAATGATTTACCTGGGTCTTTCTAAGTTATTGACTAAACTTGAATTGAACTAAACCGGGCTTTTCTGAATGGGCTTATTGGAATGAGATGAACTGGACCTTCATTTTTTCGGATTTGAGAAGATTGGCGTTCAGGTGCGTCCATCATGCACAAGTCGGTGCCCTCTGGAATGAACACTTCAGGCTTGGGTAGATGGGACATAGTGATGTATATACTGGAGTTATAGGTGGATGAAATTGTATGGATGAGGTTGAGGTTGAAAGGGGGTGGTATTCTATCATGGGGAGACAATGGGTTGGTAGTGATATTGGGGTTTTGTGGTGGATTTATTGTTTTGTTGTTGATGAGATTTTCAATCTTGTGATGAAAGCGATAGCAACAATCAGTGTCATGATCGTGCTATTAGTGAAAGGTGTAGTATTTGGTACAGTCATGTCTGGCTAAAAGAAGATCATGGAAAGGTCGAGGGTCAAGGAGTTTGAGGTATCTCTTTTCGATCAAGACTTTCATGGCCCGAGTTGGGAACATATGGAGATGATGGTAGGTTCATTTTTGGGCTTGGGTTGAGTTGGTTGTTTGTTGGTTGGCATTGGTGAATGGATTGGCTGTCTGGGCAGTGATGGTAACGGTATCGATTTCTGAAGGCTCCACTGTTATGCTATTATTGTAGCGACATTGGAACTGCAGGTAAATGACTTCGTTACGGGCTCATTTTCATCTACTATGATTCCTCATTTAATGGCATCCTCAATTTGAACCCCCATTTCATGCAACTCCTTGAAGGTGAAGAGTGGAAAAACTATCATCTTCTGCAACATCTTGCCAAGCAGATGCCTTACAATCATGCGGATCTAGTCCTTATCAAGGGACCTATTTGTCATCATGGTCGCCTTTGCTCTCTATCTGGTGATGAATGCTACAAAGCTTTCATTGGGCTCTTGGCAAGTTGCCTCTGGCTCTCGTATGATTACCTTGATCTGTGTATTGTTGGAGTACTGTGCAATGAATGCTTCAGCCAACTCCTCCCAGTTTTGTTTGATCGAATTATCTAACTTGGCATACTAAGTAGTGGCCACTCCTAACATGGTTCTCCCGAACAAGGAAAGCTTTTGGGATTGAGTCAAGCCCATGGCTTCAAGATGTTTGAGAAAAGCCGGATGTGAACCATAGGGTCTTCGACCCCATCGAACCTGTCTATGTATGGTATCTTGAATCGTTCTGGCAATCTTATAGCAGCCTCAGTATACCCATCCTCAATGTCCAGAATGGAGTTGATTCTCTACAACTTTTTAAACATCCTTTTAAGCTTAGCTACTTTTAGTATGGTGGGATTGAACTCACTAAGATCGAGAGGGAAAAGTCCCTCAACAGGATGTGCCGAAGCTCTGGTAGCATGGGTCTAGTCTGGTCCTTTTTGTAGATTAAGACCTTGGAAGTCTTCAATTGACGGAAGTGAAGCTGAGACTAGATGATCTGCTAGAAGTGGGTGAGTAGTGGATGCCCCAGATAGGTACTGTAAACCAACCATAGCCTTAGCTTGGGTGGCAACTATGTGGTTGAGAGCAACCATAGATTACTATAGGGTTGTAAGCATGTATACTAGATCCACTGGATTTTGGGCCATTATGGGATCTGGTGAATTAGCAATTGGGGAACTGGGTGGATGTGACCTTGTCGGAGATGGATTTTCGAGATTGAATGGACTGGAGTGTTTTTGATTTGGATAGGTCGAATTATATAGAGTGGGATGGGTTAAGTTTTTTCTGAGGAAGATTGGATTGGGCTTTTTTTTTTTATTGGGTATGGCTATTTTTGAATTGGGTATGGTTTCTCCTGAGATATTAAGCTCTGCTGATCCTCATGAATCCTAGCATCAAAACAAATACCCCATCAGATCATAGTACTGGACATGTCGGTTAAAACAAAGCAAGACACAATTTTTTGACCCCTGGTTTTGATTTTGCTATAAATTCAACCATTCCGATATAATCCATGAAACATAACCCTTTAGATTCTTACCCAAATTTTTATTCTGATACGACTAGAAATTTTGAAAAAGATCCCCTGTAGACACCCTATGTTTGACTAGCCTTGAGACTTAAGCACTTTCTTTTGAGTTCCTGATGATGAAGACAAGATGTGTTAATCTTACAAG
Organism: Camellia japonica; assembly: GCA_030407325.1. Classification (NCBI taxonomy): domain Eukaryota; kingdom Viridiplantae; phylum Streptophyta; class Magnoliopsida; order Ericales; family Theaceae; genus Camellia; species Camellia japonica. The sequence continues at coordinate 86,898,702 of JAPPVO010000014.1, read as the reverse complement.
TTCAGACATTACCGTAATGTTCTGAAGCTCATATTTTCAAAGTAAAAAACGTTGTATTCTTTTAAACAAACTGAACAGAGAATATAGTGAAAGTGAATGGGAGGGATGAAATCCTCTGAAATACCTGTTTCTCATTCCAATTTAGGCTAACCTACTCTGGTTGATCTGATGATGTGCCCACTGGCTGGCCAGACATCATAAAAAACACTCGGCCGATCACGAAGTAGTTTAACTAGCTGAATGTTTCAGGTACAAAGCATTTTCAGGAATTTCATCTTGTTTTGCTTACCTACCACAAATATCTTAGATATTTATGACTTGGACTCTCTATATATAGAGCTCGACAGCTCATTTTGAAGGGTTGAAAAAACTCACCCAAAACGTATACAAGCTTGGGAGCTCTTTCTTTTTCTTCTCTCCTTGCTCCTTACCTTGCACCTTCACCTTTTAACATTGAATACTCCATTAAAGCTTGATCATAAGCTCTGGACAAAGGACTTTTGGACATGAAAGAACACACCTAAAAGCTCTTGAGGGACCCTAAAGGATTTTATGAACAAGAGAGGCTTGTCCTCTTTAAGAGGTGAATCCTTGGCATCTTTGATGATATTCTCTTACTTTTTGTTCAGTTCTAGCTTCATTTCCATCATGTAATTGTTGTAAGTCCTCATGGATGTGGAGGAAGTAGCCTTAGCCACCCATTCATTGAGTCGAGAGTATTTTCCTTGCTTTTCGTAGCTTTAACTGTCTAGTTCATATGTATTTGGATCATTATGGATGTGATTGGGAGTAACTTTAGCCATCCATTCATAAGTTCAGTGAGTAAAGTAGCTTTCCTTGTTATTGCACTCCTCCTTTTCGCCTATCCTATCTCTCAAGTGTGTTAATCTATGTGTTTCAACTCCTTACTCAATAACAATGAGTGCTAGGGTTGTTCCATGAGATTGCTTGGATGATCCATGGGATTTGATGTTGAGAAGTAGTGTCTTTTCCTTTTCATTGAGTATTTTGGAAGTAAAACAAGAGATTTTGTGTCAAAGGAAGTTGAAACCTCCCTTTTCAATCATTTGTGAACATAGAAAGGGATGTAACTACCCTTGTTCTATGACTAGATGAGGAGTTTTTAATGAGTTTGATGAATCCCTTGTTTTAATAAGCAAGGCTTCCGCCAAGAAATGATTTGCATTAATCTATGCTATCCACTTAATAGCATGGATTTGGGTATTAATTTGCCCTTATTTACAATAACAAGATTGAGGTTCCTATTCCTTTCTTGGGCTTAAATTTGTTCTTGATTTTGACTCATTTAATCATTCATTTATGCGAAATATCTATTGTATATGCTTGTTTTATCATTGTTGAGGGATTTGGCAATCCCTATTAATAGAGGAGGCAGAAGGGATGAGCATCCCCCAGAAAGTGCTCTTGTAGCTTCTGTCTTGAAATTCTACACTAACCTATTCCTCAGCCGGAGAAAGAATTCGGTTGGCCATTTCCTAGTGTGGTTGGCTTGTTTTGTGTCTGGCCGGCCATCTCTCCTAAGAACAAAACAGACAGTTTATGGGGAATGCTCTCCTGAGTAGTTTTGGAACTCTTGGATTGTTTCTTTTCTTTATTTAGTATGATTTGTTAGATTCAGCAGTAGTTCGGTTGAATCGATTCATTATTGTAATAATGTCTCTCTCTCTCTCTCTCACCTCCTTTCTTATTCGAATTGTTGTAATGATCTTCTACCCCTTGTCTTTCTAACCCTTTTATTTACATGCTTTCAGTACTACAACATATTTTCTTTATTATGCCTATATATTGCATCTATTTTTCATGCATTCGGGCCCGGTTCATCTGTATTTGTGGGATTTATCTTCAAAGATGAATACGTACATAGCCCTTTATGACAACCCTATCACATAATATGTTTATATTTATTTAATCTTGAATGTTGGTTATGTGTTTGATGTGTATTTGTATGCATATCTGTTCATTGTTGGAATATCTGTTGTGATTTTTGCTTGAAATATGAAATTAAAGGTCTTAATGACTTCAAAAACCAAAATTGGTAAGTTTAATTACAATGGAATAATTTTTAGAGCATATTAGGAAGTTTGATTAAAATTTGATTCAGTTTAGAAAAATTAAGTCCTGATTAGTTAACTTAAGTTGTAATTAGTTAACTTAATCCTTGATTAAGGCCCTACGCTAATCTATTTATATATATGTATATATATATATATATATATATGCGTGTATGTGTGTGTGTGTGTGTTAAGTTAGAATCTAAGCATATTTGAACTCATCTTCATATCAAAATCTGCTGGAAGTTTAGAGAGAGAGGAAGGGACTTCATTTTAGAGAGAGAGAGAGTGAGCTTGATTTTGAAGAATTTTCCAAGGAGATTGACGAATCGTGGAGTAGAGCTCAAATTCTTGCTAATTTAAGCTTAATTGGAGATCTTAGTTAAGTATTTGAACCTTAATTCATGAATTAAAGTCATCAAGTATGTGAATTGAAGAAAATTATGAATTTAAACACAAGAATTAAGCAAAGGATGATGAATTTGAAACTAATTCATACATGCATGCGTATATATGTGAAGAATCATCATTTTGGTCAAGAGTTTTGTTACCTATGTTGAAATTAGAAGTTATATCAAACATGCATCCATAATTCATAGAATTTTGAAGTTGAATTTCATGTTTTGAGAGCTTTGAAAAAGAATTTGAAGTTAAATAATACATGCATGGGATTTGAGTTCTAAATATGAAGAATTATGAAATTTTGAGCATGATGTTCGGAATTGGTTTTGTATTCATGTTTTTGAAGGAGTATTCATGGTTTAAAACATATCATGCAAGGGTTAATGGCTTTGAACTTGTGTTTTAAAGCTTAAATTTTGTTCTGGAAAACTCAAAATTTGACCGCAAGTTGTTCCTCGAGCGCACATCTTCTATATCCAACATTTTTCCAGAGGCATTGCACATGGCTTGAGCGACCAAGTGATTGGTTGAGCGACCTCTGTTTATTTTTCACCTTGGCTTAAGGGGCCATCGAGCCTAGATTTGGGACCATCTATTACTTTTGTAGACCATGTGGACCGCTTGGGCGAGCAATAGTGTGCTTAAGCAAATTATCTTGTTTCGACATATTTTGAAAAGTCATGCTTTGATCACATTTGCATTCTCATTCCTTTCTAAGCATTCTTAGGAATTAATTGAGCTGCCAAATGAATTAATAAATTAGATTGAGGCTTAAAAGAATTGAATAAGTTAAAAAACGATCCGGTTAAGCAATGTGACCTAATGTGTATATGTTTATGAATTGTGTAGGTTCATCCTCAAAGATGTGTCGCCAACCAAATCATTGTAAGTAGTATCTTAGTAAAGATATTTTCATATACGTTATTTTCTAAATGTTTACAACGTGGTAAGTTTTCCGAACTTATGATTTTGTGATATGAATGAGCCTTCTATTTGTCCGATCAACATGATATCCGCAAATGTGATTGACGAGATACGAATGTATATGATAGACCTAAGATCATTCCATATATTCGAAATGGACCTGAGGTCGTTCTATATATTTGATAAGATAGAGCCAAGGTCATTCCGAATATCTAATAAGCTTGAATATCTGTTCTGTGTTGAGCCCTGGTGAACTTGTAAAAGATTACCCGAGTTTTGTGAAGCAAGCTATGGTGTGCCTCATGAAAGGGGCTTTTGTTTTCTTTTTTCAGTCATGTTTGACATGTACCTAAGCTTTTGGATGTGTTTGTTGATGACTTGTGAATGGTCTTTGGAAATGTAGTATTTATTTGTATATTTATGGATGTGAGTTATTAACGTATAAAATGTTTTTGTTTCTGCCATATATGCACAGTGCACTGGACAAGATGTTATAATTCTGCTTCCGTTTCTGGCCCAATATAATTAAATATGATTCGAATTCTATCTGAGTTCGTAGGTAATCTCATGATTATGATCCAAACCTCTAGGATGGGTTCAGGTCGTGGCAGAATGGTATCAAAGCACGAGTTAATAACTCACTCACTTGTCCAATTGAGCATTAAGGTATCTAGAAAAGATTAAGAGTGCATTCATCTGATAAGTATATGCTTGTGTGAATCGAGATTATGGAAATATGTTAATATGTAAGATATGACCTGTTGTGCCTCTGTGTATATGTGCAAATTTCTGTGTTTATTATAATACGACTTCAGATAGATCATGGTGACAACAAGGGCTAATGAGGTAGAAGAGTCTTCTAGTTTAGACAGAATGGAGAGAATGATTCAAGATATGGCCAAGTAGCTAAGGATGTGCCACCTCTAGTACAACAGCATCAAGTGGATGACTGCACAATTGCTTTGACTAAAGAATTCAAGAAAATGAAACCACCTCTGTTCTGAGGAGGAGTTGATCTTTTGAAAGCAGAGGCTTGGGTTATTGGCATTGAGAAATTATTTGAAGTATTTCCATGCACTGATGCCTAGAAAGTTCAGCTAGCAGCTTTTACTTTGGAGGGTGATGCCCGAAGATGGTGGATGTTAGTTAGGGATGAAAATGTGGGAATCAGTTGGGCATGATTTCTTGAGATTGTTTACTAGAAGTACTTCCCTCAATGCATTCGAGACCGGAAAGTATCTGAATTTGAAGGGTTAAAGTAAGGTAACTAGTCAGTAGCCGAATATGAGGCACGATTCACTGATTTGGCCAGATTTGCACCATACATGGTCGAGATTGATTATAAGAAGGCAAGGAAGTTTGAGGGTGGGCTTTGAAATGTAATCCTAGAAAAGGTGAATGTTTTGAAATTGCCAAAGTACGTGGATATTCTTGATAGAGCTTTAATGTCTGGATCAAATTTGGCTTCACATAGCCAACCGTTTGAATGGAAAGGGAAGAAACAAGACCATTATTCTAATAAGGGATCAACATCATCTAAGAAGCAAAATTTGGGGACATCTAGTGTTTCCAACTCTACAAGAGATTCTGCACCGACATGTAACGAATGTGGTAAAAGACACCAGGGAGTTTGCTACCGTACTTTAGGAGCATGCTTTAGATGTGGTAAGAGAGGACAAATGGTCAGAGATTGTCCACAAATTAAGCAAAGAAGCGAAAGACCAATCACTAGTTCAACTGGATCTACTCCAATACCTAGAAACACGGCAAGATCTACTGCTACTAGAGAAACACTTCGGCAAGGGAGAGTTTTTGCACTCGCTTTAGGGGATACACAGAATATCGAGGCCATTGTCTCAGGTACTCTTTCTGTTTACAACCAAGATAATTATGTGCTAATTGATTTAGGATCAACATGTTCCTTTATTTCTACTAAATTTGCATATAGACTGAATAGACACATGGAATCACTGCCTTCTGTGTTATTTGTATCTACTCCATTTGGGGAATCTGTTTTGTGTACTTCTGTGTATTGTGCTTGTGAAATTTTTGTTGGGAATGCTATATTGTATGTGGACCTTTTATCTCTTGACATAAGACATTTTGATGTGATTTTGGGGATGGATTGGTTGTCTAAATATTGTGCTACCATTAATTCTGGGACAAAACAAGTTTTGTTTAGACCTCTAAGACAAAATGAATTTTTGTTTGAGGGTAACAGTGTAGTACCTCCACCTTACTTAATTTCGGCAATGAAAGCATGTAAACTACTTAAGAAGGCATGTCGAGGCTATCTATGTAGTATTTTGGCTATTCAATCTATAGATATTATGATAGATGATACTCTAGTAGTTAAAGAATTTTGAGATGTGTTTCTTGAAGAATTGCCAGGGGAACTGGTTGACCAAGAAATTGAGTTCATTATTGAAGTTATGCCAGGTATTCAACCCATCTCAAAGGCTCCTTATAGAATATTAACTACTAAAATGAAAGAATTGAAGGTTCAATTACAAGATTTGCTTGACAAGGGTTTATCCGACCTAGTACTTCGCCATGGGGTGCCCGATCATATTTGTAAAGAAAAAAGACAGAACACTTCGCTTGTGTATTGATTACTGATAATTGAATAAGGTAACTGTAGACGCGCCCCGGGGGGCTTTGCTACTAAGGTAACTGTAGACGCGCCCCGGGGGGCTTTGCTACTACAGTTCCGACTCAAATTGCCACGGTTCTTAATCTGATCTCACAATGTACGATGTGAGATTGATAAATCACCAAAGAGTCCAAATCTGGCAAATCGTTTTGGAAAACTAATTTTTAAGAAAGAAGTGCCAAACATGGACTGCTTTGCCAGATACAGGGTCGCCACCTAAATATTTTATGTTGGGAAATTTAGGAAACCCTAACTCGTTGCCTAAGGCCACGTGTCCATCATCACCAAAGTTGCCTCGGCTCGGGAACTTGGGTACGATTGGGGAAGGTCGTCTATGAGCACCCCCGCTCGCCCGATCAAAGATCGGCCTGTACTAAACATGATATCTTGTTTTTGAAAACACATGTGTTCTTATTCCGATTATTAGCTAGAATTTACTATGTGATGTGCACAACACAAGAAGTATAGACTAAATCGCCTAACTTGGAACAAAGCATCGCATATCCATTTGTTTGGAAATGGATTTGAGTTTTACTACTCGCAAGTAGGCTAAAACACGGATTTCGATGAATTATTCCAATTCAAGCAATCCAACCTTCATCCACAGGCATTCAGGCAGTTATATCACATAAGCAGGTAGCCTCATGGCAAGCATGCTATCATGTTAACATTTACACACATGCAAGATGCTAAAGCATAAACACTCACAGTGTACTCCGAGCCAAAACAAGAAACTAGTTAGAAATCATGCATGATCCTAGTTCATGTCAATATGGTTAATGCAACACATGCGAAATGCAACTAGAATAGGCTCGGCTAATCTAAGAATGGCATGTGAAATGCGACAACTCGATACACGTATTCAAGTTGGAATTGAAATACTATGCAATTAGTATGATGTGCCGAGCCCGGTGCGTGCAAGACGAATGAATGTATGCAAACATGCTGACATAAGTTTGCTAATTGAAACATGCCCTAAAACTAACCATTAAAAGCAGGCAAGTAAAAAGGAGAAAGACGTGGGGTTGGAAGACATTCACACACGCACGCACACTTATTACAAAACTCGCCCTCTCGATGGAGGGTCCGAATGAATAATACAAATTGACTAATTAATCAACTACCCTAGCTAATTAAATATTACAAAACCTTTAATTAATTAACAAATTAGCTAAGCTATGGAACTAAAGAGGCCGCCGTAGCTCCGCCTCGGAGTGATTGAATGATGCATGCTCGATTCACCTCACTCGGAAACCCGTTGCCATGTCGCATGCTGCCTCTGTTTGCACTGTTTTATGCCTCTGAAAGCTGCACAAGCCCCAAGGATGCTTCTGAACCACTCCCTGAGCACTGTGGGAGGTCACCGGCCAAGAGATAGGACCACCAGCCATGGAAGGATGGTCATCGACCATTTGTAGGGCCATCGGCTATATATTGATGGCCGGCCGGCATTGAAGGTGGTCGACCGGCCATGTATTCTTGCAGAATCCTGTTCTTGCTGCAACAGAGGACAGATAGTGCATGGCAAGGCATTTACAAGACAATGTGTGGACGACCACTCGCCTATCATGCTATGGACTCAAGGGAGTATGACTCTCGACCCTCGGGCCATCAATCGCGCATTTCAATGCGTAATGGCCAAAGGTGCCAAGTGTGCGAATCAATGTGGAATGAATGCAACAAAACAAATGAATGCTACACACTCTATCATGTTGGATCAAGAGTGTCGGCGACCGAGGATTGAGGCACGTCTCGTCACTTCAAGTACGAACGTCCCTCGTTCCTCGTATTTGGCTTGACACCCCAAACCAAACATAATGCAATGCAAATATGCTAAGTACAATGCAACATGGAAATGTAATGCAATGCAACATAAGCATACCAAAATGCAATGTGACTTGAACATGCAAACGCGGTTGAGGTAGCAAACATGCCAAATGTAATGCGACCTAATTTAACATAAGACAAGATGTAACCTAAAAAACATGCAAGGTACAAACTAGATATACAAACATGTATGGCATGCAAAGACGGACAAGCATGCAACATTGAACAATGTGGTGAATGGACTTAAACTAAAGATGGACAGACCTCGGTCATGTCCAAAATCAGTGGCCAAAACACCAAAACTAAGGCACCAAAAGGCAGGGCACACATGCACCCATATTGGTCCACAAGCTAGGCAATAACGCACAATCCTCAAACATGAGCAAGGCATGGTAAACATGAGAATGTAATGATGCGATAAACTCTGAAATCACATGAGAAATGATGCCAAATCGACTAAACAAGACAAGCATAGCATGCTAATGGACTTAAAACTCAAAGCTTAGCCAAAGGACTTACACCATGGCCATGTCAACCAAGCCCCAAAGGGCTAAGATGACCCAAAGCAGTCCTAAGGCAGACCAAAACAAGGCTAGAACACGCATGGGGTGAGGCCAAAACATGCTATAAAGGCGAGCACAAAACAAGACGCACACAAAGCCCAAAAGGGCAAATGCACTACACCTACTACAACCAAACATGGCATGAATTAGGCCAATAGAATCAGAGTTATAATATGCCAAAATAAGCCCCAAAACCCAATGAGACGGCCTCCTAAAGACCTAATCATGGAGGCACATACAATGGTCCAAACATGGAGCATAAGACAATAACTCTTCAAAACATTGAAAGGATGGCAAATGCAAGCATACAAGCATGGAACATGGACTGAAATATCATGACAAGTGATGCCGAATCACAGAAATAGCCCAAATAAAGCATGCTAATGGCTCACACACCCAAAGCTAACAAGCTAGAATATATGGTGGCTATACAAAGCATGGCAAACATGGCTAAGACAACACCAAACAGAGCTTAAGCATGGTAAAACAAGGCTAAAAACTTCTCAAAGTTAAGTCAAAACATGCAAGCATGATGGTCCAAACACAAGATGCATGTTATGCAAACATACAAGATTACTCTACAAGTATGTGAAGCATGCAAGATGCCATCAAACCAACATGGAACAGAGTTAAGGCAGGTCCTAAAAACCCCTAAAAAATGCTGAAATAGAACCAAGACATGCTAAGTAAACATGCTATTCTTATAAGCCAACAACACAAGTAAATGAGACACAAAGGGAGGGGGGGTCCCTCTCCTATGCAAGACCTCAAAACCACTTCTCCACCACTGAAAATCCTCTAGATTTCAGTGGTGAGAAGGCCAAAACAAAAAGGTTCCAAAGACCAAAGAGGAAGGCACAAAAAGAGGCCAAACAAGGCCTAAGAGGGGGTAGACAACCCCCAACACAAAAGTGACCTTAATGAAACATCTCAAGCACAAAAATACAGAACTTTTTTCAGTAGGACACTAAGCTTAAAACAGCATGCAAGTATGTGTAAAAGCTTAAGCAAAAAAAGGGGAATAAAAGAGTAGTTTCTCACCCTTGAAAAACACTTCAAGAACACCAACTCCAGCACCTCCTTCTGATAAAAAACCACTCAAAAACTCTGAAATCAACTCCTTAGCACCTCAGTAACCAAGGGATAGTGTATCACTAGGTGCTTTAGTGCAAAAATATGAACAAAAACACCCTTTAGAACACTATTACACACACAACTATAGAGAGAGAAGATATAGAGAGAGAGTGATATATCTCACTTCTATATCAGATCATTCAACCCCTGGAAAGGGAGGGGAGGCCCTCCTTTTATAGAAAATCAACTTTGCTAAGCTTCCAAGGGAAGCTAAACAAGGATGAAATCCCTCCATACACGTGTATGGAGGGCGGGGTCTGTGCTCACCAGCTGGCACAGCTGGTATGCACAATGCCTGAAAAAGGCAAAGAAAAAGCCTCGGCCAGAAAAAGTGGCCGACCGACCAAAGAAATGGCCGACCGACCAACTAAAGTGCCGATCGGCCTACACATTTAGCCGATGACAAGAAAAAGGGGCCTCAGGCCTCAGGCCTTGGCCGGTGGGTTGAGAGAATGGTCAACAAGCCACCCTCTTCCCTCAGAAGCAAAAAAAAACAGGTGTTTGGTCCACAACCAAGCACAAAATAGACAAGTTGAGAGATCTTGAGGCAAGGCGCGCGGCCGAGACCTCCGGGAACTCAAAATGAACATGAACATGGATGATCATCGAGTGCTCAAACGATGACGTCCGAGTCTTGAGGACGGTCAAAAATGGGGTGTCTACAGTAACAATCAAGAACAAATACCCTTTGCTCCATATTGATGGCTTGTTTGACCAGTTACGAGGTTCACAAGTATTTTCAAAGATTGACTTGAGATCCAGGTACCATCAAGTGAAAGTGAAAGCTAAAGACATTGAGAAAACCGCCGGACATTATGAATTCCTAGTTATGCCGTTTGAAGTAATGAATGCGCTTGCAGCTTTTGTGGACCTTATGAATTGAATCTTTAAATCTTATCTTGATGAATTTGTGGTTGTATTCATTGATGATATTCTGATTTACTCGAAAAGTAGAGAAGAACAGAAACAACATTTGAGAATTGTTCTGTAAATACTTAGAGAGAAGAAATTGTATGCAAAACTAAACAAATGTGAATTTTGGTTGGATGAAGTTGTGTTTCTAGCACATGAGTAGTAGAAATGGGATTTCAGTAGACCAACAAAAGATTGAGGCAATTGTGAATTGACCTACACCAGCAATTGTGACGGAAGTCCGAAGCTTCATGGGATTAGCTGGGTATTACAGAAGGTTTGTGAGAAACTTCTCAAAGATAGTTGTACCACTTACCCAAATTATTCGATAGGGAGAACCGTTTGAATGGACTGATGAAAGGGAGTCTGTATTTCAAGAACTGAAAGTGAGGCTAACTATAGCGCTAGTTTTGATACTACCGTCAAGTGTCGAGGGCTTTTTTATTTATAGTGATACTTCATATAAGGGTTTGGGTTATTTTTTGATATAGAATGGCAAAGTGATAGGTTATATGTCTTGACAATTGAAGCCTCATGAAAAGAACTACCCGACCTATAACTTGGAGTTGGCCGTTCTTATGTTTTCTTTGAAGATTTGGCGCCACTATCTTTATGGGGCTACATGTGAGGTTTACACTGATCACAAAAGTTTAAAGTACTTTTTCACTCAAAAGGAGTTGAACATGTGACAGAGGAGATAGTTAGAACTGATTAAAGATTATGATCTTCGGATTCAGTATCATTCGGGTAAAGCTAATATCGTAGCCGATGCTCTGAGTAGGAAGTCAACGAGGAACCTGGCATATTTCCATACTGAACAGAGAGAATTGTTTGAAAGACTTAGAGAGGTCCGAGATTGAAGTGATGTTTCGTGAACAAGCTGGAATGTTAGCCGCTATTTCAGCTAAACGACAATCATTAATGAGATAAAGCAAGAGCAAAGGGAGGATGAATTCCTTAAGAAGACATAGGATGAGATAGAATCAAAACCAAGACCGTGGTAGTGTTGAGAACCAAGTGTTGAAATTTCAGGGGAGATTGTGTGTTCCAAATATTTCTGATTTGAAGAAAAGGATCTTAGAAGAAGCTCACAAGTCAAAGTTTACAATGCATCCAAGCAACAATAAAATGTATTGAGATTTGAAGCAAAGTTATTGGTGGCCTAACATGAAAAAGGTAATTGCAGAATATGTATCCAGATCCCTTCAATGTCAGCAAGTCAAAGCTAAACATCAAAAACCAATAGGGCTACTTTAACCTCTTCATATTTCAAAATGGAATCGTTGGTCTAACTCGGACACCTAGAGGTATGAATTCTATTTGGGTTATTATGGATAGCGCGGCGAAACGAAATTCCCAAGGCCCAAGGGGATTGCTGACCCCACAGGACGAGTTGCGCGACGTCCGTCGCGGGGGACTCGCTTTTGGGCCGACCGCGCGCGCGCGCGCGCGGGGGGCCAACATCCGCCCGCCGAGCCGCGGCCTGGCCACGGTCCAGGCCACGTGCATGCCGCGGCCAGGCCGCGGCCCAGGCATGGCGAAAGACTAATCGAACCGTCTAGTAGCTGGTTCCCTCCGAAGTTTCCCTCAGGATAGCTGGAGCCCGGGCGCGAGTTCTATGGCCAGCGGCTTGCCATGCCAAGGCCAAGGCTGCCAAGCCAAAGCCAGCATCTTGCCATGCCAAGGCCAAGGCATGCTGCTAAATCTGCACATTTTCTACTTGTGAGAATTATCTATGATGCTTATAGACTTGCTACTATTTATATCGACGAGATTATTCGTTTGCACGGAGTTCCAGAATCTATTGTTTTAGATAAGTATCCAAAATTTGTGTCAAGATTTTGAAAAAGCCTTCAAAGAGCAAAGGGAATAGAATTGAGGTTTAGTACCGCTTTCTGTCCGCAAATCGATGGGCAATTAGAAAGAACTATTCAGACTTTAGAGGATATGCTCCAGATGTGTGCTTTGGATTTTTAGGAAAGTTGGGAAACCTATTTGCCTTTGGCAGAATTTGCATACAACAACAGTTTTTATTCTAGTATTGGCATGGCATCGTATGAAGCCTTCTATGGCAGAAAATGTAGATCTCCTATGTGTTGGACAGAAGTTGGGGACAAGGTTTTGCTTGATCCCGAGATTGTGCAAACAACTACCTAGAAGATTAAGATCATTCAACAAAGGCTCAAAACCACGCAAAGCCAACAAAAAAGTTATGCAGATTAGAGAAGAAAGGCATTAGAATATGATGTTGGCGATCATGTATTCATTAGAGTGATTCCGATGAAAAGTTAGACAAGATTAGGGAAAAGTGGCAAGTTATCGCCTCGATACATTGGGCCTTTTCAGATTCTGGAAAAGCTTGGTCCAGTTGCATACTGAATCGTTTTGCCATCGAGAATGGAACAAATGCATAATGTGTTTCATGTGTCGGTATTGAGGGGCTATCTCTGAGATCCATTTCACATTGTTGATTATCACCGGATAGCTCTTTATGATAATATGGAATATGAAGAGAAACCGATTCAAATAATCAACCAGCAAGTGAAACAATTAAGGAAAAGAGAAATTCCTATGGTTAAAGTGGAATGGAAGGAATACTATGGTGAAGAAGCCACGTGGGAAAGAGAGGATGAAATGAGGCAAAAGTATCTTGAGTTATTTCCGATACAAGGTAACGCAAGTTTGGAGGACCAAACTTCTTAAGGGGGAAGTCTATGACAACCCCATCATGCAATATGTTTATATTTATTTAACTTTGCATGCTAATTATTTGTTTGAAGTGTATTTGTATGCAAATCCATTCATTGTCGGAATAACTGTTGTGATTTTTGCTTGAAATCTAAAATTGAATGTCTTAATGACTTCAAAAACCAAAATTGGTAAGTTTAAATAGAATGGCATAATTTTTAGAGTCTATTAGGAAGTTTGATTAAAATTTGATTCAGCTCAGAAAAATTAAGTCTTGATTAATTAAGTTGTAATTAGTTAACTTAATCCTTAATAAAGGCCTTACGCTAATCAACTTATATGTGTGTGTGTGTGTGTGTGTGTGTGTGTGTGTGTGTGTTAAGTTATAAGCTAAGCATATTTGAACTCATCTTCATATCAAAATCTATTGGAAGTTTAGAGAGGGAGGAAGAGACTTCATTCTAGAGAGTGAGCGAGCTTGATTTTGACAAATTTTGCAAGGAGATTGAAGAATTATGAAGGCTCAAGTTCTTGCTAATTTAAGCTTAATTGAAGACCTTAGGTAAGTATTTGAATGTTAATTCATGAATTAAAGTCATCAAGTATGTGAATTCAAAAAAATTATGAGTTTAAACATAAGAATTAAGCTAAGGATGATGAATTTGAAGCTAATTCATATATGCACGCATATATATGTTAAGAATCATCATTTTGGTCAAGAGTTTTGTTACCTATGTTGAAATTAGAAGTTATATCAAACATGCAATGATAATTCATAGAATTTTAAAGTTGAATTTCACGTTTTTAGAGCTTTGGAAAAGAATTTGAAGTTAAATAATACATGCATGGCATTTGAGTTCCAAATATGAAGAATTATGAAGTTTTGAGCATGAGGTTCGAAATTGGTTTTGTATTCATGCTTTTGAAGGAGTATTCATGGTTTAGAACATATCATGCAAAGGTTTATGGCATCGAACTTGTGTTTTGAAGCTTAAATTCTGTTATGGAAAATCCAGAATTTGACTGCATCGCTTAAGTGAAGAAGTTGTCGCTCATCCAATATTTTTGCAAAGGCATTACACATGGCTTGAATGACTAAGTGACCTCTCAAGCAACTTCAGTTTATTTTGCACCGTGGCTCGAGCATCAAGCCTAGATTCAGACCATCCAGTACTTTTGCAGACCATGTGGACCGCTCGAGCGACTAATAGTGTGCTCGAGTGAACTGTCATGTTTCAGCATATTTTGAAAAGTCATACTCTGATCACGTTTGCATTCTCATTCCTTTCTAAGCATTCTTAGGCATGAAGTAGGCCTTCCAAATGAATTAATAATTTGGAAGGAGACTTAAAACAATTGAATAAGTTAAAGAATGATCCCGTTAAGCAATATGACCGAATGTGTGTATGTTTATGAATTGTGTAGGTTCATCCTCGAAGACGTGTCAGTAACCAAATCATTGTAAGTAATATCTTAGTGAAGATATTTTCATATACGTTATTTTTTAAATGTTTCCAATGTGGTAAGTTTTTCGAACTTATGATTTTTTGATATGAATGAGCCTTCTATCTGTCCAATCAGCATGATATCTGCAAATGTGATTGATGAGATACAAATGTATATGATGGGCCTAAGGTCATTTCGTATATTCAAAATAGACCTGAGGTCATTTTGTATATTTGATAAGATGGACCCAAGGTCGTTTTGAATATTTGATAAGCCTAAATATCTGTTATGTGTTGACCAAATGGTCATATTATATAGTTGTAATTGATTGGACCCAAGGTCGTTCCGCTAAGTATAATTGTTATATTCTGTACTTCTATATATATGTGGGAGCCGGATAATTGGAATAATCAGAAGCGTACTCTAGAAGACAGATATTACATGACTCTACCCAGCATGATAGGGATGCCGAATATAATAAATAGGCCGAATAGATACTGAACTATGGAGCCGAGTAAATAAGAGGATCATGAGTGACAAGTGGGCCTTGCCATGAGGCCCAGGAA